>JASXSY010000385.1:0-306328 GCA_034509805.1 Sipha maydis | reverse complement strand
ATTGTAAATGTCACCGTTTTAAACAAAACTTAGAAAATAAACAAAACAACTGAACATTGAATTAATAATAAACAAAAGAAAAAAAATCGTAAAACCAGCAAACCAAAATTATTTCCAATGAGCTTCAAATAAACACAAAAGTCGCTACAATAATATGCTGTTAGAATATGGTTTTTCTAAAACGTTTACTTTTCTGGCGATCTAATATTATAAATATGTTTCAGTAAAAATAACAATAAATTCATCTCCCCAAATTTACCGGTACAACAACTCATTAATTAAAGGCAAACCAGACTGGATCAAATTTTCCAACAGTGTGCATTCAAGTCTAATAATACCTGAAACTATTTCAACGACTCAAATCGCTGAACAAACAGCCGATCACTTCACGGAAGTCGTCACGGATGCTGCGCGAGCTTGTTCAAACCGTGCATCAACAAAGTACCTAGTTTCGGTATCCTACCGCCATCCATTTCTTCACTTATACGACGCAAGCATATAATTAGGCGCATTTGGCAAAATCAAAGAAATCCTGTTGTCAAAAAAATTCTAAATAAACTCACTAAAGAAGTTCAAATGGCCCTTCAAAACTACAGAGTATCCTCGTATAATAAGTTTTTGCACCCCGGTGAGTCAAACTTATGGAAAAAAACTAAAAGATTACTCAATCAAGAAATTAACATCATCCCTCCTCTCCGCACAGACTCAAATCTAGTGATATCTGATATAGATAAATGCAACGTGTTCTCACATATTCTGCACCTCACTTTCTCGCATAACTAATTAGGTAATCTCAACAACGATTCTACAGTTAAGCATGCACTGGAGCAACCTGACTACTCAGTTCCAAAATATATTGGTTACGTAACTCCAAACGAAGTTAAGAAAATTATTAAGAATCTTCCTAATAAAAAAGCACCGGGTCACGACAAAATCACGAATCTCATGTTTAAAAAATTACCTTCAAAAGGATTCGTCCTGCTATCTACCTTATTTTATTCACTGTTACGTCTTGGTTATTTTCCTGTTAAATGGAAATAACAACGATAATTCTTATAAAGAAACCTGGTACAGACAAGACCAATCCTGATAGCTACAGGCCTATTAGCCTCCTAACATCCTTATCAAAAATTTTTGAAAAAGTCATACACACCAGGCTCCTTGATTATTTGAATATCACAGACGCTATTCCAAAATTCCAGTTTGGTTTCAAATCCAACCACTCTATCGTTCAACAACTTCTAAGGATTACGGAACACATTAACTCTGCGTTTGAAATGCACTGTCACACTGGCGCAATATTTATTGACATTTCAAAGGCGTTTGACAAAGTGTGGCATGAAGGTCTCCTTTTTAAGCTACGTAACATTAATACTCCATCATATCTTTTTAATATAATTCGCTCTTTCCTCTCAAATAGACAATACTCAGTCGGAATCAATGACAGTGCCTCTAACCTTATGTCTATCTCTGCTGGTGTACCCCAAGGTTCTAAACTTGGTCCTATTTTATTCAATTTTTACGTTTTCGATATCCCTCAATCACCACGCACACAAATTGCTCTTTTCGCTGATGATACAACTGTTGTATCATCACTAAAATGTGGATGGTACCTAACATTTAATTTAGTTGGTCAGCAAACTCACACACACATACCACCTTCAGGAAATGCTGACCAGATAGATGGCAATAGAATAAAACGCCGCCGGAAGGACGTGATTGGGGTTCGTTCTACTGCCATCGATGCGGAGGACGGAACGCTGCCCGATTCACGAGTGAAGTGATCGGTCATTCTTTTATTTTTGTACCAATTATATTTTTGTTTTCTTTAATTAAAAGGTTTTGATCATAATTGTAAAAGGTGTTCAAGTTTGGTAATTTATCTATTTTAAGTATTTTGTGTGAGTATATGAAAAAGTTGGTACACTTACAAAAAGGGTATTAAAACTATATTGTATTTCAAACCTCAATCCAGTGCTAGATCATATTCTTTGTCAATTTGAGGGGAGAGTAAAATATTGTTTAGTTGAAGATTAACTCACGCTCGAAACATCCAGTGCTAGATCTTATTCTTTGTCAGTTGTTTCGAGTGTAAAATAACTTTAGAGCCGTAAGGGAAAGTAAGCCTTTTAAAGAACCTGTTTTCGACTATCCTATTAAGCAGTGCTAGATCGCCTTCTTTGTTACTTAATAAGGTAGTCGTCCAGGCCAATTATTAGGTTTTTCTTTACGTGCTTGTTTGACGGTTAGAGTGTCCAACAACCGACAAATACTTTGTTTTAGTGTTGTTATACGTCAACCATCTTCACGGAATCACGCAACATCGAAGCAATATCCACAAATCTGCAAGATCATTTAAATACCCTCTCACACTGGTGTCAAAACTGGAGGATCAAAATCAACGCCTCGAAGAGCATAGGTGTTATTTTTAGTCTACGTCGTTATATTACTCCCCCACAACTAAAATTTGACAGTGAAAATATACCCTGGCAACCGACGGTTAAATACCTCGGTGTAACTCTTGACAAACGACTCACGTGGTGGCCCTACATTTTATCCAATGTCCAGCAAGCATACCAGCGCATCTCAATGCTTTATCCTATCCTGAACAAAAATTCTAAACTATTCAAAAAAAAATACTCTATGCCTAATTTTTAAACAAATTATACGCCCAATTCTTACCTATGCTTGCCCGGTATGGGGTAATTGTGCATCCTTGCACATCAAAAAAATACAAATTGTCCAAAACAAAGTCCTCAGAATAATTGCAAATGCTCCGTGGTTTGTCAGAAATGCAAATCTCCACTAAGACTTTCAAATCCAAGATATCCAAGCTCATATTAAAGCATTAGCAAAAAATTTCGACTGTTCTCTTCCAAACTCATCAGGTGCAATTCACTATAACCTCCTCACCCACCCAACTCATCACCGATTAAAACGTGGTCGTCCCCATGACCTCTTACACTAAGCCACCTCCCAACATTCAAATCTTTACCCTACACATGCGCTTCTTCCAGATCACTTTACGACTTCAGCTACTTATAGTTATACTATTGTAAATATGTAAACATCAGAATATTATTGTATTCACCTTACTTATGTATATTTTTATTACCAATTGTAATTATTCTTAGTACTTAAAAATATTTTGATTATCATGTTATAAAGTTAAAAATTATGTAAACTGTCAATATCCCTAGATTTAGATAGCCTTAGGCTAGAAAAGTCCTATGTTTAATTAATAAAAAAAAAAAAGAAAGAAAAAAAAAAAAGTAAAATGTTGAAAACATTTCTTACCATCGGATTTATGTATAATAACGATATATTTTGGTTTCCATGCCTTTATATGTTGGCAATAAGTTATAATATGTAATATATTTTAGAATTTTGCTTTCCAACACATAACCATGAACTTTATAAACACCATACGAACAACATACATTATAGTTTTCAATAAAACTGAAAACCAAGTAATTTTTTCCATATCGACATATTTTCCATGAATATTCAAGAGATAAAAGACGGTAAAATTAATAAGCTATAACTATATAATCAGTATTTAGTATAGAAGTATTACCGAATTATTCTATATAAATGTATTGTAATTGTGAGTTGTGACTGTATAGCTAATAAATATTTTACTGTCAGTCCTAGAAACGTCACATCGTCACATCGTAATGATAATATTTATTCATGATGTCAAATTGTGATGGGAAATTTGAGAAAACATCTACCCTAGTATTATCATGCGTTGGCAAACAACTTTTTGTTGTCGTCGCTCGGTGCGGTTGAGTTTCTCTTTAGGTTTCACCGCACCACATGTAATTACAATCAGTTAACTCAGCCATATTTTTTAAAGATATTAGCATAAAACACCATTAACGAAATTATTTATATTATGTCTAGTGTGTATAATCAATCGATAAATGTATAGACGAAATTCTGTTTACGTTATTCGTGCAAAATACAAATTTGTGAGTATTCGAATCGCTTATATCAGCTGTTTACAATATAGATATAATTTATTATATTTACAATGTTCAAACGTGGTACTATTTATTGTGTACAAAATAAAATATTGATGAAAACGTGATAAAATATAGGTAATATAATAAATTATAACAAAACGTAATGTATTATAATATGATGAGCAAAAACTTTTTTTTTCCCCAATGTACTGTTCGCGTCGTTCTATAATAACGAATTTCGATTGCACCGAAACACACTCGTATGTTTCGATTTCTATTTTATACAACTTTGTACCAGACCATCGAATTCATATCACCCGCATGATTCTCTGAAAAATCATCCGGGTGCATGCGATACGTCCTCGTAGAATAAATTCTATTAAAACGGAGTTGACTGGTATTGTGTTTCGGAGACTGCACACAGACGTGACCCAAGATGTGATGATGAATGGCTTTAGCTACAAATCTATCCATTCGAATGGAATGAGTTTCCATTAAGAATATTAGTACTTCACTATCCGACGACGAAATGTCTCTGTTTAAGAACCAAAGCCTATTCGAAAGTAGATATGTATGCACTATGAGTCGGAAAATTCTTCCATTCAACAACGGATATTCTCGGTTTCAAGAGAAAATAATGCTTCTACACTACAACGGTGGACTTTTAATGTATCGCTTCTAGCATGTTCTCGCACTAATACTAGAAAAGTGTTTTGGTACACTTTCTACAACAGTTAAGTGTATAACTCGTGTTACCGTTGAATATATCTCTTCCAGTCGCGTGCTTACGAATAAAAGAAGAAAATGTCGTTATAGTATTTATAGTCACAATCTATGCGATCGATTTGATGACTAGAAAAAGTTACGATTTTCGATACAAAAGAACTGATTTTCGACTCACTTTTTCGATCACTACGCGGTTGGTTTCATATATGAAATGTTATTATAATAACACACATAAATATTTACCACAATTCCTTAATTGTATTTAATACAATGTAAAGTAATGTTGGTAAGTTACGTTTATATTCACTGTATTTTTGTTTCTGAAGTACATAAATATTTATTATTTTTTCTGGAAATACTTATTTTGTAGAATTTTTAAGAAAGTGAGTAAAAAATGTAAACTGTGACATATTGGTTCTATAATATATTATTGTTCCGAATAATTCAGTCCAACGGCAAATTGGATAGGCAATTTCACTACGACCAAAAAAAAAAGAACCGGATGGGACTCGCTCTGCTGTACACTTGGGGGTGAAGTGCGACTCTTCATAGGATAGGTCATTATAATGGATTTGTTAAATTTGAATTCAATGATAGGTATCATTGTATACGAAAAACGATTCTGAACGGAGATGATATGCTTGACTAGAATATAATACAATGTTATTTATAAATATTGTAATAAGTATATTTTATTTTGAAACGAAAAATTTAGAAAAATCGAAAATTTAAATTGTTTTAAAGATTTTTGAAGAGTAGCTTTTAGATAACCTAGTGTGAAAATTCTGAACCTTAAGTATGAACAGAAAAATTTTTATGAATTTTTATCTACAAAATAACTTGCAAATTTTCATGATTTCTACAAATTTTATACAAATTTGAGCTTTAAGGACTTATAAAAAAAAACTGTGACTTACGATTTTATATTTTTTTTCATCAGTTAAGGAACAACTTATAAGAAACCTTGTATTAAATTTTCAAGATTTTCTGGGCAGCCAAAAAAATTTTATCGTTATTTAAAAAAAAAAACTCTAAAAAATTGAAAATTTCAATTGTCTATAAATAGCTCAATAAAAGTTAAAATACTTTGAAAATTTAATGGTGTATAGAGAACGCTAATCTTAACATTTGGTGAAAATTTCAAGTATTTACATCGATTAGTTTTTGAGTTATAGCAAAATAAAAAATTTGATTATGTCGAAAACTGGTTTTGCGTAAAAACTCCCGTTTTTCCCAAAATTTTTTAGGGTTTTTCCCGTCGCATTTAAAAAATATTGAAAATTTTTTACTTTTGGCCCCCCAAAGTACCAAATAGATTCACTTTTCTTAAAGAAAAGTTGCTACATAAGGCAATCGAAGCATTTTTACTGCCCCAAATCGTGTCAACAGACACATAAAAAAAAAAAAAAAAACACACATCATTGTAAAATCAATAGATTCCATCACTCCGTTCAGAATCTAAAAATTTGTAACGCATAGTGGGTTAAAGCAAAATTAAGAAGGAAATGACTTCAATTTTGTTTTTCAATGAAGTAAAATAAGCTATATCTTGTTATTATTATTATTATTATTATTATTATTAATTCTATCTACTGAAGTATTTAGTCAATTTTGAATATATATATATTTTTTCAATAAATATTAAAATAATTAGTTTAAAATGATAATGATCGATGCCATGATTTATTTTACCATTAGATATAAAAGTCACTTATTAATATTATATTATTTACTTTATATAATACCTATATTTTAAAACGTAAATTACCAATAATCGATAACAATAACGTTCACGATAAATATAATACAATAAAATACTTCATCCATTAATCTTAAAAATTGTTTTTATTCAAAATATACCTAAATATATATATATATATATATATATAAAAGTATAAAGAAAATGAATCCAGAGAAGCGTAAAATTTGTTTGTCCACCCATTTTACGATACGAAATGACCGAAAACTAATAGAAATTTATGACGCGGGGTCGTTCGCGCTCGCGCGTTACCTCGCAATAGCAACTTTCGTTTATCAGCTCCCGTTGTCGTCATTGTCATTGCAGCTAGTGTCGTTTCATAATAAATATCATTAAAACGCATTCGGTTCGGTAGCTTATGATAAAAACAATAAAGCAGAAATACTGAAAGCACTCGCAACAGCGTCTGAGGGATATCTAAGCGATATATATATATATATTATAATTTTTACCATTCCGTCCATTGCATCGTCGATGCATTGGCAATTTTTTCAATTACATACTAACGAGACACCGACCACTAATAACATTATTACGTGGATTGGTGGTCGACTGGGGTAGAATGAATCGCCGGCGAATTTATTACAGTGGACACAATCCACCGCAAAGCCAAACCGATTTCGAATATTATCAACCGGAGTACGTGCTTAAATTGTTTAATCCGGTTGACATCAATCGTAGCGTCGTCCCATCACTCCCTCATAAGTGACATTTTTTCCCCGTCTTTACTGTGAATTGTAAACCAAGACGCGTAATCAATATGTATAACGAACAACGCGTGTGAGTATTTTTCCACTAAAGCGGTACCCGATCGGATGTATACTATAGTGCAAATATTTTATATAGTATACTCAACGTTCAATAGTTTACTGTACGTCGATTGAATAGCGAAAAAAATCAATATCATAATATTTTTTTGTTGAAATAAAATTTTAGGAACAATGACAAAAAACAGAAATACTTTAAAATTTGCATAATGTTAACGGATTGTTACTTGATAGTCTACATTTTGACAAATCGGTAAGTAAATATACTATAATTATGTTTATATATTAATATGATACATTATAATTGCATTCGAATCAGTGTTGTTCGAATTATAGTGAAATATTTCTTTCGCACACCCCGATTAAACTATAAGCAAGCTACGTTCAGGGATTTTTTTCTCCAAAGGAACGTCTAAATAATAATTATTCAAGATGCAAGTATTAGGTGCTCCTGATCAATTGTATTTTCGTAACCAAGCAAGTGGTTTTTATAATAATAATTTATTATTATTCATATTTATTTATATATATTATTATTTACGTTAGGGTTTTTCCATATTACCGTACGCATTAATTATCTTACAGGTTCCCAATTAAACGGAATTCTAGTGGCAAACAATAAAATAATGAACTTGTGTACATTTTCTTTTTGTCGGTGTAACATTAAATATATATATAATTTTTTTGAATTTTATTGCGAAACGGAGTAAAAAAACTTTTCGGTCTCGGTGTTTCGAACGGCGGAAAACGACGACATAATAATAAAAAGTCAAGTGCTAGATGTGTTATTAAGCTATCCGTAAAACTTTTCTATTGTTCAATCATAATTGAATTAATTAAACACGGTTTTTAACTCAAAACTATGCCGGTCGCTATGCATGTGTCGAATGAATCGTCATAACCACATGCACATGTGTCGTCGTCGTTATGAACATCGCAAATATTGATAAAAATGCCGAGTGCGCAAGGTAGTACCAGTCATATAAACACAGAAGAATAGCGTAGAGTAGTGATGGTTCTTAATTGGCATGTAGTCATGGGCCCTTAGCTGTAACTCAAATCAGATTCGACACATATTTTTTGAACGTCTTAATGAAGAGATAAATTGTTATTTTACATTTTTTTTTTAAATTAGGTAGGTACACATATTTTTGTAATATAGTATAAATTAATGTTCAAAAAAAAAAAAAAAAACATATAACTCAGAGACACTTATTTGATCAAGCATTTTAAATATCTCATCCTTTTACGTACAACTATAACAAATCTATAATCTATAAATCTATAACAAATCTATAATTATAATTTACTTTGTTAGGTTGTTGTATTGATTTTCGAAGTTGAAGTTTCGAGACAAGTTAAAACATAATATCCTTTTTTTTTTTATAACCTCGTCCGTCCACGCTGGGCCACACGCTTGATATTTTCACTCCGAACACGACTGCGGACCACCTGTTAGAAACCACTGGCATAGAGAATTAACTACGGTTGTCTAAGTAAAATAATATTTCGTTCGTAACATATAAACAGTAACAACATATAATAATGTACACAACGGAAAAAAATTAACACGATTATAGATGTTCGCCCCTGGCCCGTTTTTTATTTTTTTTATATCAAACATAGTAGTAATAATATATTATTACAATGTTCTGCTGGTGACCGTATGGAAAACTCGAAAAAAGAAAAAAATCTCGCAACGACGGGAGCGCCTACATATTTCGTTTTCTTCAGCCTTTTGCATATAGAATACACGTATAACTGTACACACCATGTGTGTGCGATATTACAGGTATGAAAATAATATTATTGAGCTGAAATGGACGCGCGTGGCGATGAATGAAAACCGTTCGGTCGCGCGTACACAATACGGTACATACGTGTACACTAGTCGAACGATAGCCGTACTGTGCTACGCGTTTTATGGGTTTTGTCATATTTTGTTGTATAAGATGTGTTATTGTGTAGTATCATTTTATTCGACGTTGGGCGAATTTCGATCGGTACGGTGAGAGCTCCAGACTTATTATTATTATTATAGAGCAACGATTTCTACCCTTGTTACTAGACTGATATCCATACATCGGGTTGGATATTAGCAATTAGATTTTACCGCAAAAAAAGCGTGTGTGCCGGTCTAACGTACAACCCGTGGTATCGGGTTATCGCAAACCAATTAGACCGATTCTTGGAACCGCTATGATGTACATATGTATGTATTGTCTAAAGAAACATTATTTTTTTTTTACTTTTTTTTTGTACGAGGTTCGTTCCGCAGAAGACCGTGGATAATCGAGAGTACATTGTATCAATATTATTTGAATGCAAAAAAATAATAATAAAAAATATAGTAATCGGTATAGAATGCATAATAAAAAAAAAAACAATTAGTCTAGCCCTTACCACTCAAAAAATTTTGTTTTACCCCTGGGGAGTAATAATCCTAATACTAATAAATGATAATAAATTATTGTATAGGTATCGTGTTGTTTTTTTAGTATCTAAAGTATGTAGTATAGTTATTTTGTGTTTTCATTATTTTATTTATTGCAATTTATTTTTGTTTTTATATTTGTTTAGTTATTTTAATAAATGTTTTTTTTTAACTCCCATGATACATCTATGATTTTTTGGAGAGGGAGAGTTAAAATAAATATAAACCCCACCTTTCTTGGATGAGCTTTTATTCAACTCCTTATATAATTTAGTCAGACACTGCAGCGTATGGATTTGAATATTTTAATACGTGAGATACGAGCAATTCTAAACGAGCACTGCACGACGGAAAACGAAACAAAAAAATTCAACAAGAGAAAGTACTGTCGGACACAACATAATAAACGTTTATTTTTGCAATTGTCAAAACTTATCGTATTGTAGTAAATTCGCAATACGAATTTTCCGTCTGAATCTATACACACCGAACACTTAGTATATTAATATACTATCCGTACGGACACGGGCTTATACATCTTTATACCATATCTTTCTTCCATTTTGTGGTATACAGGCTAACCTCCCTGGTTCACATATACATATACATACACACACACACACACACACACACACACACACACACACACACACACACACACACACACACACACACACACACACACACACACACACACACACACACATACACACACACACACACACACACAAACACACATACAAACTCGCATGAACATGCTGATATTGTTGGCAAAATGTCTTGGCCTCGAGCCATCGTATCGCCTCAGGATGGAGATTGATTTTTTTCTCGTGAAAAATCATACACAATATTGTTCTCGGTCGGCACCGCGTGCGCGTCCGTTATTAATGCGATATCCGGAACACGCGTAACACACACAGTATACGAGTACGTATACAATATCGTAATAATATAATAACATAATGTCGTTGTCGTTGGTTTTCGAGATTTTTGATTTCTCGTTTTTCGCTCTCGCACCCTCTACCCGCCATCACATATTTTCAATCCCTTCCGTCGTTCGCCCAAAGTCGTTTTAAACGAGAATTTCCTTTTTCTGTATCCACACACAGTGTAGTACTACACATATACGTTTCGCGATAATATAATCGTTTTGGGTTTTATTTTTTTACTGATTTTATACACATACATACATTTAAGTACATATTTATACAACGTAGGATCGTATTCTTGCCAGAATCAATAGAGGGATTTTAGAACCCTAGCAAAATTCAGTGTATTGTGCTGGCCATTATTGTTTACCGGGTTTGGGCGGTTTTTTTTTTTGTATGAGTGCTACCCCAAAAATGTGATTTCGTAGCATTGACTGACCATTCAAATAAGCAATAAGTTTGTGTTCAATTGAAAATAGGTGAGCAGCTAGGGGCTTATAATTTTTTTTTTTTATGCGTTTTTCTGACCCGAGAAGTCTACTGTGAGTCAAAAATTGCAATGCATTATCGTTGAACTAATATTCCTATAGATTGTCAATGCTTACAATGTTTTGTATTACTACATTTGTTTGGCTTTGATCTAGTTAAATGTGTAATATCTATATATATTTAATATTTTAGAACGTGTTAAATGCTTTTGCCGTCTAAACGTTGTAAAGTGTAATTCATAGTTGGTTTTTTTTGTTGTTTAATAAGGCACACAAAAAATATATATATATATATATTGTATTGCGAGTTTGTAGACTATTATATACACAGTAATACGTTTTAGAACGTTATATGCTAGCCCACAATAATTACAAAGTTGTGTTTATGGATTTCCTGTACAACTCCAATTATACATTCAACGATTAAAATTGTTCATGGTACAACGCCTACCTCGCCAAAAATTTATAAAAACATTATTATATAATTTAAGCAAATAAAACGGTTGCAGAAAACCATGTTTGATATACTAAATTCATATCGTACCGTTTTTCAAGTCATTTGCTTTTTAAACGCAACTAAAATATAATTTTACTGAAGTCCAGTACTGACACGAACGAAATTACAAAAAAAAAAAACAACATTTATTGTTATTTTGCATTGTGTTACGTAAGTAATATAACTGTTTTGAGATCATGCGTTATGTACGTATAGTTTACTACTTGAATCTCGCACTTACGTTTAGAGTTGTCATAAGATGCAATCGAGAAAAGTTGATATAAAAAAAAAAAGAAAAGAATGGTTCAATTTGTAAGACAAGTATAAGAAGTTATAGTTTGAAAATAAATTTCTTAATATTCTGCTGTCACTATAAGCGTCAAGCCAAAATCAATTTTTTCATCCTGACCGTCTGGTTGGCAACGGTTTTTGATTTATCGATGACTTAATGGAATTCTCAGTATACATCGTACTAACATTTTATATGTGTTACCATATGTAACCAAAACTATTACGGAATATTTGTTTGATTATAAATAAAAAACCTAACGAAAGTTTAAAAGTCATTTCTCGAATGAAATCATACGTTTATAGTGTTGCGAATTATAATGAAAAATATAGTGAGTATCTTGAACAACGTAAAATAATAAAAATATTTGTATTAGCATTGGCCAGTATAGAAACTGAATGGTTTACACGATATCCAAAACAATTGACGTAACATGTGATTTCTGCTTATTACTTTACAATCAGAAATGAAATTTATTACAACATTAAAATGTAATAATGAGATTACGTGTAATATACGATGACTTACCGGGACGGGGCAGAACGGTATTGTTGCGAACTAAAGGAAATGCAATTATCCTTTGTACTACATCATACGAGTAAGGTTGGATGAAGTTTTTAGGGATCACATGATCAGTCTTTATTTTCATACCTTCTATCCCGGGAGGTATTGTTAATACTCGGGGGGGGGGAGGTTATCGTACATTTAAGGGAAGGGAGGTTATGTGATATATCATAGAAGTAAATAATTAATAAATAATTACATTTTTTGGAGAGCTTCAATTTTTCTTCGGAAGGGAGGGTATCTCTGGTTACGTCCTTAATATAAACACTGCACTAGAGACTCACTTGTAATGCAAATAATATGAATCTCTATGAGTCATCAACAAAATATCGTACCACACACGTATAGACGCCGTATTGATAGCCTTTGACGAACGTTTTGATCAGACTAGACGTATTTTCAAAAGAATAAATGCCGAAATAAATTGTTGTACGTTTTGACGTCATAGCGAGGTCGAATACCGTACCGAAAACGTAACAATCGAGATCGTGTCGGTTGATATAATAAAATCCGTTGGCTTTTCGAGTGCGGTCAAACAGTCATTACTTTCGGTTCAGAATCTAAAGCTCGACGATAATCTCCATTCTGAGGAATGGGATAGCAGAGAAATGATATCCAAGAACGTTCAATCAACTTCCATGGGCACTATTATGTAGTGTATGCTACATGTAAGATGAACACAAATGTTTATCCAAGTGACGATAAAATAGCTAGTTGTGTACCTATTGCGCACCGTCGATTTGTGTTTTATATTTACATGTACGCGATACAAGCAATAACTTTATCATACGTATGTTTATTGACACGGTTTTAACTCGATCGCGTAAAAATTACCAACGAAAATTGCCCCTTCTGACGACGTACGTGAAGTTGGCCCCCCCCACCCCACTTTGTCCTATCGGTTTCAAACAAAAAACAAATAATTTTAAATTAATTGTAAATAATTGTAAGTGCAATTTCGGAATTTGTAAATCCCCAGAAAACTCGGGAAATCAAAATCACATAATTATAAATATTATTATTATTGTTAGGGGTAGGATTACATAATGCATAAAGTTAGCAAATATAAGCATATTGGTTTTGATTGTTAGCAAATCATCAATAATTTTAGATAACAATTTTATATTACTCAATTCGCAATATCCATACGATATTTACTCACATAAATTCTTCAAATACCAGAAAATCATATTTTCGATATAAACAGTTACATATTTCACCAATATTAATAGGTATAAACAATTCATCCCGCGGCGTTGTCGGTTCAAACAGAAAAGAAAAAAAAAAAAGGTATATAAAATTCAAAAATATTATAGCTTACAAAACGTCCCTGAACTTGGCCCACTCACTTATCAATTAATGTACAAAATCTATAACAAAAGTTAACAAATAGTTAGTAAATTATAGCAAATTGATTTTCAAAATGAACAAATCTTTGCGTCATGCCTAAAAAACGTTTTTATATGGATATATGTATAGGCCAAGTTCAGGTAGTCAATCTCATACTCACTTTACGGTATTACATTTAAAATTAACTGTGTTATATTGTGTATTATAATAATATATTACTACAAATCACTGTAATTGTACATTTATTAAAGATTTTTTTCTCTGAAGAACAATATAAAATGATGTACAACACATGTTGTTTGTAACCAAATATTGGAACAATAGGTGAGTTCTAAGAATACTTAATCCATACAGCACGGTCAAGAACTACGTTTCCAAATTTAGACATTCATAATGATAAAAACCTGTAATGAAACATATATATATTATATGATTTTGTATAAAATGTTTTCTCTTGATAAGAGTCATTCGTTGTTCTGTGTTTCTAACTGAATAGTGTGCCAGTGCAGTGAACAATAATTCAGAAAAAAAAATCTGTTTTGTTTTATTTTATCTTCATTCTTTACCGTGTTATTAATTTAATGATGTCTAACAAGGTAAGTTTTTCAATTATTTAAAATACATATTCCCTTTTAATTCATAATATTATAACATTATACTATAATTTTATCTGTATTAGTACTAACAAAACCTAACCTAAACCAACTAATAAAAACAAGATTGGGATTAAGGGTGCATTATCTTTTATTTCTTTTCAAGTTTTATTAACTTGGCCTATCCATATATCCATATAAAAACGTTTTTTAGGCATGACGCAATGATTTGTTAATTTTGAAAATTAATTTGCTATAATTTACTAACTATTTGCTAACTTTTATTACAGATTTTGTACATTAATTGATAAGTGGGTGGGCCAAGTTCAGAGACGTTTTGTAAGCTATAATATTTTTGAATTTTATATACCTTTTTTTTTATTTTCTGTTTGAACCGACGACGCCGCGGGATGAATTGTATATACCTACTAATATATTGGTGAAATATGTAACTGTTTATATCGAAAATATGATTTTCTGGTATTTGAAAAATTTATGTGAGTAAATATCATATCGATATTGCGAATTGAGTAATATAAAATTGTTATCTAAAATTATTGAAGATTTGCTAACAAACAGAACTAATATGCTTATATTTTGCTAACTATATACATTATGTAATTCTACCCCTAACAATAATAATAATATTTATAATTATGTGATTTTGATTTCCCGAGTTTTCTGGGGATTTACAAATTCCAAAATTGCATTTACAATTATTTGTTTTTTGTTTGAAACCGATAGGACAAAATGGGGGGGGGGCAACTTCACGTACGTCTTCTGACGACTGTAGATAATATTTATTTTTTGATAAAAACCAGTCCTATATTACATAGAAAATAAAATACAACTCACAGGCATATTTGAAAGTAAAAAATAAAAAAAAAGAACCGGATGAGCCTCGCTCTGCTGTACACTTGGGGGTGAAGTGCGACTCTTCATAGGATAGGTTATTATAATGGATTTGTTAAATTTGAATTCAATGATAGGTATCATTGTATACGAAAAACGATTCTGAATGGAGATGATATGTTTGTCTAGAATATAATACAATGTTATTTATAAATATTGTATAAGTATATTTTATTTTTAAACGAAAAATTTAGAAAAACCGAAAATTTTAATTGTCTATAAATAAGTCAAAATATGTCAAAATACTTTGAAATTTTAACCATGTATAGAAAACGTCAATATGACGATTTAATGATAATTTCAAGTTGTTGCGGTTTTTCGTTTTTGAGTAAGGGCATTTAAAAAAAACCGATATCATTTGTCAGTCTAGAATATTATACATTATATTATATTTTACATGTAATTTTATGTCAATATTCGCTGTTCAAACGCTTATAAAAAAAAATTGTGCCTATGGATTTTAATAATTTTTGAATGACATTAAGAACTACTTCTGTGGAATCTTCTATTAAATTTTCAAGTATTTTGTAGTAACCAAATAATCACCGATTATAAAAATAAAATGTAAAAAAATCGAATATTTTAAATGCCTATAAGTGGCTTAAAAATCAATATAATATTTTGAAAAAAATATTACATAAAAGAAATACCAATCTTAACAGCTGGTAGAAATTTCAAAAATCTGCGACTTATACTTTTTGAATTATATTAAAAATATTAAAAATCGTTCGAGAATAAATCGCTGTTTTATGCAATTTCGTTAATATTTAAATTTCAATAAAATTTTAGATTCTGAACGGAGTGAAGAATGTATTGATTTTACAATGATGTGTGTTTTTTTTTTTTTTTTTTTTTTTTTTTTTTTTTTTTTTTTTTTTTTTTTTTTGTGTCTGTCGACACGTTTTGGGGCAGTAAAAATGCTTCGATTGCCTTATGTAGCAACTTTTCTGAAAGGAAAGTGAATCTATTTGGTACTTTGGGGGGTCAAAAGTTAAAAATTTCCAATATTTTTTAAATGCGACGGGAAAAACCATAAAAAAATTTGGGAAAAACGGGAGTTTTTACGCAAAACCAGTTTTTGACATAATCAAATTTTTTATTTTGCTATAACTCAAAAACTAATCGATGTAAATACTTGAAATTTTCACCAAATGTTTAGATAAGCGTTCTCTATACACCATTAAATTTTCAAAGTATTTTGACTTTTATTAAGCTATTTATAGACAATTGAAATTTTCAATATTTTTAAGTATTTTTTTTTTAAATAACGATAAAATTTTTTTGGCTGCCTAGAAAATCTTGAAAATTTAATACAAGGTTTCTTATAAGTTGTTCCTTAACTGATAAAAAAAAATCTAAAATCGTAAGTTACAATTTTTTTTTATAAGTGCTCAAAGTTACAATTTATACGAAATATGTAAAAATCACGATAATTTGCAAGTTTTTTTGTAGTTAAAAATTCATAAAATTTTTTCTGTTCATACTTAAGGTTCAAAATTTTAACACGAGGTTATGTATAAGCTACTCTTCAAAAATCTTTAAAAAAATTTCTACCGGAATTAGAGGAAAAAATTTTATGACTGTTTGAAATTTAAATATTTACGAAATTGCATAAAATAGCGATTTATTCTCAAACGATTTTAAATATTTTTTATAATTCAAAAAGTATAAGTCGCAGATTTTTGAAATTTCTACCAGCTGTTAAGATTGGTATTTTCTTTATGTCATATTTTTTTCAAAATATTATATTGATTTTTAAGCCACTTATAGGCATTTAAAATATTCGATTTTTTTACATTTTTTTTTTATAATCGGTGATAAAAAAAATTTGGCTCGTACAAAATACTTGAAAATTTAATAGAAAATTCCACAGAAGTAGTTCTTAATGTCATTCAAAAATTATTAAAATCCATAGGCACAATTTTTTTTTATAAGCGTTTGAACAGCGAATATTGACAAAAAATTACATGTAAAATATAATATAATGTATAATATTCTAGACTGACAAAGATATCGGTTTTTTTTAAAATGCTCTAACTCAAAAATGAAAAACCGCAACAACTTGAAATTTTCACCAAATCTTTATATTGACGTTCTCTATACATGGTTAAGATTTCAAAGTATTTTGACATATTTTGACTTATTTATAGACAATTTATATTTTCGATTTTTGTTAAATTTTTGTTTTTAAACATCTATAAAATTTAATTGATTGAGCGAAAACTCTTGAAAATTTTATACTAGGTTTATAATAAGTTAAACTTATCGTAACTTAAAAATATCGGTGATTGGTTAACTCAATTTTTTTTTATAAGCCCTTAATTCTCAAATTTGTATAAAATGTGTAAAAATCACGATAATTTGCATGTTATTTTGTAGATAAAAATTCATAAAATTTTTTTTGTTCATACTTAAGGTTCAAAATTTTAACACTAGGTTATCTATGAGCTACTCTTAAAAATCTTTAAAAAAATTTCTACCAGACTAAGAGGAAAAAATTGTACGACTGTTTGAAATTTAAATATTTACGAAATTGCATAAAATAGCGATTTATTCTCAGACGATTTTAAATATTTGTTATAATTCAAAAAGTATAAGTCGCAGATTTTTGAAATTTCTACCAGCTGTTAAGATTGGTATTTCTTTTATGCAATATTTTTTTCAAAATATTATATTGATTTTAAGCCACTTATAGTCATTTAAAATATTCGATTTTTTTACATTTTATTTTTATAATTGGTGATAAAAAAAATTTGGCTTCTACAATATACTTGAAAATTTAATCGAAGATTCCACAGAAGTAGTTCTTAATGTCATTCAAAAATTATTAAAATCCATAGGCACAATTTTTTTTTATAAGCGTTTGAACATCGAATATTGACATAAAATTACATGTAAAATATAATATAATGTAGAATGTTCTAGACTGACAAATGATATCGGTTTTTTAAAATGCCCTAACTCAAAAACGAAAAACCGCAACAACTTGAAATTATCAGTACATCTTTATATTGGCGTTTTCTATACATGGTTAAAATTTCAAAGTATTTTGACATATTTTGACTTATTTATAGACAATTTAAATTTTCGGTTTTTCTAAATTTTTCGTTTAAAAATAAAATATACTTATGTAATATTTATAAATAACATTGTATTATATTCTAGACTAACATATGAACTCCGTTCAGAATCGTTATTCGTATACAATGATATCTATCATTGCATTCAAATTTAACAAATCCATTATAATAATGACCTATCCTATAAGCGAGGTGCACTCCACCCCTAACTGTACAGCAGAGCGAGGCCCATCCGGTTCTTTTTTTCCTCTTAGTCCGGTATAAATTTTTTTAAAGGTTTTTGAAGAGTAGCTTATAGATAACCTAGTTAACCTACTTAATAAAAATCAAAATACTTTGAAAATTTAACGGTGTATAGAGAACGCTAATTTAAACATTTAGTGAACATTTCAAGTATTTACATCGATTAGTTTTTGAGTTATAGCAAAATAAAAAAATTGATTTTGTCGAAAACTGGTTTTGCGTAAAAACTCCCGTTTTCCCTTATTTTTTTAGTCGCATTTAAAAAATATTAAAAATTTTTTACTTTTGACTTCCCAAAGTACCAACTAGATTCAATTTCCTTTCAGAAAAGTTGCTACATAAGCAAATCGAAGCATTTGTACTGCCAAAAAAGGTGTCGTCAGACACAAAAACAAAAAAAAAAAAAATAAAAAAAAACACACATCATTGTAAAATCAATAGATTCCATCACTCCGCTCAGAATCTAAAAAAATATGGCAAAAACATTAGGAATCAATAAGAGCATAAGTTAATTATAGAGAGATTTTTGTTAAAGTTTAAAATTAAATTTTTTTAGTCAATTTTTACAAAATAATTAACCGTGTATAATTTGAAGTCACTATACTCCACTCCACTTATTTAAAGTTTAAACGCTCTACATTTCAAAAGTAATTGGTCGATATTTGACTTTTATAGTTTCTAGGAAAACAATTTCGTTTAAGGATATTAAATTAAAAACACAGTTTGTTGTTTTGAAAAAGTAAAAACTTTAAAATTGTTACGGTAAAGTATATAATAATAATAATAATAATACATAGTATAGTAATAATAATAATGATACTTTATTATCTCTTTCTATTTCTCTCTCTCTCTCACACACACACATACACACACACATAACGCATCTGAACATCAAGAAGATGAGTGTTTATGGCCTGCTTATCTGTAATATAAACGGATTATTGAGGGGAAAAAAAATTGTTTATTTAAACAAAGTGTGTTACAAAGTCAAAATCAAACTCCAAATTTGTCGAGATTTGTTTGTTATTCACGACACATTTTCAAATTAAAAAAAAAACAACTTCATAGAATTTACATAATATTATATTAATATTATGGTTGTTATCTTCAATTGTTTGAAACAGTCGGTTTCGATACAATCAGAATGTGGTAAAAGCAAATTTTTCTCTCAGTTGTCATAATGTGAATTTTGCATTTTTTATATCTTTAAACTGTCTTTTAAATTTTCTCAAAATTTTGCAATCTCTAACAATTCGTTGTCCAGGATTACTTACTATATACCACCCTTGTTCTTCCTAAACATCACACGCGATTTTGATACAACCCTTATTATAACTATTACGTACTTACGTACGACTATAATGATAACTTGCGCGATTTGTAAATGTTTTCGACTTCGTGTCCTGCGTCCAGCAAAGATTTCAATTTCGATGATTATTTTTATTATATTATCGCTCCGTTAATTGTTCGAACGGGTACCAACGTCATTGGTTCCGTAAGTCCGTATACCGTCGTACTCATTATAGTGCTTTCGATCCGGTCGAATCGTTTTTTATGGTGCGGGTTATTTACACACACGGTGGCGGTGGAGGGATAACATCGAACGCCGTGCAAAGATTATGTTATTATAAGATTAAAATATTATTACGTGCTGCTACGTATATTGTTGGATTTTTTTTTTTTTTAATCCGTCCTACGAGTGGTCTAATCAAATTGATTATTTTTTTCACCTACATTTTATTATTATGCAATACGCACCATTTAAAATATGATGTTTTATTTATTGAAATCGTTGAAAAATGATTTTTTACCGTATTTTTTTGTTCGTTATAAGAAAATTAAACGATATATTGCTAGTATATATATACTATATATACTATATAGTATACATAGTATATATTGCTGTGACCATTGTGTCTTTATTAGACATCTCTGTGAGGATAGCAATGATGTCTGAGTTTTAACTAAAACAGCAAAGCGACTTGACTTTATTTTATAATCATATTGTAATAACGTGTTTCAATTTGTGCACGTATTAAATATCTTTCCAAATGGATTTAATAATAATCGTGCAAAGAATATTTTCGTATTCGGCGCGACGAGAAAATGCGATTTTTCTTTATGCATTATTGTTAGCATATTTTTACTAGGGTCGTGTACACTACTGCTATCATGGTATTGGGTTACATTTAGCATCGTAGCAAATACTATGAGACATCCGTTATCCCTCTCCGATTTATTTCCGGAACGTGTGGGAATTATCATTTTTCTGATCACGCCGTTATCGACAGAAATAGGAATCGTATTAAGACATAAACAACAGTGTCGGAGAATGTAATTATACACGTTCTGTTATGTTACACTTCAACCCATATTAGACATTATTATACAGTAATATAGTAGTTGTGTGCGTAGTGTCGATATAGGTACAGGAGTAAATGTACACACACGAATACACAGACACACATGAAAGTGCACGCACTGTACTAGAAATCCGAAAAAGTGTACGAAAAATTCGGCACTTTTCCACAGAATCCTACTGAAATCGAAATCGAGGTACATCAACACAATATTATCAACTACTCTGGTCCCGTACGGTATTATACTATATAACATAAATAATACTATATTTTAATAACGTATTTTTTATTATATACATATACACACACGAGTAAATACGTTTTAAAATAAAATTCGTTAATACTTACCGTTAAAGTCCTTCTAAAGTTTTAAAACTCTATTACTGTATATTATCATGGTATTATAAGCGTGAGATAATAATGTAATTTATGGCTAAGCAAATAAACATTTTTTTTTTTTTTAATTAACCATCGTAAAAAATAATATATCCATCTGATAATTTGGCCAAAAACTTATATTGGATACTATTTGTACATAAATGAGAAAAATACAATACGATAACTATTGATGGATTACGTTAAAATCAAGTTACCGAATTATTTCAAGAAGTTAGGATAATACACATAAAACCCTCTTTTTTTAAATTTTTTTATTAAATACTGAATAACTATTGTGTCTATTTATACCACGATGGAATTAGATAAATATACAAATTTTTAAATACGATTTATTTATTTATGTTTTACGTTACTATTATTATTCTTTAATCTCAATATATAATCAACATAATATACAGATACAAAATTTGTATTTGTGTGTTAATATCGCAGAATGCAAATGTAATATATACCACATTTGGACGTAAATGCTATTATATTATATTAATAAATTAATTCATGTAACTGGGTCCAAACCCGTGTAATATCTCAATAAATAAACAAATAAATAAATAAATAAATAAATAAGTAAGAAATAAAATTATTTCTTTACATTTATTTTATTATGGTTTATTAATCAGATAATAATTAGAAAAAAATGTATACGATTATCGAAAAATTTAGCAATAGATTAAGTTTATACAATTAAATCAATATTAATGGATGTCGCGCGTCATTATTATAATATAGTTTGTATGTTTTAAGAGGCGCTACAACTTAAGTACAATGGTCTAAAGCTAATATATGTACTTGTTTCGTATTGTTGCGACCTCGTAAAATGCCAGAAGACATTTTGGTATTAACAAAGACACTTGATCGATAATGATGCATACATAGGTAGCAATGATGTCATACGAAAAAAAAACATAACAATTATTAATATACAACAACATTAGTACACAAATAATGTAATAATATTTTTATGTTTACGTTCTGGTGGTGGAGTATTCAGCTGGTAAATATTTAGCGATTTGACTAGTATTTTCCAAAGGGAGAGAACTCCTTTCTAGGAAGAAATTTAGATACTACATATGAGTCAATACATTATAATATCATTTTGTATATATAATGATGGTTGATATAGTAGAAGAAACAAATTTCTTGATAAGTATATAAAAAAATAGTTTATACGCAGAAATAAATAAACGATTAACTGGAGTATATTAATATAATATATTTGTAATGTATGATCGGTTTCGAATTAAAAATTTTTCGTAAATTATATATAAAGTCAATAAGTCATTATAAACTATAACATTATAGATCAACTATTTATTTAATAATTTACGAGTATTAATATTTACTACTTTTTATTTTATTATTATTGATAAGGTAGATTTAACATTAAATCCAATATTAAAAGTATATATATATATATAATCCGTAGAAATGTATTCAAATATTTCGAAATTATAAAATGTCTACAAAATACTAGTATTTATAAAATATAGTCTAATCGAATAATGTGTGACAAAATACTGATTGGTGCCAAGTTCGAATTTAAATTCTCGATTGAAATATATTGGCAACTTTTTATCAATATATTTCTGAATTATTCGGAAAAATGTTAAATTTAAAAAAAATGGACACCTCAAAGTACTAATTATGTCTGATTTTCTATTAAAGAACTTTTTTTTTATTATTATTTATTAATATAATTGTGTCAATACACCAAATATTTTTACAATGTTACTATTTTACAGACATTTAAAATTTATAATAGAAATATTGTAATATTATATAATGTATAATAATTTTGGTTAACTATGAGTCTGTATCAGAATCTGAGGTTGAAGTGTCTTCATTGGAATCTAGTGGGGTGTCCTGAGATAGCCGAGGTTTGAGTTATAGATTTGTGTATCTCTTGCCGATATTGTAGTGACGTGCTCCGTCAACTTGGTGGTTTTTCGTGGAAACTTAAATTATTGTGTTATCTAGGTAGATAGGCGTGGTAGGCCTGTATCTTTGTGTAGTTGTTTTTTTTTCATGAACTAAGGGGCCTTTAGTGTTATTTTTAAGAATTTATTTTGAAGGGTTTGTAATTTATTAAGTTTTTCTTTTGAGGCAGCTGACCATATTAACCATGCGTAGGTTATTAATGGTCCTATTATTGTAGTGTAAAGGAGTAGAGAGTATTTCATTTGTATGGTAGAGCTATGATTTAATAGAGGGTACAGTATCAAAGTACAGCCTTATGTATCCTTGGTTTAATTTTTTGTTAATTTGTATTTTCCAGCTTAGTTTTTCATCGAGGTGCAGGCCCAGATATTTCACTGAGTCGTCTTTGTTGTTCAAGTTGATTTATTTATTGTTTATTTGAAGTAGAGTCGGATTTACGTATTTTCTGAGTGTAAATAGTTTTGCTTCGCTTTTGGTTGGGTTTAATGTAAGTTTCCATTTTGAGAACCAAAGGGATAGTTCATCGAGAAAGCTTTATAGGTTTCTTATTGAAGATTCAAGAGTTTGGTTTTGCGTTATTATTGCTGTGTCATCTGCGAACATACCTAGCTGGCAGTGTTGTAGTGTTGGTATATCGTGACAGTAGATATTAAATAGAGATAGTCCTAGCGCAGATCCCTGTGGAACTATAGCCTTTACTTTATGTATTTGTGATATATCTGTTCCTATTCTAACATGAAAGTTGCGATTTGTTATAAATGACAAGAGGGTATTGTTAAGGTATATAGGTAGTTTTAGGGTCTTATTTTTGAAATAAGTCCATGGTGCCAAACCTTATCGAAGGCCTGTGATATGTCTAAGAAGGCTGTCGTGGTAAATTTTTTATTCTCGTAACCGTTTACTATTATTTCAGAGATCCGTTATAGCTGATGTGTTGTCCAATGAAATGGTTTGAAACCAAATTGATGTAGTGGTATGATTTTTAGGAACGGTTTAATTCTGCAGAGCAAAATTCTTTCAAGAAGTTTAGAGAAGGTTGGGAGTAAGCTTATGGGTCTGTAACTTTTGAGTGAACTATTTTTTTATTTTTCTGGTTTATGTATAGGGATTATAATTGCGATTTTCCACGTGTCGGGAAAATAGCCTAGTCTCATGGAGGAGTTCATAAGACTTGCTATGTATGATAGCGATTTTGATGTGAGATTTTGAGTATTTTATTCGTTATTAGATCATGTCCCGGGCTTTTTTTATTAGCTAGTTTATTTATTATTATCTGTATTTCATTAGGAGTACATGGGCTAATAAAATTGACTATTGGTTGATCTTCTGTTTCTTTGTTCAAGGTTTATTACATCACTTTGGTTTATATGGTTTTCATTAGTTGTGAAGCATATTTCAAAATGTTGGACGAAGATTTCACATTTTTCAATGTTAGTTTCGTACTTAACTAATCTGTTTAAAAAATTCTTATGATTAAGATAATCAAAGAAGTTCTACAGCTCAAATATGAGAAAATTCACAAATAATAAATATTTATAAAAAAAAACTTTTTTGTTCCAAAACTTGTTCCTCACATAACTTAACAAGAGATCATAAACTTTGTGTAAATGGATTTTTGGTGGTGGGACGTAAGATAATTGTAAATTCACAAGAGGGCGTAAAATTAAAAAGGCTGGATTACACTGATTTAGACCGTGCAAGAATATTTTTGTGATTCATTGTGTGGCGTAAATGCGTTTACATACGCCAGAAAAAATTCACTATACGCATCGATCGTAAAAATTATGATAATAATAAGGCAGCCGAGAGCACAATATATTAATTGCACCAAAGACGGAGTACAAAAGAAATTAAAAAATCACCGTATGCAATTAAAATATTTTTTTACAACCACTCGATAGTACGAGAAAGGGAAACGTAAATGTGGACACAGGAAAAATGTCGATAGGAAATATGATTATGATCCTTTTTTTTTTAACGTTTTTCGAGAGGAAACAATTAATATTTAAAACCTAAAAGGACCATTTTATGGATTTTTTTCTGTCTATCACATTCGAGTTAATGTAATACAATTATAAAAGTCGATAAAATACGTCATACTATTACGTATAGTTGTTACATCGTGCCATTAATTTAACAAAAAAGGTATAATTTTTCCGTTTTTTCATTTTAATTCATACATTTTTAGAGTACTACTGGTAAGTGCAATAGTATATATAGTATGATGATTGCCGACAAATTTAATAATATTCTAGTGTTCAATCAATATTTTAAAAATATATCCGGAAACAAAAAGCTTTTTAAAAGGTGTATACATTGTAGTAGGTATACGGTGAGTAGAGTTTTAATATTGTTTGTTATACATTCATAATTCATGGAATATAATAATTTAATAATATAAATATTTAAATTTTTTTTTTTTTGTTATATTTTGGTAGTGTATCCAATAATAATTAACAGTTGAAAAAATAATAGCAACAACTCATGTGATCTATTCACAATGACATAGGTCATAATACTACGTAGAGATATTTATAGCTAAATTTTGGAGTGTTAAACAATCGTTTTTGAATATTTCACATTTATATATCATTCAGCTATATATTAATTTATATATCATTCAGCTTTTAAAAAAAAAACTGATTGTAAAACATTGTAATACTAATCGAGTAAACCGGGAAATACATAATTTGATAATTTATGTTTTGTGTTATCAGTAAGCTGAATAAAATTATGAAATTATGAAAATATTTATTTGAGTGCTCAAAAATACTATAACTTAGTTAAATACATACCTTCAAAGCTATAGTTCAGTGTTA
Organism: Sipha maydis; assembly: GCA_034509805.1. Lineage (NCBI taxonomy): Eukaryota > Metazoa > Arthropoda > Insecta > Hemiptera > Aphididae > Sipha > Sipha maydis. Next base: position 280,214 of record JASXSY010000385.1, on the reverse strand, counting down.
TAACGGTCCGGTTCGATTATTATTTTACGCATATGTTGATTACTTCATGAAATTGAAACCGAAAAGGTATAGCTGGTATAATTATTATTAAAACATAAAATTTTTAAATAAAAAATACATTGGATCAGTTAACAAGGTTAATTATATTGACACGTCGAAATTCAAAATCTAACGAATTCTTAGTTGAAACCAACACGTCGTTTTACTATCTTTTATCCACTGGTGGATCTAGGATTTTTTTTTGGAAGAGTGTTACATTTTTCAGAACTATATTAAATGCACATATATACATAAACTCTTACATTACTGTTTATGGAATGTATTATTATTAGTATCGATATAAAATTAGTCGGTATATGGTAATATATATATATATACCAAGTATCAGTAAAGAATTCAAAATATCTGTATACTAAGAAAAACATTTTACCTTTTGGAATTTATTAATTATTAACTTAATTTTAAACGACTAAAATGTTGATTAAAAAAAAGTCATCATGTCTTCTAATACACTCTTTCAAAATATGTTACCGTTCTATCTTGAACGGTAACTAGGACGATAGGACGATTAATTATACGGCATTTAAATCAATTTTTAAGCCTTTTTCATGGTAAGACACACATTTTTCGGCCGTCATGATACTATTGATTATAATCAAATATTGTGATTTGAATTGATAGTTAACCTATCAATTGAACTTACAATAAGTGATTCGGTAACGTGTTAGTATTGAACTAAATAAATATTTCCGTAAAACAATATTGGTTCAGTAATGTAGTGTTTTTTTTAAACAATTTTTTTTTCGGGCACAGTGTACAATCACATTCCACACTGGTTCATAAGGATTTAGGCGCAGCTTACAAAATATATAGTTTTAGAACAAAATTGTTATGAGGGTGAGGTTAACAAAAAAAATAAATTAACAAAGATATTTGGGCATATCTTATCGAAAGGTTCCATCGCAGTGACGCCATTATGCGTTCAGTTGAACTAAATTTATCAATTAGTTTTTTTCTACAAAACAGCATGTAGTTGTAATAGTATAATAAGGTAATAGTAACTCCACGCAGTCGTTGTCCTGCCCGAACGTTGTGCGTACGATAACACGACGATTTTTTTTCGAATTTATCCCGATACGAACACAATATTGTTGCACACGCATTGGATGGATGAAACCATTGCATTGTGTATATATTACATATATTAGTATCTTCGATACGACTTAATTACGGAGGAAATACGAATAAATTGACAACATATGAGAGCAGCAGCGGAAAAGCCCGATTTTCGTGTAACACACACACGCGGTAAATCGAAACATGACTTGAAATTCGACAACAACCGTTGAATAGAAAATCGTATGACTATTTCGGTGCCTTTAAACTTTATATTTTTATTTTCCAAGCTGCTCTTTCGGACGGTAATGAACCTACACTACGATTATGTTTTAATGATTAATATTATTGTACACCTGTTCAGAGGTAAAAAAATAAAAAATAAATATATATATATATATAAAAAAAAAAACACGTTGTAAGATTTCCTTAATATCTAGCGTAATTCTAAACGATGTCTTCAAATTACGATTATAGTCTTAAATTGTTCGGAGGGTTCAGAAGACCGTAAAAAATGAGCGGTTTTCCTTTTAATTCCTTAACGAAATATAAGCGTTTTAATTTTTTTTAACGAAACTCTGGGAGAATATTAATTCGGTACACTTCATTCAAATGATATTAAAATTATTTTTAAAAATACGATCATATAAATTCAAAATGACAAGCACTATACGTGTTTATATTATAATAAGACATAAGGCGCAAACATTATTTTTTCAGGTTTTGAATATTTTGCTTCGTTAAAACGCAATTATTATTTATATATTTTTTTTTATTCTCTTGTCGTTTATTTAAATTACGTTGTTGAAGTTTAATACTTTTATCATCCAAACGAGTTTTATACAATATAACACTACATTATAAACGCGTTAGCATATATTTTTATCCAAATACCTATTTAAGTTATTATTTGTTGCACTCTCTCTCGTTTTTTTTTTTAATTCATTAGGAACTATGAGTAAACAACAACAAAATCTTCGAGAAATCGCAACGTAATGGTGTGAACATTAGACATCGATATCAATATTTTTTTTATTTATTTAATTATTTTTTTTTTTTTTTTTTGTAACGACTTTACACTTTAATAAACCATCGTTTAGCAACAAAATGTCATGATATTTTTCTGTAATATGTGATGTCCAAGTGGTCCTTGAAAAAAATATACTCAAAAAAATTTAAAACTTAAAACTATTTACTTATTTTATAATATAATTAATTAACTAGTTTATTTATTATTATTTTTATGGTTTATGTAAAATATTGGTACATGTTAAAAATTAAAATTAAAAATATTTTATTTCTTATTTTATTATTAATTTTATAATTTTAAAGCTTCCAAATTTTTGACTTCGTATGTTTTCCTCGAGCACCACCGAATTGTATCATATTATTATAACTTGTTTTGCGGTGTTAATGATCCGATTTCGTTGTTTATCAATAATCAACACCAAATTGACACATTGCTTATAATAATGAAAATAAGTGGTGCCAAGAATCCAAGTCTAGACATTGCAAGAAAACCGCACCTTGACATAATTCAACACGACTCTACATTTAGACGTAATCAGTGTTCAGACTTATCTAGATATTTTTCTTACTATATTTGTTACGTTTTTATTTCAAATCAAAATACTATAAGATTTAGTGTCTTACATCAGTACCCGAGTACAATGGGTAAATTTAAATTATCTAATCTCAGTGCTGTATAATATCGTTTGCCTCTTTTATTGGATTAAGTCGTGAATGGGTTGACGCCTACCGTGCCCATCCCTGGTTACGAAGACCGCTACCAACACCAACCCTCATAGCTATATCATCGACTGACATGAATATTACAGTGGGAAATTTTTAATAAACATTTTTGACGTTTTAATTGAATTCGACCGCCGCTGAAACCGTATGTATATAGACTCGGAGTCGGCGGTGGCATGAAATTAAACGCCATCCGCAATCCAGCTGTACACCCGGTTTATATACCTACGTAAGACTTTATTAAAATGCGAACATCTCGGGCACCACAAGACGTAACTTGGTGTGACAAGAGCGTAAGCGTCGATGATTTCGGCGAACGACCGCGGGGATACGTTTTCATTTTATGCAAATGTCGAATCTCACAAAAAAATAAATAATTTCCGCGACTCAAATTAAAGTTTCGAGTGTTTTTCGATTTTTTTTTCCGTCCCCGGAACAAAGTCCCAAAAGTTACGGGGCAATAAAAAGTTTGTTTATCTCTTGGCAGTATACACAATAATAGTGATTTCTGCGTACATTGAGGTAATCCCGGCAAAACGTCTATCAACTGGTAGACTCCTCTCTTCATATATATATATATTTATAAACGAAGTGCTGATGGATAACATTAAGCACTTTTTTTCTTATTTTTTATTTTAAATTTCAAACGCAGCTCCGTCTCTCTTCCCATCGCTGTTATAATATAGGAAGCTTCGGAAAACAAAAAGCGTCTCGCGAGACTTGAACTCGATGAAATTGGTATGTGCGTCATTCCTATCTTTCTTTCTCTCTCTCTCTTTTTTTGTCTTTATTTCCATCATTCGTTGCCACGTATTATTATGTGCACCCATAATCCGCAAACTGGATACTACGCTTAACCATGGCGAATCACCTGGTCGATTTTCTCATAACGTGCTGGTTAAAAAACCACGTCACAATCAATCGTTTTGCAATGACGGCCATCACTTAAGTACGACGGAATTGTTATTGGTTTTTAGAATTATTTTTTTTTTTTTTTTTTACCCGTTTAAACGGTAAGCTTCACGCGCTTTTCGAACAGTAGACTTATAACATGGGAACTAAACGAATGCCGTCCGTATGCTGTAGCGACACTCAGCCATAGAGTTTAAAATAGGCGTTTAACGAGCGTATTACAGCCAATAATCTTATTACGATTTTCGAGTGCAATGTGCGAATAATATTTCGGTTCACATTAACATCGCGCGTTCGAGTTAAGCTTATATTATATTACTCGATACGGTGCAGTTTGATTTTGAGTCGGAGACCGTTGCGACGATAAAAATATTTCTTGTGAGAGCAAATAATTCTCGATGAAAAGAGCGTAATTACACCTATATATAAAATTGCAACTTAATAATCATTATAATAATAATAATAATAACGAGATGACGGTAAAAATAACCCTCGAAACGTTGACTAATTTACTGTAGAAATCGAATAACATAAATGAAACGTTTGGATGGATTTCGTTAAAGTTATTTTAATTTATGTGTTTCGAATATTTATCACGAAGAACTCAGCTTGAAAATATAATTACGTAGTTAAAATTTGTCGATGCAAAGGACCCTCGTGCACTATTGCTCGTTAAATGTGTTATATATATTGCTGAAGTTCGTAATAATCTCATAATAGCAAAAACAAAAGATACACACAATTTGTTTTCTTTCATGCACCTTGATGAAACGAAATACTCATTGACATAAGAATATTTGTAATATTACTCACAAGATGAATATGTATATTTTTTTTTTTAGTTACAATTTTTATTTCACATTAATTTACAAACATAAGGGGCGGACTAAAAAAAAAAAAAAAATCGATGGTGTTTAAAAGATAACATTTTAGAGATCTAAATTTAAGTTCAATGATATTATTATAATGAGTGTTTATCAAATAACCAGACATGTGAGGTATCATGTATGGTCCACGGAGGAAAAATAATGCTTTTAAAAAGAGAGCAGTGATTTGTTAATATTTACTATTATTTAGGAGAGTGGTAACTTTATTATCGAGACGGCAAACAATGAAGTCGATGTAGCCAACGGTAGTGGTGTGAAATCTAGACGAATACAATAATAATTACAACACGGCTTATAAAATCATCGCATATGTGTGTGTTTGTTTGAGTATGTACCTATACGCATATATTTTACACACCGACATCCCCCTGTGGCCGAGAGCGCAGTAACCTTACCTTGGGTGTGGTTTTCACCCGGGGCTAATATTTTATTATACGTGTTGCACTACGTTCGACTGGTTAGCTGACTGTGCGGTTTGTATTACAAAGCCTAGGAAAAAAATATAAAAAATACCATCATTAATGTTATGAGCTTATATCGTGCTGCGTTTCTGCCGTCATGCATACACGTCCGTGTGTGTAGCCCACGTTAACGCACCCGAATGACGGAATTAAGCATCTTGAACGAACACGTGAACACGGTGGCGCCGCACTTTTTATACGTTTCGTACACGATGATATCGTATCTATTATGATTTGTATTGTAGCTATGTGCAAAGGGAACGCGGCGAAAAGTCCACCGGTCCGTTTTGTAATCGCACAATAAAATATGTAGTAGGACGCGATTGTATGAATAATGTCACCGTGTCCGGTGCGCTATGGTGAATTTCGGGCCTGCCTGTACCGTACAATGTCAACAATAAACGTTCCGAGAAACGACTGAATTCGACAGAACCACTCGGTTACTAATTATGATTGATCGTAACTATTATACCACATCGTCACCGGCCGTCAATGCCACACCGAGCATACTGATATTCGAAAACAACGCAAAACATTGCAACGCTCCGAGAAATAATTATTAATAATTTGATATAACATTTAATTTTAAACCATGAATATTATTATTATTATTATTATTTTTGTCATAAGTTAGGAGTTAAACTATTCATAATCATGATGTAGTTCTAGAAGAATAGCGGTTTTCAACTCCTGCAGTAGTAGTTTAACAATAAATTATAATCATGTTACACGTTTTTCGTTTAATCGTCTACGGGGATAGCTACTGCCACTTCTACGTCATGGTGAAACATATGGCGTGTTGCAGGTCCATACGCAGCGGTGGAGGAGTTTAGGCATTTGCCCGCCTCTCCACTTCTCAAAACGAGTAAGTTTAGACGTAGGATACTTGTTCAAATTACGTATTGCGAACATAATTAATGTCGTACCCTCTAACATATGAATTCACCGAAAAATAATTCTAAATACGTGCCTGGTAGAGTGTGTGCGAATATAGTACACTGTATGCGTCCATAGATATTATAAGAATGGATAGGACATCGAGCTTATCAACTGAGAATAAAGTGATACAATTTTTGAGGTTATAAGCATAGTTATTATAAGATAATTTGGCGGGGCACACTAAAGATTAGGCCAGCTGACAATTAGAATCGTTTGTGCCTAACCTCAAAAAGCACTTTTATAGTCTATCTCTCTCGCAGATATTGAATTTTCTCTCTTCCCTAAAAAAGACCGCAACCTCTTACGGAGCCAATATAGGCGTGTCCTATCCATTCTTATAATATCTATGTATGCGTCCGGGTTGATTGTTGAAATTGTCTAACAAATATGATTACGATAAAATAAATCATGTATATGAAAATTACGATTCGTTCACTATGGGATCCACGTGTATGACGTACCAGCTACGATAATCAAAGAATTCAACCATCCGTGACCAAAACGGTTTATAATAATTGTAAACCGAATCAAATTATTCGATTCGCGAACAAAAAGCGCTAAGTTATAATAATTGCAAACGTCAGTACACAACACTGTAGATTGGTGACGTCTAGTTATTTCAGTATTTAAATTCGGAGGTAAATATAAACAAAAATATGTCGATATCAACGACTTCGGCGCAATTCTCATTGGCATAGTATGGTATATGTAGCTATGTATACTTTCTCAGTTTTCGCTATTAATTACGCATTCGAGCGTGTTCCTGCGAGTTGCCATAACTCAAAGTTCAGCTTTATTATATTGAAACTCTCGGCAACTCGGATAAAATGTTATATCCAATGATCCAAGGGTGGACTGACGGAAGTAGTAACCGCCATTTAAGCCAAAGCCAGTCGCAACAGATATCATAATTTGGGGTCGACATTTTGCGTAATAGTATTACAAAAGATTAAGCTAAGAACGATTAAGCTATTTATTTTGTTTACGTGCGAGCTTATAATGTTATAATGTTACATTTAAATGCAATTACTATACTATATGCCCAATTCACAACTGTCTTGACTTAATTAGCATTACAACTTCAGCTCTAAGTATTTAGAATGGTACTGTATATTCCCTTCTCGTTCAGAACACTAAATCGATTATAATATCCGGTTTAGATTTATTTACGTTGTGTTTTCGTTAAATAATAATAGGGCCGAAAATAAAATACATACACACATACACATAACACATCATTAACGCTGAATATTATATATACAAAAACAATAGGAACACTAACATTCGAATAAATCCAACGTGAAGTATAGTTTCCGATCGATTTGTACATTGTTGCTATTTATTATACTGTTGACCGCTTTATAATTTTATATAGTAAATTTAATTCGTATAGCCTTAAAACAAAAAAGAAACCAATAGCTTTCTAATTCTGTTTTAAACAGTAGCGTTTATTTTATGAAATTGAAAAAAAAAATGGATTTTCTTCGAGTGAACACGTTAATAGAAATAGTAAAACGGCAGTTTACAAGTAACACATATAATATATATATTATATGTACGTTATATGTTACGCAAGAGATTTTCAGGACAGTAGAAACAAATGCGCGAATACTTTTATGTTTTACCGCCGTTCAGATACCTACTACAACAGAATTTAAAACTCGTTAAAACTACGAATAAAATCGTTTTCATTTCGAAAAAGTCCGTACTGAACGCGTTTCTGTTTGTTTTTTTTGCTTTATATAATATGTTCATAACACACTCGAAAAGTATTCACACAGTTTACATGTTGATGCTGTTTTTCTTTTACCATTCGTATATTATTTTCAGCTAAAACACATTTTGACACTAGCGATGCTTCACGGCAAATAAGTTGCCCGATAATTATTTTATTGCGCTCGTTTATTATACAATACAATTAGAATGAAATCGCCGAGCACGTCGTTCGCTACTGCAGCGAACGTGTCAATATGTCAGTACCGTTCCATAAATTGTTCTGTTCCACGGGAAACCATCACGGTAACAAACTACTACTATCTGGTGGCGTAACAAGGGAGGTGTTTTGAACACTCCTCCCCACCCCTCGAATCATATTTATAGAAATTTCTTTCAATTACTGTTGGAAAAAAAATTAAAATGCATGAACGTACAACTTCCGTCATATTTTATTCATAAGGTTTATTAGAACATATTGTAATACTATAATGACAGTTGGATATGAATTGTTATATGATATAACTTATAAATACACATGATAACTATTATCCGTATAATATAAAGACAAATTCTGTAATTGATTATTATTTATAGGAAAAATAAACGTGTTGTTACAAACATGTACACTTTTATATTATTAAGACATTACAGGAAGTTATCAAGACTTTGCGATAAAGTGGGAATCGGAAAACGTGACAGGGATAATCATTAGTCGGTACATAATTGCTAATCTTATCGATTTATCATTATCAAAACCGGGATAGTATAATATTTTTATGACTGTCTGTGTCTAAGTGATTTTATTAGTATTTAGTTGTTAGAATGTTATTGTCACTGTCAAACAAACAAAATTAATAAGTATGCTAATAAATGTATAACCAACTTCTTTGCTCTGAAAAATGTAAAAAGACTGAAAAAATAAATAGGAAATTCAATATAAGCGTATAGCTTAAATGAATTAGCAGTGTTGAATATTCACTGTGTATTTGCAGTTAATACAGATTGACGTCATAAAAGAGTTAACTCAGAAAAAAGAAAATTAGATTGTTTAATTTAAGATTAGTTTTATAGAAATACACATGATAATTTTCTAAAATTATTTTGTATTTGATATGACAACTACAATAATAATTATATGTGATATATATCTAAAAATCATAGTAATGATGTTCAGTTTATCGAATATCAAACATAGACATAATTACAGTGGTAGGTTTAAATAACAAAATAAATATTAAATATTAATAAATAAATAAATATTTGTAATAAATACAAAAAAATCAAAAAAAAAATTATGCAAATAATTAGCATACAATTCACATGCATTTGCACGACTCTTCTTCCCCTTCAAAATCGAAAATCCATGGGAGGGGGGCTGGCAACATGTCTCGCCAGCCCCCCCCCCCTTGGTAAATATTAATATATTCAAAAATTTTTTATCATGAAAAATTAGCACGGAATTCGCATGAATTTTCAAGCCGGTTTCCGAAATTCGCACGACACCCTTCATAATCGAAAATCCATGGGGGGGGGGGGGCTGGCAACACGTCTCACCATCCCCCCCCCTTGGTAAATATTAATATATTGAAAATTTTTTTTTTACGAAAAATTAGCACGGGATTCGCATGAATTTGCAAGACTGATTTCGAAATTCGAATGACACTCCTTCTCCTCTAAAATCGAAGATCCAGGGCGGGTTGGCAACACATCTTGTTGCCCTCCCCTCCGTCTGGTCAAAATTAACCTATTCAACATTTTTTTTTTTTACCAATATTTAGCACGCAATTCACATGAATTAATATAATATTATAAAATTATTATTATTATTATTATTATTATATACTATTAAATATTTTAATTATTTAAATGTTGTGTACATTTTGTGATTTAATATCAAATGAAACAATGTATTTTTTATATATTTTTTTTAATACTTTTGTGCATGAAAAATAAAAAATATTGATAATTGTAAATTAAGAAATGTTTTATGACTTCAGTCAACAATGTACTTTTTTCAGTTCATAAAATGTTATATTTAAATTAATATTAAATAAATACATATGAACATTGCCGTTATGTAAAAAGAGCCAAAAGAAAATGTAAATCATTTTATTTTTAAATTTTAAATTTATTTTATTTTATTTTATTTTATTTTATTTTACACTTGTATAGTAATATAATTACAACGTATTTGTATAAAATATTTGCTATATAATAATAAACATAACAAATGTATATGAAAAATCTAATTCATAGTATGAATAACTAACTAAGGAGTATCCACACTACATGCATATACATCGGTACATGTATATGTCTTGTTTCTACTGAATACAGTTGACATAAACTGAAAAAAACTCATCGCTATAACGTAATTCATTATTGCGCTTACGTTTTGGTGCCATTATATAAAATTCAACACGCACACAATTATTCCGTATGAAAGTCGGGCTCACAACTGGTGAACGAAAAAACAAATACGGCATAGCAGTGGTGGTAATTCCCACCTACCGACATCATCGAACAATTTATTAATCAATATTAGTTATATTTATGTAATTTATAATGAATTATTTTTATTGTCAATACAATTATTATTCAACGGACTATACTGGGTGCGATACGATTGCGCGCGGTCCATATCAGCGGTACCTTTTTAAGCGTACGATTGCGCGCGCTATATTATTTTAACTTTTAAGCAACGTTGCCAGATATTTAGGTCCATGGTAAATCCGCACGATACCATAGTAGATTATAGTAGATTATTTATTACTTATTTCTGCCGATATTAGACAAACTTCCCATCACTAAGAATAAATATTATAACCACCCTCATGGAAACTCAGGCAGAACATTATGTAAACAATAAAACACCAGAAAATTTATTTAAGTATTTGGCAATAGTTGGAAATAGGTATCGGGGGTTTAAAATATTATTTACGTAAATTTAATTAATTAATTTAATTTTTTGTTTTTTTTTTTTATTATACACGTAATACATTTGGCAACGTCGCACCTGATTTCACGCGCAATCATACGCCTTTGAGTAATTAAAATTTTGTCTTTTGTTATTCTGGCACTGCGCGCAATCGTATACCTAAAAAGTTATGACGCGCGCAATAGTACTCCACCAGCTATACTTAATGATACCATATAGATCACACGCCACCGCGATTCCGATAACGTTCGTATAATTGCTAATTTCCGATAACCGGTCCTCACCTAACCGGTCCATACACCTTCTTTTTAGATTCTGAACGGAGTGATGGAATCTATTGGTTTTACAATGATGTGTGTTTTTTTTTTTATTTTTTTTTTTTTGTGTCTGACGACACCTTTTTTGGCAGTAAAAATGCTTCGATTTGCTTAAGTAGCAACTTTTCTGAAAGGAAAGTGAATTAAGATGGTACTTTGGCTAGTCTAAAATCCAACTTTTCAATACTTTTTAAAAAAATCAAAAAACGATAAAAAAAACGGGAAATTTTACGCAAAATCACGTTTTTACAAATTACATTTTTTTAAAATGCTCTAACTCAAAAACCAAAAATCACAACAACTTGAAATTTTCACCAAATCTTTATATTGATGTTTTCTATACATGGTTAAGTTTTCAAAGTATTTTGACATATTTTGACTTATTAATAGACAATTTAAATTTTCGATTTTTGTAAAATTTTTGTTTTTTAACATCTATAAAATTTAATTGGCAGACCGAAAACTCTTGAAAATTTAATACAAGGTTTATAATAAGTTAAACTTAAATATATTTTAATAAATAATAATATTTTTATCACCTATATCGGTGATAGGTTTACTCAAATTTTTTTTATAAGCCCTTAAAGCTCAAATTTGTATAAAATGTGTAAAAATTACGATAATTTGCAAGTTATTTTGTAGATAAAAATTCATAAAATTTTTTCTGTTCATACTTAAGGTTCAACATTTTAACACTATGTTATCTATAAGCTACTCTTATTTAATATATTTTTTGGGTGTTGTCTGGATCAGGTCCTAGTGCTTCTTGAAGGTTGTCTGTTAAACGCTCATGATGTCATGGTAACATTCTTCGGTGTCGCACAAATTAATAAAATTACTCCCAACCATAAGACTTTTTTCAGAAGTGAATAGTATGTTTTTAAATAAATTGTAATTTTTATGTTCAATATTGGTAACATTAGTACCTGTTCTTTACATTTACAGAGTACTGAAACCTACACGAAAAAAAAACTTATATATTTTATAAAAAATTAAAAAAAGACCACTAGATTTTATTAACTTCGTGATATGGAAAATAAATGTCAAATTTGTTGGAGTAAAGTTAACTTTAATAGTATTTAAGTTTGCATTAATATCTCTTCAGCATCAGAATCTCTACAATCATCCAAATCAAATGCTATATTAATTAATATTGGTGATATTTATATTTTAAAGTTTACAGGTTACCCTGTGCAGACTAATTGGATAAATATAAAAATTCACTGAGTTTAAGAAGAACTTTGAATCATGGATAAAAGAGTAACTTAGGAACCTAAACAGCGTTAGGGCCGTAGACACGGGTGTTTAAGGGTTCAGATACCTTCTTCTACGTCTAAGAACAATTATAAAAGTAGAAATTAATTTTTTCATGCACAAAAGTATTAAAAAAAAATATATAAAAAATACACTGTTTCATTTCATATTAAATCACAAAATGTACACAACATTTAAATATTTAAAATATTTAATAGTATATAATAATAATAATAATAATAATTTTATAATATTATATTAATTCATGTGAATTGCGTGCTAAATATTGGTAAAAAAAAAAAAAATGTTGAATAGGTTAATTTTGACCAGACGGAGGGGAGGGCAAGATGTGTTGCCAACCCGCCCTGGATCTTCGATTTTAGAGGAGAAGGAGTGTCATTCGAATTTCGAAATCGGTCTTGCAAATTCATGCGAATCCCGTGCTAATTTTTCGTAAAAAAAAAATTTTCAATATATTAATATTTACCAAGGGGGTGGCTGGTGAGACGTGTTTCCAGCCCCCCCATGGATTTTCGATTTTGAAGGGGAAGGAGAGTCGTGCAAATTCATGCAAATTGCATGGTAATTATTTGCATAATTTTTTTTTGGATTTTTTACTGGGGGGGGGGGCTGGCAACACGCACGTAAAATAAATATGATATTAAATAGTAGTGATTAAATATTCTGAAATTTTTTCTTTTAAAAATAATTGTACATACGTTATAATATATTATTATTTATACCACTTGCGGACATCTCACTTGAAAAAATTCTGGTTGCGCCACATTCAGAACGTCAGTCATAATACATTGAGTGACGGAATTAAAAGAATACGAAACGCTAGGGAGACGCGATGCGATTATTGTTATACGTATATTATATATATATTTATATATGTATATAATTTTTATTTTTAGAAATTATTTTATAAATATATCTATCTCCACCATCAATTAAAAAAATATAAAAAAAAAATTAAATTATAATAAAAAATTATCCAAAAGGAAAAAGTTGATGATGGCTTTGATCAAGAGTATGTTGAAAGATCGGAAGACATGATGGAATTATTATTCATTCGAAATACATTTATTTCGTATAATGTCGATGTTTGGCGGCCATGCACTTACGGTTATTTTCTATATCTATGCTCTTCGTATTTTATTTTATTGTCCGTGGTTATCATACGTATATAATACATACCCTTATATACACAAAATGTACGGAAATGTTTATGTGAAGTGATTTTTCTACAACCTTTTGTTTGGACACTTCTAACAAAACAAAAAAAAATAATAAAAAAATAAAAAAACATTTATTACGATAGTGTAGTTTATACATTTATATATATGGTGTATATCTTGGTGATCTTTTATCGTTATTACTGTTATATTATTATCGCACCACGAGTTAAACAACGAATGTCCGAGTCAATGTCGATTTATATAATAACGGTACATAGAAGAAGCAATCCGATTGTTCGTTCTACAATTACTGTACTCTTAAAAATGACGTGCTGTCCAAGCAAGTGGCTATGGAGAAAATGTCAAGTTTTTACCGAATCGCTTAACGGTCGACAATAAGTGCATTGTGATACTTCGACTGTCATGTACTCGGAATGATTTTGAAACCCAACTGCAATATTATAGTTATTGCGATATGAAAACGAGTTAAAATTAAACTTAGTTCAATGAAAAACGATCATGAAATGTCATTCGTACACGATTTAAATATTGTCATCAGTAAGCGATTCGAAAGAAAATCGAATTTGAGTAAAATTTCAAAATGAAACTGAAATAATATTAACAATAGAAGACGATTGACCTTGCGATGTAGGACAAAGGTAAAGGGTTTGAACCATAAGAGCTCGTATCGAGTGTTCCCACGCATAACGTACGTTCGCAAGACGGAGAAATGTATGCGGTGCACCGTGCAACAAGACTACGGTTGGAGTCGCTTTATCAGACATCGCGATTCGCTCGGTATAATAATTATTCATGTAATAGTTCGATACATAATAATCGAAAACTATAAGGCAACGCGTCACGTGATGCGTGTACCCGTTGGATTAACGTTGCACCACCACATATTATCTCATTTTGTACACTCGGCAAATATATAAAATTATGTATACTTCCGTACGGATCGATTTTTCAAAGTACGTATTTGTACGCAATAACATCGTAACAGCGCGATAGGAATTATTGTGTGCGTTTTCTTTTCCTCGTTTCGTAAACAACACGTGCAATAAATTAAACACGCGCGATACTATACTACAAACGCATGCATATGCGTGTGTGCGTGCGCGTGTGGGCTTTTGTCAGACATAAACGGTATCGCGAAAATACCAATCGAAACGAGGTCAAACTCATCGTTGCCGTACTCGTCATCGTCTTCACGTCATTTACGGGAAAAAGCATACTTTAATCATTCGTACAACTAAACCTGGTTAACATGATTATGTTTTTTTTTTTTTTTTAGAATCAAATAGTATATTTACATATAATAGTAGTACGATAAATAAATTGGATGAAAAAAAAAGCATATTAAAAAAATCGGACATTTATTTAGTATGGGCGAGGAGTGTAAATAATTGTATACTCTGTGATGTATTCAAACAATAAGCCTAAAATATATTACTTACACATATACGAGTGTGCGCGTGTGTGTAACGTATTTGTGTTGCGTAATAAACGCACACACGTTTCTAACGATTAATGTGCGTATAATATGCTAAACTAAAAGCACTAGTCTACGACTGTGTATGCATATGTATGTGCGGCGTGTATGTACATGTATAACTGCCTGTGACACGTTAGACCAAGATTAACGCCAAGTCGTCTCGTTATGGTCGCAACTATACACAACCACGAAACATACGACGAATTAAGATTTTTTATTTTAATTTTTCCTTTACGTTCGTTCGATCGAAATGTTACATTGATTATTATGTAATAATATTTATTCGTATTATAACGGTCGCATAGCGTTGATGTGGTAAGGGGGTGACACTTTTAATAACGAATTCTTAATACGTGCCCGTACATGTTTTTCGTCTTGCTCAAACAGTCGAAACACAATCGAGTCGCATGTAATAGATAACCTTCTCAACGTAGGGATGTCTATCGATGGCCGTTTGTCGAAGAATTAATAATCATCTTGGCAAATTCACAAACTTACATTTTCAATATTTTCTTCTTGCGTAGGTATACTTGATCTTAATCGAATTCAAAACTTAATTCAAATTCTTAGTTTCCGATATCACTTTCATGATTTTAAAGAATGATTAATATGATAAAATAAAATAATTAGCGTAATCAGACAACTATCCGAACGGAAAGAGATGCACATAAAAACTATGATTTTTTTTAATAAGCTTTCGAGTAATTGAGCTGCGCACGTTTGATTTTATTGTTTTCGAATCCCGATCGATTGACGATTTATAAAATTATAAATATTTGTCCGGGTCTGCAAATATCAGCAGACTGATTTTCTATGTCAAATATAAGTCGAATCAAATCACCCTTGTGCTCCATTCGCGTAGGTACATATAATACGAATATGTTATTAATATATCTCTATCGCAATTATAAATGTAATATTTATTATTTGACAAATTGATATTATTCAATCAATTATAACATATTAATTTTAAAGTGTAGTATAAATAATGATACGATCAAATAAAACAGAAATGTATACGTTTAAATTGGCTTTGATTTTCAAGCACAAATCTACAGCTTACGTCGAAAATTGTACATAGTCTTGTATCCCCTCGCTCGCTTACTAATACCGTGCCATCTATAGCAGCGCTCAGACCGGGTGAAAAATAACAAATTTTCTATGCAATGTAAGGCTTACTTGTATGAATGCTTTACATTTATACATGATGCGAAGGGTTGGTAACGTCGGTTGTCGTATGACAAGATATCAGGGAGTAACGTAAATCGAAATTCGCCAAAAGTCCTGAAATGAGTATAGTACACGCATGCAAGCACACGCATACACATACTCATTTATACATTTGCAGATATTATCTTAACGTGTTTCTTCTATCGTATAATATTAATAATTATATGCGTGATAATTGGACGAGCGACCGTTGTTTTTCGGAGCCGCATGTTAAATCACAATTGGATTTTATGCGTTCATAAAACAACAGTCGCGGGCGGCAACGTGCGGTGCTGCTCCTGGGCGTGCATTACTACGAGTCCGAAATAATGAGCGACGAAATGGAGGGAAAACAAATTAAAGCAAACGCCTATACAATATAATATAAGAGCTCACGCGCATATTATATTTTATTGTAGGTGTATATATATACAAATATCAGGGACGGATTTATGGGGGGACCTGGCGATTATCACCCTCCTTCCATCTTGAACTTTTTTTAAGCCATACAAATATACATAATAAATGAATATTTATAAATATTTACTCTCGAATACTTTGCATATCTTTGTATGTTTGTTAGCACGTTTCATGATCATAATGTAATAAAATATAACAACGCGGTAGCACTAATATATTCGCACAGATCAGATCGTAGATGATATAAGAGAGTGGGCGTGATGACGATGACATGGTTGTAATATTGTGTCCAGTCAAAAACGTATTTCGCGACAAAACGTAAGGAAGTCAAAACGCATTGGTCGTCACCGTTCGTCTTACTATTATTATTATAATTATTATAATTAATTACTATAGGATGGATTAACGAAATTGTTATTTTTTCAAAACCTTTCGATTCTATATTACAAAAACGCGTAACCGCTGTATAGTTAAATTATAATCTCAGTTAAATCATGATAGACACTCCTATGTGTTTTAATCTAGAATGACGATTCAGTCGAAATCCTGTTCTGTAATCAGGAGGGTGTGAGCATTTAATGTTAAATTATTAAATCAGGTTAGACTATGATATTCGACATTCGATAGTTTACGAGTTTTATCCTAAATATCTTTATGATGTATCTAAATAGTTTTCTTAACTTCGCACAACTAGCATGTGGTACAATTTTTGAAATTTCATGTTATACCGATTTGATATAGAAAACCGGCTCAAATTACACATCAATTTATTCAGTGGTTATAGTTTAATTGGTGTACTCTTATAGTTATAACCATAATAGCCTGTGTGTGTGTGTGTGTGTGTGTGTGTGTGTGTGTGTGTGTGTGTGTGTGTGTGTGTGTGTGTGTGTGTGTGTGTGTGTGTGTGTGTGTGTGTGTGTATGTGTGTGTGTGTGTGTGTTTGTGTGTGTTTGTGTGTGTGTATGTTAACGCGTATACAATCCGTAAAATACACAAACTCCATCATAACGCTGAAACTAGGAGGGCTGTTAATTAATTAAAACTAAGATTAAATTTCGTGAATTATGTCCACCACATGCACTGTTATCCCTTTGCATTGAGCTGGCACGATAAACAATTGTACGGTAACTAAAATTATGTGACAGACAGGCAGACAGACGTGTTTTTTCGAGGGTATAACATCAAGCATGTGTTAGATTAATTTAGCCGTTTAGAATACGATTTTCACAGCGCTTTGTAGCACTATGCATACGATACATCAACATATTATCATACGGTATCATTGTTTTCGATAAAGTTTGAAATTATAAGCTGGAGAAAATATAAATGCTAACAATTATTTGTGTATGAAATGCGTATATTATCATCGTTCCGCAATCATCGCCTCATGCATAAGATACCGAAATTTTGTTTTTGGGCTTGGCGCACATCGTTGTTACATAACCGCTTTGCAGATTTTACCGTGAAAATAAAATCGTTTAAGCATGTGAAAAAATTAAAAATATTTTTCAACACTGATAAATGTAAAATATTTCTAAATCAAGAGTCTATATAAGTCGTATTCACTCAATTTAATCAAAACGCGAGTCTTTTGACCGAGGATTTTCTTTTTTCGAAATTCATACTGATGCGGACGTCTTAGATATGTTGTCTTATTACTAACTTCTTGTTCCTTTAAAAATAGTTAATACGTTTACATATACTCCAAATGTAACTATAGTAATTGTAGTAAATTAGCGTTTTAAATATTAAAATTAAAAAATGAACTCCAGGGGTGCTATATTATATACTCGGATTATAGAGTCCATTAGATAAACACTTAAAAATCATTTCCGCTTCAGTTCACGACAGCGTCTGACTCTCGGCAAGCCGAAAGAGATAAACATCATTGCATAATGAAAATTAGAAATTGAATATAATATGACACAATAAAGGAATTTTTTTCGTTCAGGATGTAATATTATTTCATTCGTTCAGTTGTCACCACTCTTGAAAAATATTCAAATCAATTTCACCATATAGTAATTATATATAAAGTATATAGTTGGTTCGGCTGTAGTGTTTTTCTTTTGGAGAGGCTTATAAGGTCGATAAGATAGTTGTTTTAATCAATATATTCCTCGAACATGTTATTGACTTTCCGTTTGATTCTTCCGGTCCGCGAAGTGTCACATCGAAAATAATACAAACGTTTATAACACATCATTCGGATCGATTGTGCAGTTATATTATGAAACGCATGTACGTCCATGCTTATATATATGATTTTAAAATTACAAGATAAATAGTTTACAAAAAATTGTTTTCCGATACTTATAAGATTCGGAATAAGTTAGTAGGTCAGACGAGATTAAAACTATTTGAAAGTAAACAGATTTTATATATCGTTCGACGTTTATAGATATATTTAGATCTAAATCAAGCCCAAACGTGATAATTAATAATTTGCTTATAATACAAAAACCTGTACCACAATATTTTCAAAAACAAATATTTATTAAATCATACATAGTGTTCAAAGCCACTTTTGAAAACAATTTTCCACTGAATCATCTTAGAATAAAATACGAAAATGTATTATAACACACTACGAGGAAGATAAGCTAATAAGCTGTCAATAACATTAATATACGATTATGTTACTGTGTAATATTGTAATAATATTACTTTATTAAAGAAAAGCCCAAAATAAACGAAAAACAAAAAATGCTTAGCTTAATTTTTCCAGGAGTAATTTACTCGTTATAGAACGAGTCAATAATTAAAGCACATCAACTGGCTTGTTTATCGTATCTGCGTGTTTATTCGTAATATTATGAATACACTAGCTGAATTACCCGGCTTCGCACGAAAGTTTTAGCCGGGGCATAGATTTTTAACGGATTATTAACTTCCATTATTCAGAGCCTTACCATGTTAGGGATCCCCTTATGGTACTGTTTTTAATTTAAAATTCGCCGTAACAATGCGATAAAACGGTGAAATCCGATTCCAACGTAAAACTAATCGGCTCAACACATAACATTTTCTAAGATCGATAAAATTAATTCTTACAGAAAATCTAGCGTATTAGAGAAACCAATATTTCAAATGACAAGTTCATACGTTTTGTCGTTTTGGAAATTTAGGTATCGTAAATGAGTGAATGATATTTGAATTACTCGTATATTCACGAATAGCTGGATTGCCTGATTTTGTCTGTGTGTGTTTATTTAATTTTTTTCATTCTTTTATGCTTTTAGATTCTGAACGGAGTGATGGAATGTATTAGTTTTACAATGATGTGTGTTTTTTTTTTTTTTTTTTATTTATTTTTTATTTTTATTTTTGTGTCTGACGACACCTTTTTTGGCAGTAAAAATGCTTCGATTTGCTTATAAAGCAACTTTTCTGAAAGGAAAGTGAATCTAGTTGGTACTTTGGGGGGTCAAAAGTAAAAAACTTTTAATATTTTTTAATTGCGACGGGAAAAACCCTAAAAAAATAAG
Source organism: Sipha maydis (assembly GCA_034509805.1). NCBI lineage: Eukaryota > Metazoa > Arthropoda > Insecta > Hemiptera > Aphididae > Sipha > Sipha maydis. The sequence goes on along the minus strand of JASXSY010000385.1, from coordinate 260,126 downwards.
GGAAAAACGGGAGTTTTTACGCAAAACCAGTTTTCGACAAAATCAAATTTTTTATTTTGCTATAACTCAAAAACTAATCGATGTAAATACTTGAAATTTTCACCAAATGTTAAGATTAGCGTTCTCTATACACCGTTAAATTTTCAATTTTTTTAATTTTTTTTTTTTAAAATAACGATAAAATTTTTTTGACCGGCCAGAAAATCTTGAAAATTTAATACAAGGTTTCTTATAAGTTGTTCCTTAACTGATAAAAAAAAATCTAAAATCGTAAGTCACAATTTTTTTTTATATGTGCTCAAAGTTCCAATTTATACGAAATATGTAAAAATTGCGAAAATTTGCAAGTTATTTTGTAGATAAAAATTCATAAAATTTTTTCTGTTCATAAATAAGGTTAACAATTTTCACACTAGGTTATCTATAAGCTACTCTTCAAAAATCTTTTAAAAAATATCTTCCGGACTTAAAGGAAAAAATTTTATGACTGTTTGAAATTTAATTATTTACGAAATTGCATAAAATAGCGATTTATTCTCAAACGATTTTAAATATTTGTTATAATTCAAAAAGTATAAGTCGCAGATTTTTGAAATTTCTACCAGCTGTTAAGATTGGTATTTCCTTTATGTCATATTTTTTTCAAAATATTATATCGATTTTAAGCTACTTATAGGCATTTAAAATATTCGATTTTTTTACATTTTATTTTTATAATCGGTGATAAAAAAAATTTGGCTTCTACAAAATACTTGAAAATGTAATAGAAGATTCCACAGAAGTAGTTCTTAATGTCATTCAAAAATTATTAATATTCTAGAGTGACAAACTATGTTGTTGTATGCAACTGCCAACCCATCCTTATTGAAAAATATATTTATCGTTTCAAAATAAAATATACTTTTTACAATATTTATAAATAACAATGTATTATATCCTAGACAAACATATTAACTCCGTTCAGAATCGTTATTCGTATACAATGATATCTATCATTGCATTCAAATTTAACAAATCCATTGTAATAATGACCTATCCTATAAACGAGGTGCACTCCACCCCCAACTGTACAGCAGAGCGAAGCCCATCCGGTTCTTTTTTTTTTTTTAATACCACTTTGATACAATACTTTTGGTTCTTTCTTCAGGCAGTAGTATTTCCAGATTATCAGAATAGCTGACACGTGAACAGCAACGTATAATTATTGGGCATGGGAGAAACAGTCATTCCTTTAATCCACTCCTGCTACTTTCAAAGACTGCCTTTGTGCTTTGTTGATTGTCATGGGAAACCAAACCTTGACAGGAAACTGTAGCCGTTTGAATTGAAAGTGATAATCAAATGGGATCAAAGGTATTCTTGGTAGAAAATTGTTTCTCTCGTACTACAGTTTGTAAAAATAGTTGCTAATATGAGTACTCGGATAACATTGTGTTGGTGCACGCGCTATATGCGAGACAATTTTTATCAATAAATTTCTCGAAAACTTACACACATATTTATACATCAATATCGAACACAAGGGCCTGAATAGGGGAAAGATTGTGTTTTAACCCCTCTCTCCCGATTTTTTAACGAATTTCGAAAAAAAATGTTGCTTAACACAATTTAAGTAGAATATCATAAATATTTGCCTGGGTTATTTTTTATTTTATTGTCGATCTATATAACTATGAAATTAATTATTACCAAAATTATTATCTTGTGGAATAAATACATTTGAAATATGTGATAGCAAAAATGTTGAAACCATCTTCAAAAAAAAAAATCTGGTTACGTCCTGATTGATGGAAAAAAAGGATAGGTGCCAGTTATCTGGAAATCTACGAGTAGTTTGTAACACAATATATGTATATATATACGAGTGTATATATAAGGAATATATTTTAATATATTCGCTCACTTATCAATTTGTATCGAAACCTTTTAAGTATTTTAAATACTTTATATATTATTAATAATAAAATACAACTTTAGTAGACTGTGCAAAATATTTTTTCTTTTTTTCGAGAATACAAAGATGGCCATAATTTTTTTGCATCATATTTTATAAGGCTAACAATATTAATGATAATAATATATACAAACAACAAAAACAACAATAATATATAACAGTAACATATGTGTTGTAGTTTTATATACTACCCTAAAATTATACAGTGAAAAAGTTTTATTTACGTCGCATATAGTTTGCATATTTAAGAACAACTTCACGAGACTACAAAAATATTAGTATTTCGTAAGAATAATAAACACGGTGAGAAAATAGTGAGTAGATTCTTTATAAGATGCACCGGTGCGCTGTATCATTACCGCAAATTCGAACGGCTGACGTAAGTCTTTTTTCACTAAAATGTTGGATTACAAATGAATAATTGTTTTATGAATTAAATTATGTAATAGTCATTATTATTATTATTATTATTATTAAACAATCATTTGTTTCCAAGGAGGGTTTTTTTTTTTTTTTGAAAAAACGGAATTTGTATGAGATTATATTATGAATAATGAACATCTTATTTCTTATTTTCACTTCACAAATGTACATACGATTGCCGACAAAATATGACTACAGCAAATTGGTATTCAAAACATATATGGGGAGCTAAAACCATGTCCTAAGCGAATGATTACTGGAATTTGGTCATTGTGCTGTAGTTAATTAAAAAATATTGTATTAGCAGTGTGAAACAATGCTTTGATATTTTAATTAGAATCACAATATATTCGAGACTATCGAGACATCCGGCTTGATTTTCTGACAGTATGATCGTATACAAATTTTAAAATGTGTACAATCTATTTTTTAAAAACCGATACCCTGACCAATAGTTCAATTTTATATTGACTTCATCGATTTATCATACGTATATATCAGCTAAACTATTTTAGAAATTAATACTGTAAAATATATCTGTTTTTTTTTAAATTTTTTTACTTCACTGTAGAATCGTCCAAGGTTTAGTATAGTGTATTGGTCATGCAATTAACTATGACACGCGTAGTCATCAGTTCAAATCCAGTTTAGCGCAAAAATAATCTACAGAATTAATTTTGTTGTCTCTCTCCCTTTCGTCTTTCTAGTTGCTCTACAGTACTAACAAACGGACCAACTCTACTGGGAGTGAAGTCCACATACATGTTGATTCTCTGCTAGTGCTACACTTAACTTTACTTCTCCCGAGCAAAAATAATTATCGACAAAGATGTCTGGTGGTCGTTTCAATAGAGAGAGGGGGAACTGTGGAATCATTCTACCAGAGTAAAATCTAAAATATTTCGGAATAGGTGAAGTATTCCTTAATTGGTGATGAATTGAAATTGTATTTTTTTATTAATATTAATCATCGTCATAATTAGACTGATAAATGATGATTTTTCACAACGTGAGATCTCATAATACATGATATAAGCAAGCCCATACTGGCACCTCTTATGGGGCGGTTGCAAAAACATTTAAGGGCGCCTTAATTTTTGTCATTTAATCGTATTTTTTATAGGATATAGATGCCTATAATAGACGCCATATGAAATAATAATAATGGGCTATAAATGAAGGTCCAGTAGATTACATGTTAAAAAATCAATACATATGAGGGGCACATTATACATTGTAACTTTCATGGGGTGCGTTGTGCATCTGCTCGGTTGCCCGGTGAGCCATTACAGGCCTGGATATGAGCAAACGAGGTGGCTTACATACGAGTAAACACTAATAGTTTTCTACTTTTTACACAAATGCACAACACACAAACAACGCAATATTGTGAATAACTAATTGCTTGCAAACTTAAGAATCGTTAATCATACCCAGATTGATTTACCGATAGCAACAGGAAGAATTTTAGTCCATGTAAAATCATGTCATATTTTGGAAGAGAACAAAATCGCACCGCAGTCCACATGCGCGTGAAATTAAATTTCGTACGCAGCCCATGATGAATATTTCAACCTTAAAGATTCTCTAAAGTAGTATATTTTCAAAAATCAAAGGAATCGCTTATTTTCCAGTATAGACACTATTTGTCTCCCGAAGTCAAAAAGGTTAATGATTTTTATATAAATAGTCTCCCGACGAGTTGCGTTCTAAGGTATTATAAATTGTATCGTAAAATAAAAGAGCCTAGTACTAGGTTTCTCCTAATGGGTAAGTATGAATTGTATATGTGGTTCAAAACATTTTTAAACTTCATGTATCAAAGTAAGCTGGTAACTTCGAAGTCGTAATTTATGACTTTTGTTATATTTAATACGATTATACCAGTACGACAAAATAATAGAATTATATACTCGTTTATGTAATGACAATATATAATTCAAACTAGACCTGACCTGGACTATAAAAAATAACATACGTTTTTGTAAATGATCTAGTATTTAGTTGTGGGAATACTCGTTCCCATCATACGATTTTATTTTTATATATTATTAAGCGATTTAAAATTGTTGAACTATTATTTACGATCAATGTACGAGTAAAGTGCGAAAAATGTTGAGTGGAGAAAGGAAAATTTGTTAAAATAATTGAAAGTTCTAAATTTAGTTATCAGAAAAAGTTAGCCTTCAACAAAGAACGGTGGAACTTTACGGTAAAATATGTAAATCTTTTTTAAAAGTAGATGAAAATGACAAAGTAATATTGAATAAAAGTATGTTGAACCATAATAATTGGATTCATAATAATCCATAATAAACACTTGGATTAACTTCAATTTACACTAAATAACTATGAACTTATAGAGATTATTTATGTTTATGAACCATTAATAAATTCTATGCGACAGGGAACTAATGTGAACATTTTTGGGAGGAGATTTGTGTATAATTATGAACTAACTTGTCATCGATGGTATCTAGTGGTATCTAGTGTCAATTAACTTTTTTATTTAAGATACAATTGAAAGGCAACTAGTATGTACCGATTTACACAGTCTTGTAGACGCAATTAAAAAATAATAATAATAATTAACTAGCACAAAGCGGAACATGCATATGTTGGAGTAATATGTAGTGCAGACGGCAACGACACTCGATCGAGATTGTTGTTTTGTTGGGATGATTTCAATTCGATCCGTTATGACCGAACGTCGTCGGTACACGTTGTCAACGGATTTACATAATAATAATTCCCTATATCTATTATTTTTAATAATATTATCTTGCAGTCATTGCAACGATAAACCGATTCGATGTTCACGACGAGAGCAAACAATAGAACGTCGTGTGCGTTGTTATCGATCGAGTGAAGTTAATTAAATAAGGTTTACGAAAAAAAAAAAATAAAAATTAATAAATAAAAGCTACCCGACAACAACAGCCACTCGACAAACGTAACGCGCCCACAACACCGTGAAGTTGTCACATTATTATGTTGTATAGTATTATATAGAACAACAGTGTAATATAAACAAGTACTCGAAACGTCTGATGTATAGGCGGCAGCAACTGTGTTATTATTTCTAGTTGTTTGAATTTGTGCGTGACGCACTATACGTCGATGTCAACGTGCCATTGTAAACCGAACGCTTTGAAGTAGAGATTTATCAATGTGTAGTGGTGTTTGGATTCGATGATGCGGTACAAATTATTCGTATATTATATCGTGTACATAAGCGGAATCATTCGAGCATTGATTTGTAAATGTTTGATTAAAATTCTAACTGTCCACTATAGAGTCATTTGAAATTCAGTTATCAACCTAACCGAAAAAAAACCTATTTTGATATTTATTTTAAATATTTGATTCGTGATAAATAAAAATAGCTGTTGAAATAACAAAATAATAAAACACGATTTAATTGTTGTTAAGATTTAATGATTATTCATTTTAGATCTGTAAAACTAAACTTTCCAATCCATTTTTCATGTTTAAATGATTTTTTAGACAGTTAAATGCACCTGAAACATGTTTAAAACCTTGGTGTTTTCTAAATCTATTTTCTTAATATTGTTTTTCCTGACTGCATTAAAACATTACACCGATTAAAGTTACTCCACGCAGCTGACTATAGGACTGTATTTAAAGCAAACTGTGATTTTCACGCGTTATAACTATAGTAAACGATTTTTATCCCATTTTAAACTGCAGATATCGAGACAAGGGGTACGCAGCCGGGGTGGAATGACAAAGGAAAACAGGCGGAGAAGCCCAACAATGTCTGTAAGTTTTTCATGATTTGGTCCGTCATGATTTTATATATATCATCAAATACAACATAATTTAAGTATTTTATATGGTTTAAAGTTTGAATGTTAGATTAAAAAGTTGAAGTTTTATTTTTAATTTAATTCAATATCTGTTATATCGTTAAGAAAGAACACGGTAAACAGGGGAATGAAAGCTTTAAAAATATATTTTAATACTAAAAAACGCATAATAGGTATAAAGTTCTTAGAAGTTTCTAATAAATGCATTTAACGTGAATATCAAAAAGAATAATTTAAATAAAATGTATTTAAAAAATTATTGGTTAAAATGTTGAAAACAGTGAATATCGCAATTATGGAAAATCATGGATTTTTATATTCATATAAAAGTGTTATACAAAGGTCGCTATTAAATTTTGATTACGTTAAAATCTGAAAAATTATTTTTCTTTTTTATTTAACCTACGTCCAAAATATAATGTCTTTATCCAAAGAAATTGATTTAAGGATATTTCTGCAAAAGATATTTTGTCGAAACTTTTCCGGTGAAAAGTTATTTTTGTGGAAGACATGATGGTGAACATTCAGTTCGATGAAAATTCATTTGTATTGTATATTTTTTTTTAAACAAATTATAATCAGTCAGAAAAACACAGGGTCCGAAATTTCGATGATAAAAAGAATATATATAAAAATAAATAAATTCTTAACCTGGAATATTATTATATTTATAATGTAGAATCGTGTTTGATGAGACTAACGCATGTTTGTAATACGATACTTTAATAAGAATATTGTACGTTGTGGCTTGAAGACGGGTTATTTATAATCAAACTTGAGGATCTTTAGCGAACGAGTGCGGAAGACAAGTGAAAAAATAGTATCAACCAGGATTCTGGTAAATATTTCTGTATCGGTGCTCGTCAATAGTTCAAAGCCCTGAATATTTGAAAAACTTTTATAATTATTACACAGAAAATTGGTGTTATGCGTATGAATAACGTCGAAACCTACAGCGGTAAGTGGTGACTGTCAGTAATGAGAAGGTGGGGGATAGATGAGGATGGCCATAATTGCAAGAGCTAAAATACGCGCAACTCGTTTATTTGAAAATTCTTCTCGAAATGATGCTTGTGAACCACGAAATTTGATCAACATGAACCTTGAAATTAATGCGCAATAAAATTGACCCGCTTAAGTTTTTTAATAAAGGTATTCAGAGTAAACCCCGTGTATGCTGAAAAGCTCGGGCACGTAAAATTATCTTTATTAATTTGACGATGACGTGGCTGGAGATTATTATTATTATAATATGTAAATAAACTTTCACAACAACCTATGTATAGGTCGATATAACTTCTCTGACAAACGATTCATATAACAACGACCAATTGGCGAGAATATTAACTAAATCTACAATTCTAATGATTATTATTAATGATCGAATGCAGCTGTTTCTCAACTGTGAGATGCCCAAGGGATGCGTTGGTTAAGTCCTCATTGTGTATTTGTCAGTGTTATCGTTACTTTTAGCTCCTACTACAACTATTACAAATTCTTCAAATACTATAAACATAACTGTTAATATTATAATGTTCTATGAAACTATTTTAAATCGATAAAATAATATTTAATTGTTACTGGAAAACAAAACAATTCAAAAACGAATAAATAAAATTATTTTTATTTGTATGACGGATGACGATGAGCAACTTTGAAGTATTGAAGATTTGGGAAAACCAACCAAACTTTTCTGCAAGTGTATATAGTTGAAGACAATTGTTCGAATTAATTGTTGTTAGATGAATACAAATCAAGCTTTGTCTGAGAATACAAATTATTAAAATATGATAATAGTAGAAAAGTACCCATAATTAATTTAAAGGGCGGATGATCATTAAAACCAAAAAAGTAACAAAAAGTCAAATTAATTCAAATGATAAACTTCACAAATAATTAGTGTTTGCCGTATACCTATTGTTAATTAACATTTATTTACACTAAAGATATTCTCGTGGCTATAATATATATATATATATATATATATATATATATAAATGAAAATTATAATTAAATTAAATAAGATACTCGTAGTAAGGATTCTACGAAGTATTATAGAACTTACGAATTAAATTATTCAATCATAGGTATAATTTTTATTTTCTATATTTTTAATATTTATTGTAAAAGGAAGGAAAATGTTTTTATCGCATTATAAATTAATTTTTTCCGTCGAATTATTTCGATTGAATTCGATGTTGTTGATCAGTATTGATTGGTTTACCTATTCAGTATTTATGTACTTATAAAATGCAAAATGAAACAACAAAAAAAATTCAAGAACAAGGGTGAACTCTTCACATATATACCTACCACCTGCAATGGCTATGAAGCATTTAAATATATTTAAGACAAAGAATAATAAATCCATTCACTCGTCACTTGTCATCCTATATGAGTTAATTTAAATCTTAAATGTTTAGTCGGTCAAAAATTTTCAGATGGAGTTTCCCTAAATAAAAATATCATGGACACATCGAATCATTTATTTATTTGAAGTGAAAAGATATTTTATTGAATACTTATACTGTATGTTTCTGCATTCACAAAGAACCGAATAAAATTAGACAGATATTTGGCGCACTCTGCGAAGCAAAAATTAAACAACATCGAATGTAGAATTAATCCGGTTACATGCATTATTTATAAATTACTTTAAGAACTAAATTGCTCTTCATATATATTATTTATTATAATTTGAATTATTAGCGTCTTAAATTCACTGGAAATGTTTGCATTATTTTACGTGTTAAAAGACAAGCACACATACGTCACAATCTATTGAAAAATTTTGACATCATCTTATTTCTATGGAAAAATCTTTAATTGGGTATAATAATATATAAGGCTGTAGATATTGAGCTCATAAATTACGAATTTTGAAAATAATAAATGTATAATATACATTTGTTTGACTTTTTGCAATTTTTCACAATGTCTCATTATTACTGATGCATGGAATTAAATCCAAACATAATATTTTGTAACAATATGAGATTTTTCGTAGTTTGTTCATTTTTAAAGTAATGCAAACTATTAATTGTAACTTATTAATTTTATTTTAAAAATATTGTCTATTTTTTTTTTACACGTCAATCGTTTTTATTTTTGTAACTAATATATATTTATAATCTATGGTTTGATCTCGAAAATAGTAAAAATAAAGCAAATAAAATTTAATTTGAATTTTTTTTTAAATTTAATTTTCAAACAAAAAAAAGAACCGGATGGGCCTCGCTCTGCTGTACACTTGGAGGTGAAGTGCGACTCTTCATAGGATAGGTCATTATAATGGATTTGTTAAATTTGAATTCAATGATAGGTATCATTGTATACGAAAAACGATTCTGAACGGAGATGATATGTTTGTCTAGAATATAATACAATGTTATTTATAAATATTGTATAAGAATATTTTATTTTTAAACGAAAAATTTAGAAAAACCGAAAATTTTAATTGTTTATAAATAAGTCAAAATATGTCAAAATACTTTGAAATTTTAACCTTGTATAGAAAACGTCAATATAAAGATTTAATGATAATTTCAAGTTGTTGCGGTTTTTCGTTTTTGAGTTAGGGCATTTTAAAAAAACCGATATCATTTGTCAGTCTAGAATATTATACATTATATTATATTTTACATGTAATTTTATGTCAATATTCGCTGTTCAAACGCTTATAAAAAAAAATTGTGCCTATGGATTTTAATAATTTTTGAATGACATTAAGAACTACTTCTGTGGAATCTTCTATTAAATTTTCAAGTATTTTGTAGTAACCAAATAATCACCGATTATAAAAATAAAATGTAAAAAAATCGAATATTTTAAATGCCTATAAATGGCTTAAAAATCAATTTAATATTTTGAAAAAAATATTACATAAAAGAAATACCAATCTTAACAGCTGGTAGAAATTTCAAAAATCTGCGACTTATACTTTTTGAATTATATTAAAAATATTAAAAATCGTTCGAGAATAAATCGCTGTTTTATGCAATTTCGTAAATATTTAAATTTCAAACAGTCATAAAATTTTTTCCTCTTAGTCCGGTATAAATTTTTTTAAAGGTTTTTGAAGAGTAGCTTATAGATAACCTAGTTAACCTACTTAATAAAAATCAAAATACTTTGAAAATTTAACGGTGTATAGAGAACGCTAATCTTAACATTTAGTGAAAATTTCAAGTATTTACATCTATTAGTTTTTGAGTTATGGCAAAATAAAAAATTTGATTTTGTCGAGAACTGGTTTTGCGTAAAAACTCCCGTTTTTCCCAAATTTTTTTATGGTTTTTCCCGTCGCATTTAAAAAATATTGGAAATTTTTAACTTTTGACCCCCCAAAGTTCCAAATAGATTCATTTTCCTTTCAGAAAAGTTGCTACATAAGGCAATCGAAGCATTTTTACTGCCAAAAAAGGTGTCGTCAGACACAAAAATAAAAAATAAAAATAAATTAAAAAAATAAAAAATAAAAATAAAAATAAACACACATCATTGTAAAACCAATAGATTCCATCACTCCGTTCAGAATCTAAAAATATTGATTATTTATATTAGATTCTAAAATAAAAGAAAAAGAATTTTAATCTTAAATTATTTCATAGTTATTTTTTAAAACATCGCTCTAACAATGAAAATATACATCGAAGATCTTACCTTTATAAGCTGGTATCTCGGCTAAAAAAAAAACATATATATATTATATTTAAAAAATTTAGATTAAACGTCATTGGAAAAATGTTAAAAGTTCATTTTTTTTTTAGCTCATTATACGAATGATATTATTTGGAGAATAAAAGCATTTCAGTTTACATGCAGTTACTTATCAGTTAATTTAAACATGCAAAATACATTAATGATAATGATTAAAGAAAATGTAAAAAAAAATAATAGGTTTGTAAAAATATAAGTAAGATGCATATCATCACAATATTCTAAATATGCGTGTAAGAAACATTTTAATAACAATGGAACGTTTATTTAATATTTATTATTTTTTTTATCAAAGCTTTTGAAATATGGTAAACGTTATGCGGTTCTATTAATTTTCATAGAACTATTTTAATGTTATTTATGTACCTTCATGTTATTTCATCATTCGACTTAATATTTTTCTTCTACTTTAGTATAATCCAAAACTTGTCCAAAACTATACGCGTTGTAGGTGGACGTAGTATTTGGACACACTATTTACTGTTGGAGAAACTTGTCCAATGAGTGCAACATCCGTACCCACGAACCCGGCGTACGTCCGTACTATCGAATGTTTACATTAACTACGTGTTTACCTGATCCATTCGATGCAGATAGTATTGGTAAAAGATAAACAAAACCGTAGGTGGTCAGAATGCACGGTTAATAAAACGGTTATGAAACGAAGCTGAAACGGTCCGTGGAGATCAGCGCTGATAGTGGTAAATTGAAACTAGTCGAAACGCTTTTTAAAGCGTCCAAATATTACAACCATTATGGATATAATGTTTGTTTTGACCGTAAGATAATCACTGGGCAGAGTGAGTACAGGCTTTCTACGATTATTACTATTACTATTTCACTAACTGTTAGTCGGAGGCTAGTAAGACTGTTAAATCATGTTTCGATAGCAAACGTACAACAATAACAGGGAGGCATAACGCTGTGTCGATGATACATAATATTTACATAATCACATTTCAAATTATCCTCTGCGAGAATGGATCCGTTGAACAACGCGACGTGTGCGTTCCGGGTTAAAAAAACGAAATTCGTACGTTCTAAAGCAGGGGTGTACTGGTCGAATAGTTGGAATTATATCTTCAAGAACGATTTAAATTTTCCCCCGAGACATGAAGCATCTGTGGCCAGCGTCAATATGACTCTAACGAATATTAAACTTATGACTAGACGAACTATCACGCAACAATCAAAACGGAAAAATTACCATCGATACGAAGTATTTCAGATCGATAAAATCATAACGATTTTGCTGTATGCACGTTTTCTCGTATTATTTTTATTAATTTGTTGAAAGTTGACTTTGCAATAAATCGGTTCGGTTCACATTCGACCACGTATGTGTAGTACGTATTTTCAAAAGAAGCCAATATTAAATTATATTTCTGAACGTTTCAGGTATTAGTATTACTAGTTTTAGTTAGTACTAGTTTCAGTATTTTTAAGGTATTTGAAATTCTAGGATACATATTATGCAATTTTATAATATATGTGTGAATAATGGACGCACCTTCAGACTTTGCATGTTGTTCGAAACGTAGGCACTTTTTACTCTTTGATTAGAAGTTATTTAGAGTTTTTATTTGTGGAATGCTTTTTTATGTTATTTTACTATTTTATATTTTACGTGGTATTTCATAATAACGTTAGTATATTATTTCTTTAATAAGTAGACAATGCGAGAGATAAAAAGATAACGCAAAACATAAGAAAATATTGAAAATTATAATAAATAAATAGAGGAAGAAAAGATCGAGGTCACAAGCCATTTTTCTGAATTTTCTGAACTGGATAGCTCAACCAATTAAACAGTAGGGTCAAATATAAACTGGGCCCATAATTACCTATTTTGTTGTAAATTCGGCCCCAAATATTTTAGGTAATTAAGTAGGTAGATTGTAAACTCGGCCCGGAAATTTAATGTAAAAAAAAAAGGTTGGTTGTAATCTCAGCCCGCTAATATTTACCAATTAAATATAATATTAATATATTATAAAATAAGCACGACTGATATGTGGGCCTGTGTATCAGTTGATACGTGTTTAACAACTAATGCATATGAATCATTTCATGCGCATTTTAATTCAAGTTTCAATTCCACTCACCTCAATATATATGCCGTCATTGCAAAATTAATAGAACTACAAACAGAAACGGACATTAAATTCAACAGCCTAGATGCACCATTTCAATTAAAAAAAAAAAAAAAAAAAGAGAACTCTTAAAAAGAACACTTACAAAATATAAAATTAAAGAAATATCAGTGAGTTAATACGTTAAACACATGGATTTTTACTTAAAAAAATAAATTTATATATTATTACGATACAATTTTTCTCTTATATTTTTACTCAATAGTTTTACTTGTAGTTTTAGATTTTTTACACCTACAAATTTAGATAAATACATTTTAAATTAATTATACAACGAATTTCACACTATGAATAATAATATCACAATGAAAATAATTTTTGAAGGATAATGAAAATTACCTCCTCGTGGTGTCCTTTGGGTAAAGTTAAATGCTTCTCAAAATTATTATAAGAAAATGTACATTCAGGCTGAGTTTACACCTAAATTATTATTACCTGAAAAAATCATGGGCTGAGTTTACAATAGACATTTTGAAAATTATTTTTCCTCGGGCTGAGTTTACAATCACCCAATAGTAGAATGTCGATTTTTTTTTTTTATATGAATATATATTTACACACTTAAAACAATAAATGAATTATCGAATTTTTAACCGATTACTGTTTTTTTCATTATGTGCGCCTGTAATAAGACCATGTATTAAATTCAACATGTTTGAACTTCTAGATTCATTGTAAAAAAGAGTTATTATTTGTATTAATTTAAAATAATTTTGAATTTTTACATTATGTATCTTGTTTTTGATTATCATAACCCATGCTATGTTTATTGTTATTGGTTTATTATTTTTATTTCGTATATTCATTTAAAATATCATGGGTAACTTAATATGCTAATAATCTTGAAATAACGCGTACCCAAATTATATTTATACATATCCAAAGTCTATTTTATCTCAAATACGTTTATGTAGATTAAAATGAAGTTAATTGGCTACAAATATGGCACGTGTTCAGATTAATGTATAAAATTAAATAGAATGATATTAAAATGCCAAATATTAAAATTAATAATTTAATAGTCGTTTTTAAGTTATAAACAAATAGGCAATTATCATATCATATTAACCTTATCTTATTTATTTTAAAATTTTTATTATTCATTTCTACCATAAAATACAAAAAAATTATAAATTTTAATGAAATTTTCTTCATATATTAGTTAACAATAGGTACTAAATAAATATGCAAATTTAATATCTTATGTACATTATACGACCACAAAATTATGAATAAAAATTTATTTTTTATCGAACACATATTAGAAAAACATTAGATACCTATATGTTTAAGTATAAAAGAAAAAAAAGATTCAATAAAATATGGGATAAGGAATAAAGTAGTCTATATTGGATATAGGATTAAAAGTCTTGAAGTAAGGAAAATAAAAACTTTTTGTGAAATTCAAGGAAAAATTGTTTTAAACAAGGAACAAATTATCCTATATTTTTTAAGAAGTCTTATATCAAAGAATTCAAATGCAGTTATTCTGGAAATAATTTTATATTTTTCCCAGCAAAATTAATTTAAAACGAAATAAATTGAATAAAATGTCAATAACTAAATATAAATTAGATCAATTCTGTGAAAATGACTGCACACACATTATTGAGTTTTAAGCCAAATCTTAAATGATAAATTAAGCTCGTTCATAAAAATAAAGTTAATTTTACCTTCACAAGTAACATATTTTATGATATTGATATATTAGTAAAAACTCATACTATTCGTGTGCTTCTACGCGTTTAGTGTAAAAACATTTATTATTATTATTATTTATTTATCTGATAAAAAAAGTATACTAAGTATAACTACAGACGTTTTTAAATTTAACGCAGATATATTTGACTAGTATATGTTTTTGTTAATATTTCAATTATATAAAATATGTGATTCGTGAGGTTTCTACAATAACTGATCCAATTATATTATTGAATACAAATATAATATAATCTCCAGGTAATAAAATTTAAAAATAGTCATTTTGCCGCTAAAAAAATAATATTTATCTATTTTTAAATAAAAAAAATTACAAAACGTCTGAATCAACTATGATACAAATGACGATTGAAATGATGTTGATGTTAATAACGAGATAGATAAAGAGATAGGGGTAAATAATGTTTTTATCTTCGGAAAATTGCATTGAAAACCTAATAATTCAATATATAAATTAATTATTTTGTATGAATAGTGTGTTTTGCTGCTACTGAAGAATAATTTCTTAAAATTATTCATTTTGGTAATAATTTTAAGTATGATTAAAATTAAATGTATATTTTATAAAATGTTATTTGCGAACAAGTCTAGTTGTAATACAAACTACATGCGTGTAAAATATTACATAAATAATTATATTTTATATTAGAAGTCTAGTTTTTGTGATGATACTTATTATATATTATTAATTATAATACAATTTTGATTTCAAAAGAATGGGTAGGTATTGTAAGAATGAATGACTTGGAATACTTTTAGAAAGTTGACACCAGTTTTGAATGTATATTTTGCAAAGTACAAAGCAAATCAACCTAGCTACAATTATTCCCACAACCTATTACATATAATTACAATTTAATAAAAAAATGAAAAAAAAATCTAAAGTGTATATTCTATTACTCGATTCAACTTACACTAATTTTAATGGCAAGTATTAAACTTTTTTTATGAATTTAAATTACACATGGAATAAATGTTACATAAATGAGGAATTTTAATTTATATTAGAATAAAACAAATAAATATACAAAAATAAAACCCAAACAAGTTCTTAAGTGCCTAATTTTTATTAATATTTTTTATGGTTTTTTTTTTCTTCAGAAAATCAGTTTAATTCTTGAGGTTAACTATACACATATATTACATAAATACATATTCAAAATGTAGAAGATAATAATTTTCTTGAATTTTATTATTAAAATTTCTCATAATATTTTTTTTGTTTTTTTAACTTTAATGTTTCATAAAATGCACAGATAATTTGACGTAATTACACTTTAAATGGTAGAAATGGATCAACTTTGCATATAGTACATAAAGGAAGGAATTAATGGCTTTGGTACCAAATATAACAATATTAATATGTATGGTTACCAAGTTAAATTTATCACAATAAAAATGGGTAACAGGCAAAGTAGTTTATAATTTGTTAATTTAAAAGTTAATTTAAAAATTTAGAAATGTATATAATAAGTATTCGTACGATCCAAAAGCCGTTTATAAAAGAGGATTTTATAAAATATTATAACATGATGACACTGTATTTTTTTGAAGTTATACAATTTTGTTAGATATAAATATATGTACACCATTGAAACGCCTACGGGAATAATTTAGGTGAGAATACACGTGATCTATGCGACGGAAAATACACTACTAGGTAGTACACTAGTATAGAGTTAATAGTATTCATTGTTTTACTATAACTTGATCGGGTTAGACCCGAGGAGAAAAATAAAAATCAAAAAACATTTTCGGGGTGGACGGAAAAGCCATGCACATAATATTTTAATATCGAGTCGAAAATATCACTTATTCGGAATCACAATTAAAAATCTGCCTAATCGAATACAATATGTAAAAACATCCTGGACGCAGTCATTTAATCTGTTTGAATTCTTCGGTTTACATAGACGAATTTAATGTATGAAACAAAATGCTCTAGTTTTAACGGAACAAATCGAAATGTATATGCACATTAAATTATAATCCAAAATAATAGACTGGAAACCGAATGAATGCAAGAAAGACAAATTTTTATCTTTCGAATTTTTGTTCATGACTGGAGTTCAAGTTTTTAAGGCGCAGCAGATAATAAAAATCACCGGTGACCGGTAGTGGCGATCGTTTATTCGCGTCTGCATAATAAATGATGCGAGAAAATGCACGCAGTTTCTGCAGTGTATTATTAAAGACTGGTGTACATCTATTAGTGGCTATGGACCGAGGAAGGGACGAAAGCATGAGTATTGTCAAAGAAGGGTCGTAGTATGGTACAATGGATGTAAGAAGGGTGGTCTGATAAGACGGAACCTACATTGTAATGTGACCTCACGTGGCTAAAAGAAGCAAGAGGAGATATTATGCCACCCACCCACCCACAAACACACACACACACACACACACACACACACACACACACACACACACACACACACACACACACACACACACACACACACACACACACACACACACACACACACACACACACACACACACACACACACACACACACACACACACACACACACACACACATACACACATACACACATATATACATACATATACGAGTGTATAAATAAGCTTGCTCTCTGTCCGAATTTTCACCACCGATTGATGCTGAGGAAATCAGGAGAACCTAGGTCAGGGTACGAAGGTAATGGTGAAAAAAGTGTGAGAGTTGTATAGCCATACATATATGTCAGAATCCTCCAGAAAAAAACTCCATTCTGCCTACGATCGGTCAACTGCGTTAGTTCTGCACTCTAAAATTAAAATAACGATTTTTTTTTGTATAAAACTAGCAAATAATTTTTTTACTTCGTAATTAAAATTGATACAACAAAGGTAGAAGTGGTCAACTCTAATTTGTTGGACAGAGGTAGGGTCATTATTTAATACCGAAATTATAGAATAAGTAGTTCAACCACAGTGAACAAATCGATTTTTCTGTAGAAAAAAGTTTACAAAAAAATAGTTCAATTAAGTCGCATAGAAGTTCTTAGGTGCTATCCTATTCATAAGTTTGACCCATATTTATCACTAATGCTAAAACAAAATAATCCATTACGTATTATTTAAGTTATATTTACTGTATGAGTGTCTCAACAAAAAAAAAATATTATAATTACGCAGTATTTTCAATCATATCAATATCAATGTCACTACCGACCTATAAGAGCTGTGATTAAATCGGTGGGTGAATGACGGCAGTGGCATGAAAGAATGAGACTTTGGCCCCGATAAAAGTGTTATTTAATGTTTTCCTTTAATATTTTTTAGTCACGTTATTCCCATGGTAAGTATATATGAATTCTTCACCTAGATTTATATGATTTAACGTGTACAGGTGATACATTGACTTGTAAAAAAGTGAATAAAAAAAGAGAAAGTTTCCTAAAAAGACGTGGTGAACATATGTACGAAACAATTTAACGCTCCTTTACCCTCGACAGCACACATACGCACACGAAAATGGAAGGATTCCGTTTCCTGTGTAAATTCACAAATTGAACCGTTCACGTGGATTCGATTCCTTCAAATATATACTATCGGTCGAAAATAATGCTTCCATTAAATCTGTCGAATTTCATTCTAGAGTATATGTATTATAGTCAACGATTTTGTGAATGAAATCTATTTGGATTAAACTAAGGATTGACTCTGTAGTTACAGGAATTTTTAAAAAGTTTTTTTTTTTCACGAACTACCGACTGTTAAAATAATAACATTTCACTTTCCACCGGGCTTTTATATTTTTCCGGAATACTAAAATCTACAAAAAACAAACTCTACAGATTATGAACAAATCGAAATCAAAATATTTATTGCTTTTAATTCATTGAACTAATTAAAAACACTCAATAATCATTTTCATTTCATTTCATTTATCGACGTTTTATATAGTTTAATAGAGAGTTATTTTGAATAAATTGAAAATAATTACTCAGAATGTAGATAAGTATTTGTGGCACACAGCAGGGATAGTAATTTTTCACAAATTATTAAGTTGTTATAAACTTTTAATCTGTGTTCGAAATTATTTATAATATACATATACAACGGCACATATGATGTGATATATTCAGATAGAATGAAAATTAAATAATATTTATTTTTACATTTTACACTGTTTATGCTATTAAAATGGAACCCGGTTTAGCATAGGTATTCTTAGCATTTAATTTTTCAAGTTGACTCACTGGAATTTATTAAATATTTAATTTATGTTTATTAAAAGTGAATATATATATAAAATATATGTATCTTAAATGCATAAAAAAGTAATAACAGTGTTAAGATATTCATAACTTTTTGTTAAGTTATTCAATAGTTAACTTATGATTTAATTCAACATTTTTTAATCAATCGCCAGACAATCACTTACATATATTCAAGACAATTTCATTGACCTTATGTTTTATGTTCTAATAAAATTTTTTTCATTCGATACTGTTGGAAAACACATGACTCATAAGATTAAAAATAATTAAAAATCTAATAAATTTAGGCTAATCAACGCATATTATAGTACATTCCGTATGTTTAATGTTTGCCCACGATGTAAATAAAGTATAGACATATTAATTGGATAAAGTAATGACACCTATTAAAGATGCACAAAATATCTCAACGATTAAGTGAAAATAGTTGTATCTAATGACAATATATTAGAAAGAAATTCACAGAACAAAACAGTGTATAACTTAGCTCTCACGATGTAATAGTACATCAAACTATAGATCTATTGTACGATTTTGTACAACACATATAGTTTTGCAAATAAAATGTATTGATATAACTAAACTAATATACACATGTTTTAGTATATTCTAAACAAGGTATAAATTATTGATACATAATATACATATGTTATGTACATAATATTTTTACAACTAAAATCTATTCAACAAAACTTGTAAAAAACCTAAAAGTGCTAACTATTAAAAACTAGTGTTGGCCAATGATATTGAAATTCGATATGATATCGATATCGTGGTTATTTTTTTTTAACAATTTCTATATCAATATCTTAAAATAATTATCGAAAATAATCGCGATATCGGTGTGATAAATCGGGGCTCGAGATTTTACGGACGATTAAACATTAAATTGAATAAACAGTATAAAATAAAATTATATCTATAAAAGTATAAAGTAAATACTAAATGATGATAAGAGCGATGATGATGACGAAGACGATTATTCAGTTATTCAAAGTCTTACGAAAAAAGAACTTGAAGAGTATAAAAATTTAAACATCAAAATTTCCTATGATCATGATTCTTTAAATTGGTGGAAATAGAACGAATCTAAATACTCAGCTGTATCATTACTAGCCAAAATATACTTAGAATAGGTTATACTTGTGAACGATTATTTAGCGAAGATAAAACAATCATCTTCAAGAAAAGAAACAGATTATCACCGCAGTGAATCAATCAATTGTTATTTTTGAATTCATATTTTAAATCGAACCCAAGTTCTGAAGCATTGATAGAAAAACTGTTTGAAGAAGACATTTTTTGATTAAATAAATTAGATACTCTTCAGTTAGTACAAAATAATTTATAATAGTTAATTAATTTACATGTATAATATATTAATATAATATGTATCCTATACTATTAATACGCTTTTAATAAACTAAATTATGTAAAATATAATTTTTTGTTATTTTGTTATTAAATCAATAGTGATATCGGTATTTTTGCGATATCGCGATACGATATTAGAAAAGAAAATACGATTTCGATAATTAAAAATGTATCATTGGCCAATATTATTAAAATCTATCTAATGCAAAGGCAATTTGCATAATATTATCGTCCATACAGTTTTCAATGACTTCATAGTAAGATCGTATAAATAAAAAGAATCCTAAATTTACTTTTTAGACTTAGATGGATTAGTATGAACAAAATCTAATTGCAATGTTGTGTAATGTATTTAAAATATACGTCATGAAAAGTAAGTGATGCACAAAATTGGCATCAATATGAGGTTCTCGAAATTTTTTTTTACTTTTTCGCAATAGTTGACGATGAATTTGATGATGTAACAACAATCTTGAAATTTAACTAATGGATATAACCGCAAACGAAAACATTATCGTCAAAGAAAATTCACTGCATGAAACTCAATTTAAACGTTTTCCTACTGAAATCACCACTAGTTTTACAGCTATGATGGCACATCCAAGCACGCATTATATATACGAAAGTTTTATTTGATTTGTCTTATTATTAAAAACTCACGCCATACCACATAATGGTTTATGTTGCAAATTTCCTACTTCCTAGTCTGAAATGATGACCCATGTCACATAAACTTACTGTGAGAATTGCAATAATTTTTTTCTTAATATTTACACACACACACACAAAATACAAATCGATAATAAATATAATTGAGCGAGTTTTTCAATCTTATATCAACTAATGACGTGACTAGACATGATAATTTACCATTTAAAATATTATTAAAATGTATAACTAATCTATTGTAAAAATGGTTAAATCTTCATTAAAATAGGAAATATGACTGATTAAAAATAATCAATAATAGTATCAATAAAATGGATATTTGATAAATATAATACTATTATTGTAGTATTTTATAAGGGAATTCGAGGTGTAATCACTAATCAAACGTATTCTTTCAAGTACAGCTTATATATTATTTTTTTCTGATATAGAGATGAGATATCTGAAGAGAGAATTATATTTTATAAGAATATTAATAATATTTACATTGTATTCTTCACACACATATTATTTTATAATCTAGCTGATATCAAATCCTTTTTAAGAAGTTAATAAGTAAAATAGTTAATTACTATTGAAAAGAAAAAAAACCACGAACCCTTTCTTGTAAAATAATTACTAATTTTTTATACCATATCTATTATAATATATATATATATTATAATATAGAAAATAATGAATGTTTGTTAGTATTGTTTTAATAACGTTTTTTTTTTTTTTTTACTATTAAAACTTTTTACGATGTTAATTTGGATTTTCTTAGTAAACAGGTAGATAGTGGCATAATTTTTAATTTTGAACTCGGTAAAATACCAAATAAGACAATAAATAATAATATTATTATTATTATATTATAATACTAGCAAAAACGTTTTAGATAAATATCTAAGGTAAATTCTGTTGCATTATTAATCTAATGTATGTTCAAGAAACTAATTAAAAATAAAATCTGTTAAAATTATAATATGAAACATTTATTACTTTGTTGCCATTATACAATAATTATTCATTTTTTTCATTTTTTTTTTTTTTTTTTTTTTTTTTAATATATAATAAATTCAAATCAATATTTATTAATTAATGAAGAAAATATTATTTTATACATGGAAAAAGTTAACTACACTTAAACGTGTTTGGAAAATAAATTTTTTGATGTATTTGCGTAGAAAAATATCAAACAATTTTCATACAGATATATTTCAACACAATAAACATAATGTTAATAAGAAGACAACGACAGCAAAATGAGTTAATAAAACAATGATGTTCTTCATTTTAATATACTAGAATAATCATTACATTTAAGATATTTTTTAATTTGTATTATATACTGTTCCTTAACAAAATAATACGTATCTATAAAAGTTTGAATAAATATAAGTTTATTATCATAAAATGTATTGCCCATATTTCATAGTAACTAACTAATCAACACATAATACTTTTTAGATTTTATGATTACATTTTCTTTAATTATTTTACTTCATATTGTAATAAAATAATTTGGTTTTTTTTTCTGCTAAATATATTTTTGAAATATAACATTATATAATTTACTTTTAAACTGATTGTATTAATTTGTTTCCAATAAATATGATTTTATTTTACTAAAATAACATTTAATATTATACAGAAGCAATAAGTTTATCGCTAAGAAATTTGATGTTGTTCATTTAAATAAGTGTATCGTTTCTTCATATTGTAACATATTATATAGACATATTTTTTTATATAACTAATAAAGATAAAAATCAAAATTACCTAAACATTTTTTTAAATATTAATGAATGGCAAATATAGACTACCAGAATTAAAATCATTTTTAAAGGAAAAAATATATAAGTAATTATATGACTTTATTTCAATTGTTAAATTAATATTTATTTTTATAGTTTGAAATTTGTATGTATAAATACGTGAAATATTTTGAAAGTGTTATTTAAAGCGCTGCTACTCAAATGTTGAGGAATATAATCTATATAAGCATGTTTTTTAATTATATACACACGTTTCATTGTCTTTCCAAAATAATGAAAACTTAAAATTTTTGCATCTCTGGCATAGTTATGTCGAACCTTTATTCTCGCAATTAAAATTTTACAATGGTTAGATTATTACACCAATTTTGACTTTCTTCATGTCACTTATTAAAAAAAAGAAAAAATATTCTTAAGGAATATTTCCTCGGTAAATAACTTTTTTGAACAGTTGCTGTACATAATATTCTATAGGCAATACTATTATCATTATTCTTAATTATTTAATTTTGGAAACATCGAAAGATCCTGAGTTCATGGTTAGTATACAAAAATATATTCTTGTATCAACTTTGATGGAATATCTAATGGTTTTTATGAATATAAACTTATTGTTTTCACTAATAACAATATTTTTTTGATAAGTATTGGAAAAATAAATACATAAAATTCGTAAATATTAGTTCTTGATTATTTATGAACATAACTAAATAATATAAAACAATGTCATAATCAATCACAAATGTTTCCTAATAAAAAGTTATGTCTATAAAATTTAAATAACTAAAATATTAAAAACATCAAAAGACATATGGAAAATAATGCAAGGAATTATAGAAAAAATTGTAAGCTTATGATACAAGATAAATATTATAGAACGTTATAATATTATATTATTATATTTTATAATACACCATAGATAATTTAATTAGTTTAATATTAATAAATAGAAAATTACACTTTCGGGAATGTAAGCAGAAAGTTATTGTTAAATAGTTCAATAACCAAGAAAACTACGGAATTCGCGTAAAGTGGATAGATAAACCAGGAATACAAAGTGTTCTTATGGAGTACCTACAGAAATCTTAAATTATTATTTTTATAATTAATAATATATTAATCTTTATTATATTTTTTAAAAAAAATATCAATACAAGTTCATGCAACACAAATTCATGCATACATATTTTAAACGCAGTAAAAAAAAAAAAAAAATAAGAATATGTGTATATTTTTTTAAAAAAAATAAATTATATGTGTACGTTTTTTCTTCACATATTATTTATTTCTTAACATATTTTTCAACATTTTTCCGATGACTAATAGGTATCGAAAAGTTTAGTGAAATATTTGCAACCCATAATTGAAAACGTTGAACGAAAAAATGTTAGTTTTATGAAAAACATTCTGAATGCAACAAAATATCAATCGTTTATACATGCAGAATGTAGTGTCAAATAAATATTCTATCGATGCTGTTATTATTATTTAAAAGGTAAGAATTAAAGAAATCAACTAAAACACAATAGCAAACTGACAGATTAATTAACGTCTATTTTTAAAAATACTATTTTAATTGAGTTTATTTTTTAGTTATCTATAATTTTAAATAGTTTAATAACTAAACTATTTTTTCCAGTTTAATACTTTAATTCGTACACATAACAATTAGTTACAATTTCCGTCAGCATCGAAAAATACAGGCGGGCTAAATATTGTTAGTGTAACGGATACTGTTAAAAAAATTTAATATTAATATAAATAAAATAAAATTGTATCTTAAATGATTTAAGGAAAATAGTAATATTACGTAAGTACAAAAATATGTCGGTTTACTCTAGAATGTATAACTTCGAATACGTATAAGTAGCCAATAATAATTATATAATTTATTAGATATGTACTCTATGTTAATTCACATTTTATTTTCTAAATAGAACATTTTATTATCTGTCGACCTAATACCTATACCTAAATAATATTTTGTTATTTTTAAATATATTTGTTGTTCCTATAATTGTATGATTAGAATTACATTTACTGACTAAAGGAGTTTTCGACTTACAAAAGTAATTAATTATTACAGATAAATCTTAAAGAAATGAATGGTATTATTATAGTTACATACGAAACAAAATAAAACATTATTATTCATAATTTTTATCGATAAGTTGGTTTCAGTCATGTTGATTAATAAATTCTATAATATATTATTTATTATTATAGAAATATGAACTATTTGGAACACAGGTAGATTAACAATTTAAAAAAACGTTTATTAAATATTCTTATGATACTTTTTTTTTTTTTAAAAAAAAACAAAATTAAAACTTAAGAAATTACGTAGATCACTTTTTTAGGCAGACAAACCATTAAATTAGGTGTACTGAGGTTTGAATTTAAACATTTTACGCTAAAGCAATTAATATACATCATAAAGTTAATTATAATGTATAAATACCTTGTGCATTTGTGTCATAAATCCTATAAATTGTTAATGATAAACATATGTAATCAATAAATTTAAATTAGGTTATAATATTAAATACAATTTAAAACTTATATTGCATATGAAACATATACGTTTAAATGAATAAAAATCAATTAAAGATCAAATGTAGTTTAAAATAATATAAAATAAAATTCCTTTAGAAGCAGTACATTTACGCTAGTTTAAATATTATGTGTTCGATTGTGCCCATTTTTACAATTATTAAATACAACTGAACTAAATTAAAATAACTTGGATACAATTCCTTTAAAAGTAGAGAATTTTTATTTAATATTTTTTTAACTTCCAAGTGATAATATTAAGTTGAAACATAAGATTTTAATACTTTAATATATTATAAAAATCAATTCATTTTAGTGTCAATCATTAATTCTAAATAGTTTTAACAAATTAATCATTAATTTAGATAATATTCCAATTTTGAATATAATTGAATATTAAAGAGATTATCGACCTAAATATTATTATTGAAAATTTGTTAAAATCGACAATTTTAATAATGTAATTAAATTCCATTTTAAATTAGTTAATTTGGTATATAAATATATTGAGTTTACTTTTTCAGATTTAAAAAAATGTATTTATAACAATCATTTTACTTTTTAGTTTGTATTATTACTAATATAATAATAACATATAATCCCTAGCTAAAAACAAATAAAAAAAATATTATAGGACATGTGTTAAAATAAAAATTGTTTTCAGAATAGTTGTTATTTTATTATTTTTATAATAAAAAATTGTATACATTTTTTTTTATCGTTCTGAAATTATAAGTACTTACTATTTTAGCTAATTCATTAATACAATATACTTAAATTTTAGATTAACTATGAGATTACGGTTGGAAATAATTTTTACTCCCCGTTTAGGATGGAATCCAAATACATATTATCGTTTTTCAATCAACCGTATGATGGAAGAATGAATTTAAATTGAATTTCAAATGTTTATATTTTTTAAAATAATGATAAAAATATATCCATCAGTCGTATTAAATAACTTTTATCAGGATATTTAGTTCGAAAAAGTTCACAAAATAGGAAAACATACTCCCGACATGTGTTAATAACTTACGCAAATTCAAAACTAAATATCTTTTCCAAAAATTGGATAGAAGAAGCATAAATGTTGGTGAACCTTTTTTAAAAAGTCATTACAATATAATTTTTTTTCGGAGATGGAAAGAAAAAACTCTCGGGTTACATTCATTCAAAACGTTTCATTGTAGTTTATTGTGAACGGGAAAAAATAATTTCAGATGAAATCAAAACACGTCTAGCGCACGTTGTGCTGTATGCAAATACTGTTAAATATTTAAAAAAAAACGTATAAGATCGACCATAGTAACGAGTAACAAAAAAACTATGTTGAAAAATATTATACGAAAAAAAAATTGAATATTTAAAAATCATACTGCTCTCGTTTCCATTGTAATAAATTGTAATTGTTTAAAATATTATGTCGATGAGTACGTGTGTAAGTATAGGTATGTTAAATTGAACATTATGGTATTTGCATAAACAATCATCTAAAATAATACGTTACATGGTCATCGTGCTCATCTACTCCGCGCGTCACAGGCACACTTAATTTGTGGGCCAGTTTTTTTTTTTTTTTTTTTTTTAAACTCACCTTAAATGCTCAAAATCAATATAAAATACTAAATTAAACAGTACAGTTCAATTGTTGGATGGTTCAAATATTGTGAATAATCATATAAAGTAAAAAAAAAAATAGTTAAAATTAAATGCATTCTTATATTGAAGAATGTAAAAAAAAAAAATCCAAACTCAAAACAAAATTATTGGGGTGTTTAATTTACACGTGTACAACTGAAACGGGTACTGACGGTTTTCGTGTTAACAGAAATGTTAGATACCGAAATTTAATAGCAACGCAACCGGTTGTTTTACCAACGTTCTGGAAGTGTACGCGGGTACGTTTGAACGGTTCGTTGGACGGAAATCACGGAAGTGGCCGCCTCCGTAGCGTTAACAGCGTTATGTCAAAACCGTAATGTATAAATAAACAATCATAATGTCCGACCAGTCAGTGGAGATGATAAATTTTGCGGCGCTTCCGCGATGCACTCACCGATCACGTACGAGTAACCGTCCATGGTGAGCACGCACCTCTTGGTGTGGCTGGGCAGACGAGACGCTGGCACCTGTACTGTTTGATCTCGGAACTTCAGCACCGGACGCAGGTCTTCCTCGTTCATCTGCACGGCCGCATCGGCTCGGCGGCCATCCCTCGGCCCCTGACCGCCAACAGGTTTCTTCTCGTTCGCACGGCCCTCGGAGGATTGTTCTGTTTTTTGCCGGTCGGTGCCGGTGATCTCTTGCGGTCGGTACATTGGGAACAGCGGCAGCAGTAGCAATAAAAGCAACAGTATGAAATGCCCGCAGACACACTAATCGGATTTTGTTCTCAACGTTACCCTACGGACGTCTGGCCCGCGAGCGAACGGTCTGTTACGGATGACCAGTACCACGACCACGACCACGGTATATCGTGTGCGAGTCGCGAAAACGCGCGCGCTGGCTGGTCCGTACGGCGTGTGCTGTCGGTCGAGTGTCGCGAGCGCACTGCCTGAAGCGTCGGCGGCGTCGGCGGCGGCGGCGGCGGCGGCGGCGGCGGCGGCGGCGGCAGTGCTGCTATGGCTGGACGGTGGCGCGGCGCGGAACAGTCGGCGGGTGGACGAAATGCGCGCGCGGACGACCGCGACGGCGACGATGACGACGACGACGGGCGACGGTCGCATGAACCGCGGTTGAAAATTCGTCGTTGCGGTACGCGCGTACGACACGCGAAATCGTGATAACGTTTTCTCGACGGCGTTACGAACGCGCTCTAACACCAGCACACGATCCGTCGTTCATTTCGGTGTTACTGTACACGTACGCGCACAAGTTTTCACCGCCCATCGTCGGCACCGCGTACGCGTAATTCTTGTACGAACGGCGCGCGGTGGTGCACGTGGTGTTTCTCTTGACCCTTTACGGACGTGGTCGAAAACCAGCGTTTTTCCGGCAACCGATAATGGAACGTAATCGATCGAAACGATATAATCGTAAACGACAGGCAATCGAAACGCAACATCCGTGATCATCAACATCGATAACGTACAAAACGCTTAGGTAATTGTGACCGGGGACTGAACCGATTCGCGGAACCGTACGAAATCGAACGGAAGAAAACGCGTGTTGCGGTTCCGACGTTCCCGAAATTACGTTGATTCGCACGGAGCCGCGCTACGCTGCGCGTTTTTCGATGGTCATACTTTTTTTTTCTTCTTTCAAGGTTGATATTCAAAACCAACATATAAAAATGTGTTCCGCCGAAAATTTACTGCATAAGTCCAGAACCATCTATGTGTATAGGATATAGTTCCAAATTAATAAGCATTCTGAAACATTCGTGTTGGTCAAATGTAGCAAGAATTGTAATTTAACTTCCAACCTTTTACCTGCTGAAAAATAAGAAAAAGGACTAATCTGGATTGAAATACTTTTAGTAATATTGACTAATTTGATTTTCACGATTATATAAGATACGCTTTGTTGAAATCAACCAACGTAATACTATTAATAAAATATAGTATAATATAGTATTAATATAATATATCAAATTAAAAAGGTTTTTCGAGTTTTTTAATCAAATTTATTTGAATTCTTAGTTTTCGGTGACCGATAAGACGTATAGTATGAACGGTCATTTTTGAGTGCGGGTTTGTTGGTTATGTTTAGCGTAATCTAGATGGTGAACAGTTTCGTATCAGTCGCCGAAAAATTTATAAAAAAAAAAAAAATTCAATAAAATCTGATAAAATATATTAACCAAACGTTTTTATTCGATTATTTTGCTCGACACACTTGATGTGAATTTAGCGTTTTTTTTCTTTAAAGCTTATGGAATCTATGGTACGGTTTGTCGGTCGACACTTGCGGAAACGATTACGTTTGATGAGCTGTTGAAGAGAGAAATGCAACACACTATTTTCTTCGTATCAACTATTCGTACTTTATTAGGTTTCTATACCATTTGTGTTGGTAATTGAAAAATTAATGTTGCGAGCATATATTGAGCATTATATTTAATTGCATGAAAAATTGGATAAATTTATGATCTAAAGTCTTCTAAGGTCGACTGTGCACAAGTGTTGAGAAACATTGCAAGTAAAGCGTCTGCTCGGAGGAAATGTAATTTTATTTTTTTATTTTGTTGGTGGAAGTAGATCATTTTCAATCTCTTCTAATATTATGTATATATCAAACATTCCTTTCCCTAAATGCTTTTCAAATCAATATATTTTCGCTGTAACCTTGCGATAATGATAAAACATAATTTATGCTTGAGATTAATTAAATTCGATCATCTTCGTATAACTTTATTTGAATGTAACGTAAAATATCCTTTAATAGATACAACCCTGTTTCAATAGCTTTACTAATTATACATAATTTGTCGAATTAAAACATAGGTATCTTTTATTGGAATATTTTTTGGAATTTTTATTAGATTCATAATATTTTTATAGGTGGTGAAAATTCAAACGATTCGTTATTCGTTCATTCAATATGCGTTTTCATCGTGTTTTTTATTTGTTATACTTGAAACGTACTTCGTATTGGATCGTAATAAATCTTTGTAATTAATTGTTGTTTGGATTTACTTAAAGTTTATCATTGTTCAATCGAAGACTGTTCACCTTAGGTTTTCAGTCAGTTTTTAGTTGAACGTTTGTAGATTTTAAAGTTTCAAAATATGTTTGGAACATAAATATCCATTGAAAATATTTATTGACGACCCTTCAAATCATTAAATTACCGATGACAAAACCAATTATAAATATTATCTATTTCATACTACTCATTAGATGTATCATAATGTAGTTGAAATGTTTCGTCATAGGTTATCAGTCACAGGGATGTAATAAATAAATGTAAATAATCTGAAATTCAAGTATTTTCATCACCAGTACCAATTTTATTGCGTTCACTAATATATTTAATTCTTGTTTTTTTATATTTTCCCTTAAAATTAAGCAGATCGGATATTGGCTTGAATGTTTTGTGTAAATAGTTGTCAGTATTATTACAGTGAAATCCTATACAACGTTGTATACAATGTATAGTAACTAGTACTAGTACCAATAACAAAATTATTTTAATAACTCCAAAAAACCGATTTATTAAATAAACGATCCTACAAAATTTGAAAAAGTATACGGGTAGTTTATCATTGAAAAGTAAAACTATTTTTTGAAAACTTGATTATCAATTAAAACAAAATGTTTACAAGTGGTGTTTAAGATATCGCAGTTAAATATATGAACATAAAAATAATGACAGTTAAATATCATTCATATTTTTTGTATACAGTGAAACCTCTATTAATGGACACCTCTCAATAGTGGACCCTTCCCAATAGTGGACACTTCTAAATTCCCCGGCAAAAATGTATGCGCATATAAATGTATGCGTAATAGGTTTTCTCAATAGTGGATAACTCTCTATAGTGGACAATTTTTAATTCCCCGTGGCTGTCCACTATATAGAGGTTTCACTGTAAAATATTTTATGAAAATAATGAAATACGTATAGCAATTCAAAAAACGTACATCCTACCAATCATACCTACATGAAATTGTTTTTTTTCATTGGAGGAAATTTTGAAAATCATTTGAAATCGAATATATTCAATAATTACATCTTTTTTTGTTTGAATAAATACGAATGGAAATGAAAGACGTAATAATACGAATAGATTTCGAATCATTGGTACTACGATATGTTTGCATCGTTTCATAAAAATCACAATATTATGAGAAATAAGAGTGAAATCCGGTACGTTCAAATAACAAGAATCAATTATTTAATTTTTATTTATTAATATATAATTATTATATAATGAAATAAATTAAACAAATTCAAATAATTATTATATACATATTAATGTATATACACACTTCAAAGTAAAACTTTACAGGAACGGCGTCAATTACTGAATTATTTCATTACTTCATAACTTGAAACATCACAGTTTTTTAGGAATTACCGCGTATTGTTCTCATTCATTTTTTTTTTTTAATTTAATAAACATTTGCCAACTCAGCATTATGGCTCCTCACACGACCTTATTATTGAGTATATGTCTTTAACAAGAGAAAACAATTCTTATAAAAAATGTACAAACTTGTGTTTCAGTAATTCATGTATTATTTTATAATTAAATAAACTTATAAAAATTTATTATTTTATTCATAAAAACACTTTAATTTAACGTATTTTAGTATTAACCTTTTATAAATATAAGTTATCATTTATAAGTAAATTGATTACATATTCGTACGTAAATGAATATATTCCGTTTATAAAATGAAAATTACTTATCATTATAGGTTCTACCAAATTAATGCATGGTATTTAGTAGTTATTTATTGAAAAAAAAAAAATGAAAAAGTAGTTATTCATGTTATACGTCTGTAATAGGTTTTTGATCCAGAGGTTGCACATATTCGACTAGAGTACGTGTATTATACGATAAACGAAACGAGCTCATAGCGGGGAACATAGTCCCTCTAAAATTGAATCATTATAAGCTACGATAGCGGACCGCTGGTTAACCATTGATATCATCCAGAACGCATTTAAGGCCTAAACTCACAAAGGAAAAACTAAAATCTTCAATTTAGAACGTATAATTAGTATTTTCTTTTTAATCATGTATTTTTGAGTTTAAATTTAAAATGCCAAAAAATGTAAAGTTTTCGGTGTTATTGCACCCGTAAGATCATTTAAAAATGTTGATTTTATTATTTCATATTGAGTCGAGTGTAAAATTATACCAGATTTGAGAAAACCTGGAAGTTGAAATTTACGAATTTCAATAAGCAATTTAAATAGTAATAAGATATTTGTATCAGATTATTACATCAGATCGTAAAGTTTTAAAATTTGAACGACGCACGGTTGTGTTGTACGATTCGAGGCGATTATCGAGGCACGGGAAATTATATTGGATACACTGAGACCAACCGTAATCCGTTTACAGAACCATTGGTCGACAGACCAGTGGACCCCCATTACATCCCTGTGCCACCTACATGTGATTGGAAATCATTCATGTACCGTTTTAAAGAACATCCATTGAACACGCGGCGACGAGTAAACAATTTCGTACGCATAGCATAGGTGTACGAATTCGACGTTTAATAACGTTAAAGATATCTGATTTGAAACGTGAGCAGTAAGATCACCGCATACCGCTGGTTTACGCAACTTGTCTTATTTCGTGCCGCGTGGTCAAAATCTAACTGCGTTTTCTGTTCACGAAAAACGATCAAGGACGACCAGTTACCTGCAAGGACCGGCAGTGAATAGAGCGTTTTGATAGGGCAAGGGAGGATCTTCCTTCGGTGCCCCGGCTTGGTCCCTCATAACATTTTCAACCCGAGTAGCGACTAGTGCCGTTGCCCTTGAAGTGTCAGGAGTGATTTAGGGTTTATCAAAATGTTGGTGAAATCGCGTAGACAATGATGAGACGCGCGATTGCCGAACACTTGTTGATTGCGTACACACAGCCAGGGACCATGCGGTTAGGTTGGGCGCGGAGACCCCGTGCGGCAGCAAACGGAACGCGAGTCAAAACCGCCAGCAAGTTTGTTATACGGTTATGATTCGTTATCGTTTCTGTACCACCGAGTGTTCTGGCCCGCGGTGAACACTTCACGCGCAGCCGTAAAGTTTTCCCACACTACCGACACCGTGTTCCGTGTCCGGTCGATGTGTACGCTGTTATGTTTACGAAGACATTCGATTTACAATAGATTCATAATAATCATCGAGCCAGTTGTGGCTGATCAAGTAGGTATTGCTCATTATTATCACAGACATCATGGCAACCGCCTTTTCATTATCCGCGATTAAGTGGTCGGACGTTTCCGACCATCGAACGTAGACTTTGGTGACGTGTGTTAATTGAGTTTTTAGATATGAACAAAAGCGGCCTATGCGATTCGTCCCGACCGACGTAGATCACGGTGATGCAGGAAACGTTACATTTTCCGGTTTGGTTATCGATTGTTTTTATTTATTATTATTATTATTATTTTTATAAATTGTGTATTATTTTTTTTTATTTTTTTTTTTTCTGCTTGTCTGACCACTTGTAGTACGATTCTTCTGAGCTCAGTTTCAAATGTACGCGCCACGTATTGTGTGCGATATTTAAACGCACGTGCACGCGTAATCGCACTCGGCGACCCGAGGCTTATGGCCGTAGTTACGATTATGTTTGTACTACATTTTTTTTTAGCGACCGGGTATTTTTTAATTTTTTAATCGCTATCACTGTTATGTTCATATTTTAATACTCCGCAGAAACGAAATGAATCAACATTTATTAAATACCGTGCGTTTCAAATAATGTTTTTCTAATCTGTTAGTAAATATTCAAATATAAATAACAAAGTGAAGAAATAAATCATCGGAATAAAATTAATTCCGTTTAACATGAATGCGTCCCCAAATACATACTCAAATGTGTACGGTACATTATTATTATTATAACAGTTTAGAAATCTCAATAAGCTCTCATGTTTGTGAATTATAGTACGAAGCATAGATTATTTAATAATACTTTTTAGAATAGAAAAAAAATCTACAGATAAAATATTTATAAATATATTACATAATAAATATTTGTATACTGCTTTGGCTAAATGAATTTCATTCGAACGCCGATTCAAAATTAAACAGAATGTGGTTATCAAATTATATAAATGGAAATTATATGGTTTATGGAAAAGTAGGCAAAACTCAGGTTACTTTAATTCGTATTGGGGGCGTTTCCGAAATTGACTATAGGGGAATACTAAAAAATATTTATTTACACGGGATTCAGATACAGAGTGTAGAACCATTTTTTTTCATCTTTGAGGTTTTAGAACTAAAATTATTACATATAAATCATCATAATCGTCATTGTATACAAATTTATTTTATTGGTTTGTATAACAAAATCTTTACATTTTACCGAACAACGCATACTACGTATTTATGATAACAAGATATTCGGACTCCACTGATATATTAAGAAATATAAAAATTAAAATATCATATAATTTAATTAAATTATAAAATTAACCAATTACCATATAATTATATTTCCATCTCAGGGGGAATTCCTTTTGAATGGATTTTCACTTTCTTAGTTCAATTTTTTAATTAATCAGTTTTTATCTGTATACTAATGTAATTTAAAAATATAAGATACCTATATTTAATATTCATATAATTTGCGTTTGTGTGTGTGTGTGATAGTAAATGCCTACTTTTTAAATTCAGCTATAGAACAGTAAGCTTTTATTGTAAGGGTAAGTAATATTTAAAAAAAATTCCGTGATAACGTTTTACACGTTTATGCGTATCCATATTTATGTTTTGTTGTCCTTAACAGGACAGGGTACATGTTATTACATACACAATGTAATATGTTTCAATATGTTATTTGTTATGTGTACTTAACCAGTTGACATGAATATATTATTACCACATAAACAGTTATTGCATAATGTTTGTATTTTTACGTTTACATTGAGTAACAATAAAACATTTTATGAACGCGAGAGAGTAAAATAAAAATAAATACATTAGACATATAGACATAGACAAATTAATTCTTATGTATATATAATATACATTCAAACACCTTACTCGATCATAGCCCTCTTGATATGTTATACTGTTTTTTTTTTTTTTTTTTTTAAATGTCTTAAATTGAAAATTTAGCCAAGTCATTTCAATGTTATAACTCAATTTAAAGGTAGTTTAGTTGGTACAATGACTATTAGAATAACTCTTATATTTTAACTTTAAAAATTTTCTTTACGTGAACTCGTATTTTCGTCTCTACTTGCACTTGACCTATCGTATTTATAAAGCTATGGAAGTAACAAAATTCTTCATACGACAATCTGTTATTAAAACTTGCCGTCGTTTCAGCTCTAACCACTTCGGAAACAATTTCTATAGCATCTTGTATTAGTTTCACACCGCTTTTGTTGTAGTACGAAAATAAATTCAACAATCGGTATTTCATAATTTATCAACATGCCAGTCACGTACATCACTATCGTTAAGACTTTGAAATTTGACATCCCGTTTAAGATCCTGCACAATACTGGGTTACTCCAGAAATCCTTAAGCCCGAAAAGTTGAATACCCCTATAGTATTTGTTTACGATTGGGTTTTCGCGGACGTTTCAATAGCAGTGTTCACTAGACGCGTTATCGATCACGGCTTACACTCAACGTTTCACTTATTACACTAGGTACTGTAATTTTATATAATAACACTATCCACCTTTGTAAATTCATATCAAATATTATATTATTTGTGTTTATAGTTAATAAAATAATCTCATTTTTGCGAGGACCGTTATAATGGTTGGCTTTCCATTGGCCCCACCTAGTAAAAACCCTGGCGCCACTACTGAGTTGATCATACGGATGATTTGAAAAAATCGATATCAAATGTTTCGTTTTGAGAAGCCAGAAAAATCCACAGCGTCGTTGGAGAAAGTTAAACGAGGGGCCTTTTGGTCCAAGAATCGTGTCTTTTGTAGTAAAAAAAAAAAGATAAACGAAATCTACACGTTGGACCGTTCTTTAGTAATATATCGCGTTATTCGTTATTTTGTACCTCCTCATTCAGTGCAACGGACATGCCTAACGTTTTAAACGCCGACAACAATTTTTGGTATGTTGTTTTTATGAGTCGATACGGATTAGCAAAAAAAAAAAAAAACAACACTGTTTGTGTATTTCGGACGTATCGTTGTATTTTTAATCTCTTCGCTCTTTTTCAGTTCTTTTATCTTCTCTATTTTTCTTCGTCGGTATACCATGACCAATCTCTCTCTCTATCTCTCTATCTCCCTTTCTCTCTCTCACTTTTAATCTCTGTTATGGTTATGTGTCATGTTTTTTTTTTTCCGTTAGGAACAACCCGTGTAACAACACTCAGTTATTCCGCGTGTGAGTCACAGGTAGAGATAATAATGTAGGTAATATAATTGACGTGTACAATTTTTGTTTGGAATTATAACATTATCATAATATGCAAAGTTATAATAATATGGATGTGTAAAAGCGACAGAATATAATTTTTCGTTTGCTCTACGCGATGGAATTTGTACCCCCAAAACGATTCGATGTTGTGTTTATAAACAGTTTTAAATTAATTTGATCAAAATGTAAAACGAAATCGCATATTTACGCATATGAGTGGTTTTAAATAAATTTACATTTTGTTCACTATTATGATATAATAATAATGATATAACAATGACGTAAAACAAAAAAAAACAATCGTGGTTGATGTTGAGTTTGTTTTAAATGGTTAAGGGCATCAATATTACCCCTGTCGGTATGAAAATATTTCAAAATAATAACAGAAAAATTAAAGTTAAGTTCTACGTACAAGTGTATGCAGCACAAATTTTCGGTTAAAGCGTACACAAAATAATACTACGATAACGATGATAAGTGATTCGACTATAGTGTAAAAATATAATTATATTGTAATATAGAGTTCTCACTTTATCGGATCGTTTGCTGTGAATAAATTAAATTGTACGGGATTATAATAATAAAATATATAATTACTTGTTTTTTTTAAAAAAATTTTTATTTAATAAGAAATATACAACTATATAATTTTGCACATT
The DNA here is from genome assembly GCA_034509805.1 of Sipha maydis. NCBI lineage: Eukaryota > Metazoa > Arthropoda > Insecta > Hemiptera > Aphididae > Sipha > Sipha maydis. The sequence continues at coordinate 223,050 of JASXSY010000385.1, read as the reverse complement.
AAGTAATTGATTATACTGTAACTTTAACGTGTAGTGGTAAAACGAGTGGTTTTAATTCTAAAATCGTCAAACACGTACTATTATTTGTGAGCAGAAAAAGTAACGACAGCTAAAATTGATTTGTGGAACAATTCATTTATAATTATTATAAAAATCTTACAATTTGATATTGAAAAACTTTTTTCACAAAGGATTTAAACAATTGTCTCTCTATTTTGTTCGGTTACGCAACGCGAAATTTCCCACAGTGATGGATATTACAATAAATTAACTATACTTACAAACATATTGTTTCTATATGATGTATACGACATGCACTAAAAAGTAGAGACAATATTGTTATTGAATATAATGTATGTGTGTGTGTGTGTGTATTTGATGTACTGCTGTTGCACCGTTTTGAGTTGTAAATTATGTTTTTGACATAATATATTACGTGAAGTACGCATGCGGCGTGTGGTGGTAAAAACGGCGACCAGAAATGATATTCTACCGTGTGTGAGTGTGTGTGTGTGTGTGTGTGTGTGTGTGTGTGTGTGTGTGTGTGTGTGTGTGTGTGTGTGTATGTGTTTATGTGTATACTAGTAAGGTATTGCGCACAAACGCCAAAAGTTGCCGCTAAACTTTTCTGGTGTTCATTATACTGACGTTCGGCGTGAAATCGTGTGGTAAAAATTTTGTTTGCGAATCAGTCGGATTGGTTTCCATTGTTTAATGAAAGTGTTTCATTTGTTTTAGACGCTTGGAAATGATCCATACATTATTTAAGTAAGGAAATCTTTGCACAAGTAAGACTGCCTAATTTATTAACACCTTAATCAAACGGCTTGTTGCAAACCGTGACTATATGTAGGTACTATTATACGATTATGTACTATAATATTTAAAACATACGCAACGAAGTACGACGTATGATATAGTAAAGTATTTGATTATATTACAAACATTGTATTATTAATATAATATATTATAATATCATAATATTTAGAAATAATAATGTAGTCATTGTATGACTTCATTGTATAATTTTAACATTTAGTTAGAGGAGTTAGTTATATTTTTGCATATGGTTTTATTTATATACTCTAAAGTTCAATGTAAACAAATAGAGCATAACATTTTCAAGACCTACGTTGTGCATCTCTTTAAACTGATAGTTGTCTGCTTTCGATGCATTTGCTACCATAAAATATTTATCATGAATAAATATAATCAAAAATATACACGATAAAAAATATCGGAACAAACTACATACTTTGTCAGTCAATGTTGCCTACAACTTTTATTCTTCTTGATCAATTTAAACTACAATACAGTCCCCGCTGGAAAATTTAAATACAATTTTGGGTCAATTATTGTTTATAAGAATAAAAATATTATACGGGCGACTGAAAATTCGTGAAGACGAATAGTTATATATACTCGAGGTGAGTTTAGTTAATTCATCTTATATTATGATAAATTACTTAATTAATATTATATAAACATTTACTGTTTTTATCCATATTTACGTTCAGTCGTTAGAAACAAAAGCGGTTAGTCGCTTATAATAATGTATTATACTCTGTCAATTTTTCGAAGCCGGGAAACACATACAATGTTATAATAATATGTTAGGCCATAGAATAATTTCTAGTTGAGTCTTCGTATGTATAAATGTACATAGTAGTTACAGAGTATTATCAAGTTTCGTGCTCAGCTAATAAAACGCGATAGTTTAGATGTGTCGTTAAAACCACAAGTTCTGTCAATATAATAGCAGTAATAATAATACGACGACGACGATGCACATTGCAGAGAGTTTCTAAACCGCAGCAGACTACCGATTTCAGCAAAGCCGTTAAGGACCCTCCGCAAATGATGACACTCCACCTACTTTTGTCGTCACTGGCCGTTGAGAGCAGGGACTCACAGAGCTTAAAGTTGATGGGTTAGAACGCAAGGGTTAGGTAAGGTCACCTTATCTCTCACTGTGCTTAAAAAATGTGCCCTTTAACATTTTTCCAAAATGTTCACTGGAACGTTCAGCTGTTCGATCAAAATATTCGCCAACATTAAAAATATCTATGTCAATTAATATGTTGTACAATAATAATAATAATAAAAAAAAAAACAATGACAAATTTATTCTCTTTAATAGCTATTATTACACTATTATGTTTCGTCGGCGATCGACCGTAGCTGATAGTTCCGGAAAACAATATTTTACAAAAAATAATTAAATCGTGTTTAATATAAGTTATAAAATGTATACGAGTATTGTATACTGATATTTATAACGAATCAGTAATTGCACGGAAAGTAAATATTGCATATACTATCATAGTTCCTTCGGATTTATTCTGCAACCTAATGTCCTCAGCGCAACAGTCTTTTTCTCAAATATTTTTCAGTAAACTCACCAACCCGACCGGTGCACGTAGCAGAAGAGTTTTTGCAAAATTATTCGTCATTCTCTCTAGCAAAACTGCCAAGTAAAATCCGCACACATACAATAATCATCATCAGTGACGATCGGTAGCGCAGAGTTTTCGTACAATATCCGATGCAAACAATCGGTTGAAACAGTTGGAATAACGTTCAACTTACCAGCACACACGTTAGAACGTTTTTCATGATCTTTTTATACTCCTTCAAAATTGTATTTATATTTTTTTCTACACTTTTATGATTCAACATGAACTATAGCCAATATTTAACATTTATAGTTGTTTCTATGAATGAAATCAATTCGTGTTATTCAAAAGATGACATGTCATCACGAATTATAAAATTATGGTGCATATAATATAGAAATGTATATATTATATGGATATTTATGATTTCGAAAGAATAACTTTAAAAGTAAATTGTTACTGAACTTTTAGATTTAAATAAAAATCGGTATGTAAAATAAAATGTATTTTTCCGAAAAAACTTAAAGAGATTCATCAACAGTTATTTCTATAATAGTGATGGGTGTAAAATAAACATCTCAAAAAAAAAAAAAAAAACCGTTTAAGTTTTATCGCATACGTCTTATTTTCAAATAATCGTTGGAGTAAAATATTTATGTGGCAACTAATTACGATGCATGTTGCAACAATAATCAAACGTTAACTACACGGATGTGTACAAATATATTTTAAACGATGTTATGCAAATACTCTTTGTTACAAATTATTACATTGAGTTTTATTACCAATCAATAGGAGCGCGCGTGTTTGCAAAATAATTTTGCAAACACAAACGGTTTTATACGATTCAATGGTCTGCGCGCGCGTTGAACAGCAAAGAAAAAAATGTAGACACACGGACTGAGAAAAATGTGTTAATTTTTTAAACAAAATCGTCAAAACGATGTACGTGCAGTCGTTGAGCCTGTATACTCTCAGTCCATAATCGCAAACGTCGAACCTCCCATTCGCTCTCATTCTCTCTGTACGTATAGTATTATGCACTAATATATTTATTTTTCTTTCGGAAACGAAGGAGGGTAGAAGGTTTTATCGTGTCCACATAAGCTTCAATAATAAACAAGCATTTCGTCGTGATAACTGACATATCTCCATTGACGACCGCACGTACACGAGTCTGCGTTGTAACAATAGCCACTGTAAAATTCACAGATTATAATAAAACGCTGGAAATCGCTTGCGCAGCCTATATCTCGTTTCCCCAGAGTACTTGTTTTATTCGTCCGACCGACGTTATGGATGGTATTTTTCCCGCTCGGAAATAGGTCTCCTGTGATTTTTCCGTACGTCACAATCTGAAAATTCCGTTTAACATCATTGTACATCATCCGACGACGGGACGAATTTAAATGCTACTCGGATGGAGACGATTTAGAACAGGGGTCTTTGGGAATAATCGTACAACGTATCAACATAAATTATTTGAAATTGTATTTATGTACCCCGTATGATACGTCAATAACACGCTATGCTAGTAAATAATACTATATGCATTCGGCAGAACATTCGAGACTAAAGCACGGATGGATATTAAAATTTAAATTATTAAACGTTTATATTTTCATCAAATTCAACAACTTGTAAGAGAACCGAGACAGTTTAAAAGTTCTCTATTTTAATAACTTTTATACCTGCTCATGATAAACATTTTGTTAAGGAACTATAGTCTCAATCGAAAACGTATATGTCTATTTATGTTTTTAAACATAATAACATTTTTTCTTTATCCATATTTAATTATTAATAAATTACTATTTCAAACAGGGCATTAAAAATAGAAAAATAAACTCTATAAATTAGTGATTTTTCGGTTTATTAAATACAATTAAAAATTGTATGTAATTTTTTTGAGAAAAATCCAACAAACTGTACAAAAATTCGCGCAAAGTTAAACTGTGGGCAGTAAAAAAAAAAAAATGTGTTGTATATTTCCAAAATAGTTATACATTGGCTTAGATATGAAATGCGTAAACTGATATTACATCGAAACATAATTTTAGTTAAAACGATTTCAGTATAAATATAAGGGGTACTATGTTTCATTATCTATGTACACAGTGGTCGTAAAATAACGGTATACTATTGATTTTTTTTTTTTTTTATGAAGAACGCTTGGTTTTGAAAAACAACTTTCGTGATAAAAATTTAAATGCACGCATAACCTGAACAGCCCGTGAAATATCTACAAAATATCGACGAATTATGATGTTGTAAAAAAAAACACACCGATTCCGATCATAAATGTTCTTACCGTTTCGAGGTAAAGAACTACACGTTTCCTGCACTCGGAACATAATTTTCGCGTTGAAACACAGCGACAAACGGTAAGAGGCAAACACCCTTCACAGGCGTCACCGTCCACTGTTGGCCTCCGTTCTCAATTGGTTTTTATTTACAAGCGCATTAATTCGATTTGTTAATACTTACACTGGGACCCAGCAACAGGTACACGGTTCGTGTCTTTATACTACGGCGAACGTTCGCCCCGTAACTAGATTAACTACTAAGTCCCACGGTAAACATTACGGTGCAATTAGTTTAATTATTATTCGGCGAACTCGATGTCGTTCAAAGCCGGTCACAGGAACACGATTTACAAAAAACTTTGTCCGTTCCGAGTAACCCAATAGCTTTGAAACGATGTCGAAAACAATTAATTAAATTCCGAATATTATTTTAGGAGCACCTAGGCGGCGCATAATAATGCAGGACGATGATTGCACGATATACGAAGGGACTGCGCGTACACAACTTGCAGCTCCGCGAAAGGTTTTTCCGCCGTGTAAAATCATCCGTTACACTGACCATCGACGCGAGTGCTTTGCTACGATGCGGCTGACGATCTGATCGTAACAGTCATAACTAGGGCCCGGATGTATATGCATTAAGAATCTATCAAATATGCAGACTCATGTCATAAATGCGCAAAACGATTTTTTTTTTTTCTTCAAATAAACCTACTATACGGTTTTGAGTAAAAATTGTTTATTAAAAAAAAATGCAAAATAAAATTTTTAATGACATTGTGTAGGTTAAGTATAGTATTATAAATTAATTAAAATTATACTATTTATATTAAATTATTATTATTATTATTGGACGAGCATGAAGTAATGAAAATCGATTTCAAGCTTTCGAATTGAAAACTCCTACGGTTATCTCGAAGCATTCTTTTGTATTTGGAAAAACTTCTACGTCATAAGACAAAAGTTGTGCCTATTTAAAACTCGATAAATCTTCGACTGACAGTTCCTCGTCTTAATCACATTCAGTTACCCCGCCGTTGGTTATACTATCGATTTTTTTTAATGTAGAATATCCACGATTTTTAACAACACATTTGTAAGTTTAGATCCAACGAAATCCATCCTTCGCCCTCCTCTTTAAGTTTAATTTAATATTTTCTACGAGTCATAACATAACGGTATTCGAGTAAATTAATAGTCACGGAGTCGCAGGACCCGGACGAACACACGCGAACGGATTACTCTTTTTGTTCAGACATCAACCGGAGCACTGTATATCATATAATTACTGGTGAGTTGTGTATGGTTTAGAACGACGAACGGTCACATGTGCGCAGCACGTCATTGCAGGCATGTACAATTTTTCTATCGTCTTTTTTAAAATTATTCTACTGTTGAGCCTACTAGTTATATGCGTAGTGAAAACATTTACCGTTTCCAATGTGTTTGACCGTACCGAACGGAGTATGTTTAAAAACGACGCGGGTTATTTTAATTTGAATACCAATCTTCTGGAAAATTCTTGTTTGTCCATCAAGGAGCACGAGAATTTCGTGAATTCCGGTTCAAACAAACCATGGCAAAACGATATAGGAGCCACGCCAGGCAGTGATACAAACATGTATGAGATCGTATACAATTTTTAAAAGAGTGGTCGTAGAACACTATTCATCAATATTTATCAAAATACATCAATCGAAATTATACATTTTGTTTATCGATAAAAATACTAAAATGTACTGCGAACAATTAAAAAATATTTAAATCGGGAACGTACATTTTACAAATACATTTATGAGCTACGAAATATTTTTTAACACTCTTTCAGATCGTTTTTATAAAATCTCATGTGTTTTCTAGATTTGAAAAAATATATTAATTGAGAACGTTGATTTTTGTAGATCCATTCAAGCAACTTTCGCAATTCTCTCCGAAATAGTGTTATAAAACATTATTTCAAAGTCGCAACGAAACAGGTCGTTCATCATTACTTTCAACTTTCATGGTGATCAAACTTTTCACTCTTACTCTTTTGTTGAAGTAAGGTTTTGAAAACTATGGTAATTATAGTATTAATAAAATAATAAATTAAATTTTTTTAAATCATTGTTCCAAGCTTTTGTAAGATGTACGGCAGCCATATAAACAGAAAAAATGTGAAACGACGTTTTTCGGTATCGATTTTTATTAAATAGCTATTAATACTTTTATACGGTTTAATTATTTCTTTCGCCATCAGTAAAATAGTGAGTTGTAATGTATGCAGAAATAGTACATGGGCGTTTTTCATAAATTAATAAATATATTCAGTACACTGGAATGACGTAGTTAATCGAATTGAAAATACTTTTATTTACGTAATCGGAATTTGTAAATATACATTCCACAACGTTTTTTAATATAAATTTGTTTTGTATTTGGTCTCTCCGACGTTTGAAATTCCAAAATATGTTGATTAGTGATATTTTTCTACAGTACAATCCATTTATTTCGTTTTCGCTATTCTCCGTCGCACGTGATACTATCAAATATTCTAAAAATTTCACCGCATATATTATGGATAATTTTTAATATTAATACACGGTCGTCGCATCTCAATATCGAAAACAACCGGTATAAACGTCATACGACATATTCAGTATGCGGAAAAAATGTTATAAGTTATTGTTTAGTTATAAAACGGGTAACTCGCTTTAATAGCTCAATTTAATTAAAAAAAAAAAAAAAAATTGCAATATTTATGACCATTTTCTCTGAACAACCCGAATGCGCATTATCCTCGCGGTTTTGTGAACCCAGCATATAAATGATACCACAAATAATCAAGAATCGAAAAATAAAATTTCATCATACCGGAAGGAAAAATACATATTTTATTTCTTTGAAATTTGAAACGGTCATTTCATACGTACCACTGAGGATAGAATGTTATTAACGGTTTCAATACGATACCTTTCATACTAGGAGGAAACTATTAATTTTTGAGAAATGTTGGCGAACGTTTAGAGTACGAGTATATTATAAATAATAAACTAGTGGATACATTTCTGATATAACATGTACGATTTTACAACGCGCGGTGTCTACAGAAATGTTTGAAATATTCCGAGAAAATTTAAAGCTTTTGCGTGATTTATCATTCCAATTCCAATTCAGGTCGATTCTTTGAAGTTAAAATGAAAGGACAACATTGAAATAGTACTTTGGAAATAAAACGAATGAATAATATTTTAATTAATTTACGTTATAGCGACGTTTCAATAAATTTGATCGCATTAGATTAATGAAAACGAAGTAAATTAATTTTAACGTTTTCCTGGGCGTTATTATAGTTTTATCTATTCTATTTGGACATCGAAATCAATCTTTTAGCTCAAGCGTAATTCAATAAACAGTTATAATTACAAACGGTTTTGATTAATTTTCCAGAACATTGATATTAGAACATTTTTCATATACATTTTTCAATATTATTTTTTCTGCACGTAATAATATGAATTGCAATGAAATTTAAGCTTCATAGTCTTTTTATTCATTTTTAACCTTTGTTTTCTTTCAAATTGGCCAAAAAAATAAAAATAAAATAATGACTTTGATTTCTGATTTTCATATATTTTGTTTAATATTACATCCTTTATATCCTTTATATTTTACTTTTTTCTGGATGATGTCGATAAAAGAAATATGTATTATAACTAAATTTCATTAAATTGTAAACATATTGACTTTAACCTATATGATATAGAGGGTTTATGAAATGTTTATTGTTTTTCTTATCATCGGTTTCGTTTATAAATTTTGAAATGCCATTAAATTGTATTGAAAAAATCCAAACCATTCCCGAATATATATATATATATATATATATATATATATATATATATATATATATATATATATATATATATATATTAAAAGATTCATAACATTACCGTTTTAAAGTAAATAGCTTATACTTGTAACTAATAAAACCTTTAAAAGAAGATATAATGAATGTAGTACAGTACAATTTATTTTCAATCCATAAGATGTTTGATTCGCCATCGTAATATGAATGAAATAATAATAATACAAATCATCTTAAAATAATCGCTTACAACGATGGAAAACAATTTTTTAACATCATTGGTATAAAAAATAGAAAATAATTAAAAGAACAATATGATATATCGATCCCGGAAAAAATAGAAGTAACTAATTTGTAGTTTGGAATAACTGATGTAATAATTATTGTGCACACATTTTATTCGCCGTCTATTAGTAATTTTATTTATTTTGTTCGGTAATAGTTTTCAATAGAAAATGGTTAAAACAAATGCCTACAGTACCATATTATGTTCGTAAAATGCCTTCAACCTAACTATTTGTCGTAAACTATATTAGCTATATAACTACTTAAACTATATTATAAAAACCAGGAAAAAATAATATTTTTATGTGACAGAACTTTTCGGGTCATCTGTAGTACAACATGCTCGTCGTTACGCAATGCATAATATAATAATATAACAGTTCCTTAAACGATGAGATTGTGAACAAGCAAACAATGATGAACACATTGGACCTTTCCGCCTTACTTTGAACCAATCACACAATACGGTAGTTTCTATAGAAAATAAAAAGGTGTTAAACCGCGTCTGATTTCTAAAACTTGTTTAGACGAGTCTTCGTAGTAGTACTAGTAGAAGTAGTAGTAGTAGTGTACTCGAAAGTGCGACGGATAAAATCACGTACGCCTTTATCATATAGCACGTATGCAGTGAAGTCCAACCCTATTGTTAGTTGTAACAACTGGTACACTTAGAAAATAAGGGGTTGTTGGGTACTATGTCACGTAAGTTAAAATAATAAGCTCGAGAGTTGTTAATTATTATTATTGTTAATATTAATAACGATGGTTAAATTGAGTTTTTCAGGAAGTTTGTGTGTACAATAATATTCACATCTTAATAGTACGTCTTGCGCGCCATGACACATGAGGTTATTTTAAATGAGATCCGCAAAGTAGTCGGTGCTAAAGAGCACATTTTAATGTACACAGTGATTTTTCAAATGATGTTTACTTCAATTTAAGTTTTTTTTTTTCTGTGAAATGTTAGAAGTATCATTTTATTCTATTTTATTTCTTACATCGTACGTGTATAGGGCACCCACCAATAGATTACCCATGTATTATATGTTAACTAATTGATATAATTTGTTTTAATTATTTCTAACATTAAATTACTTTAAAATAGGTGGTACTTTTAAATAAAATAAAAACAAACAATTATATTTTTACTATTTAACTAGAATTTAAGTAGTATTTAACTAGAAGCTAATGGTTTAAAAATACTTCATTTTCGGTAATGGTATACTGTCACGATATAAGCGAAAACTATAAACATAACGACCGGAAATATTAGCCATAATAATATGATGGAAATACATTTAAACTATGTAAAACATAATAAAATCATTAGGTGAAAAGGGCGATAAATATTTATCTAAATCACTTGTCTTAATCGAATAAGTACATATCAATACATTAATTAGTAAAAAATAATCGTACATCAAAATATAATATTAATTATTTATAAAATATTCTTCTTACGACGAAATGAGTAAAAATAAATAATTTGAAAATCTGCATTTCTTATTTGAAAATTATGACCACGATTAAAAAAAGGAACACACGTTCATTTTGGCGAAAAAAATCTTTTAATAAGTCACTTTACAAAAATAAAAAAAAGTTAAAATTAATAAAAGTAAATGCACGAGACATTCTGTCTTGAACAAAAAAAAAAAAAATAAAAATATATATATATATTAATAAACAGTTAAGCTGCATAAGTTATTGTGAGTTTTTGTTGGCGTACGCGCACATCGAAGAAAAAACGAACAATAAGAACGCTTTCAGACGGGGCACTTTGTGGCCGGCTACTAGTATCGCGCTACAGAGACACAAAAAATGTTTCTGTGTAAGCTCCTTTCACACGAGACACTTTTACCACACGAGTATTTGATTCGGTAATCGTAAAAATGCAAGTATCGGTATAAATTATTTAATTTCCTCTCGGCCAACGAAGCGGAAAAAGATGTTTTACTCGATTGTGTAATTGAAAAAATGAAAAATGTAAGAGGCTTCGTTGGGTGCATCCTATTGTTGGGACTGGATTGGAAAAGGGTAATTTTCATATCCCGTTTCTCGAACTCCTTAAGTACGAGGCGCTAAACTTTTAACTACAATTTGTTTTATTGTTTATTTTTGTATTTACGACACGTTTTGCGTTCGTGTCTCGTACGCACGCGTGTCCGCTCAAAGCAATGTTACCTTAGTCGCGCGATTCCATTCAGACACGAGTGACCGGCCACAAAGTGTCTCGTGCGAAAACCGCCTAACCGCGCGCGTTGTACCGTTTTCGGACGAAATACGCCGGGGCGGTAAACTGATCCTCGAGTGTTCCGGATACGCATGAACCGTCTCGAACAGCGCGTGCACATCGTCCAACTCGTGGTCGTTTCAGTTGCGGTCACTGCCCGCCCCGTTCAAGTGCCATTTATTGCGTCTCACTTGATTCCCGCGCGCAGTTAGTGATTTACGGTCAATATTTCCTGCCGAAACCGGGTGGAAAAATCGCTCAGTATTCCTTCTCGTGCTTGCTCCAGTGCGCGATGAAACGGTCATAGTTTACGCAGGATCATCGTTGAAAAATATTTGTAAAAATAGTTTACTGTTTGTTTTCATTCACAACGTTTTTATTTAATTTTTATTTTTTTCATTATTATTATTCCTTAGCGTCTATTTATGAATGATTACCACGTGAATCGATTATTGTTTCACTCGATTGATGTACGATCGTTATCCTTTTCTTAATACAAAAAATACATAAAAACCGTTCACAATGAAAATGTGAAAACACACCGTACGGGCACTAAAATTTCCTGTAAAAACGTTAAGAAAATAATTGAGTGTTTTTTCCGTACAAGACGACACTGGTTGGTAGAACACGTTATTTGTACATCGTAAAATATCTCCATATACATTGGTGACCACAAATGACACTGAAAGGCGATAGCACGTGAATCGATTACATCGGGGACGTATCCGTCCACGACTAGGGCCGTATCTAGAGGGGAGGGATTGGGTGTTCAAACCTTAAAGATTTTAGAAAAAAATAAATATTTCTTTATACTTTTACACAATTTTAGTTGTTAATAATAAGCATTTGCTATCCATTATCGATCTGTATAATAATATAAAAATATTTTTATCTTGTGAAATAAATACATTTGAAATACTTTGTGGTAAAAATATTTAACCTTCATCCCAAAAAATCTTAACGATTTTTGTATTCTTATACTAACATGTACACGCTTATGTTTTAAATTACTTAAAAAATGCATCGTTGGTCCAGTTAGAATAAAGACAGAATTGAAACATTTATTTTCTAATTTGTTTTTTATAAATATCCATAACATTCGACACTGCACGTCCTGATCGGCTTGACAATATTTTCACCTATCAAACAGGTGTTATAAATATTATGCGTTGTGTATTAGATATAATAGATAGCGAGAACGTAATTTTCAATTTCGGAAAACAATGTGCTGAGAATTAAGCACTGAAGATTAGTGTTGGTAACTATTCTAGGAATAAGAAGTCGTGTCAAATTTGTACGAAACACAAATTTTCCAAGAGCCAATCGAATCAGAACTCTATTACCTACTTTCGTCGGAAATCAATTCTCTCTCTCTCTATCTTACACTATAAATATATCAGATAGATAATATTAAAAAAAAAAAAATCTAGACTGAACGAGTTTTTATTTCCAAGTCAGAATTTAACCGTTTTTCTGTCACTTGAAAAATCCGTAACCAATGGTAGTAATTTATTCGCGCAATGGGGCCGAAAAGGGTGAACTCTTCTAAAGTTGTCCAATGAGATCAACTGTCATAAACTACATAAAGCTTCTCATAAAGTTCTACATAAAGCTATCGTTCTATTTATGACAACTATTATTGATCAACAATATACTATTATTATAACACGGTACAAAACCAGTGATTGAATCTTAACTACTTTTCAGTAGAATCACGATATCAGAAGCAGACGATCGTACCCAACGTCACTGCCAATCAACCTCCCCCGTATGGTAATACGAACGAATTGACATTTAATCGAAATATTATTAAATATTATTGCAAAATACATCAGTAGAAATCGTAATAACAAAAATAACGAAATGAAAAAAAAAAAAAAACTGTAAACATGCATGTCGCATTATTATTTCGGTTCATTTGGTACGACATTGATATAAGTGTACAATGTACATATACGGATACGGTTCACATGTTATTATGTGCTCCATCGAGCAATTTTAAAATACGACGTTTTCCGAAACGTACGTCGCTCGTGTTGCGACTATGATGTTATGATATTACGACGTAACACACACGAATAAACATTAAATAGAAAAACATATCGCTATTGGTGCGGTGCTCGGGGACGAATGATTCGTATGCATTTCTTAGTCTACCAACAATATGTAGTCCTATTTAAAAACAATTTGGCGGCTGGTTGACGATATTCACTTGCCGTTGACTATTACCACTATTTTCGAGTCGTAAATCAAACACCATTTCTCTGCGATCGCAGGTCGAACGAAATTTGTGACCTAATCGTTCGTGACAACGTTTTATTTTTTACTTTCAACCCGAAGATCCCATCGCCAATGGTATAACCTATGTTGTAATGAATTGTCATACTCGAGAAAATGTTTGTCGTAAACAATTTAAAGTCGAACGCGAAAAATTTCGATCACAACGGATAACCCGTGCATATTATTCCAGTGCCGTATTGTAAGTCGAATATGAAATATTATCGACCCGGCCAAGATACCGCATGGATATCGTATGACGGCGTATTACACAATCGGAAGTCGGAAGTTATGTGACACAAATCTGATTCGAACAATAAACATTTTCCACGTAAGACAATAATAATACGTCAGTCGTATAAAAATGATGGCGAAAACCGAACGCTATACGAACAAGTTGATTTGATGTCGATGAAACAGCAACGGTAATGTTACACGCGAAACACGTATTGGTAAACAAAAAAATAATTTATTCTTGAAAAATCGGCAAAAGCGACATCACATTATAGTTACGCAGCACGGTGCGTACGACGGTGGTAACCACGGCAACGGAAGTGGCCCAGACTGACGGACACGACAGTCGCGTGCATGCAGCGTGTACCTACGACGAAGTACATTTTTTACGTTGATAACTTAGACGGAAACCTAGAAATTCGTAACAACCTCGTACGATGTCAAATTTCGAAAGTAACATTTCCCGTTAACGGTAATTTCTCGAAACACATTACGCGCGTGTACAAGCAAGAATAGTAATTTTCGCGCACGTCTGGGACGGTTATTTGTTCACTCACGAGTGGACCGACGCGCAACGCAGGAAGTACGCCGGTTCCGCGTACAATTCACAAGAAATCATTTTCTAGATCTAGTCACTGGACAGCGCGTGCCCCCGAGATATCTGCCTCACACGAGTGCGTGCATGTGATTGCGTATAGGTGCACTCGGGCGAGCGGAAAACATTTTCATCGCGATAATTCTTGATTCGATTCTGCTGCCCGGATACGAGACGGTGGGTCGATTGCATCGCGCAAGACGAGTAGACCCGCGGGCTTTGCTCGATGTCTACGGAAAATAATTAAATAAAAACGTCGATCCGATCCAATCACCGGACGAGTAATATGCTCGCGACAAAGGTCAACGTGAGCGTTACAATATTCACAGTGGCGCAACAACCATGGCGTTATCTGACATGGGGACCAAAAGACTCAAGGGGGCCTCGTCATAGACGTTAATATGTTAGTAGTAAGTAGTGTTTATTGAAAAAAATCGAATTTACCGATACTTCAATAGTTATAGGGCCTCAATATCTTAGTTTCGCCACTGCCTTCGGGTCGATGATAGTATTTGAAACGATTCTATTGATTTCATTGCCAATTTAATCGAATATACCTTGTACAGTTGTAGGCATGCGTGTGATGTATACAGAATTGTTGATGGAATGGATACATATTTTCGTTCAAAGAATAGAGTTACTCTTGTTACTGAAAATGTGTACTATGATACAATTTTAAAACAACCGATGGGATATTGTAAACAGTACTCATTGAACTTTTGGAGATTGTCCAGTACCTTTTTTTTTATTAATTTTTTTTATTGAGCTTCGACAACAACGGCCATTAGCTTTTTCTGATGAATATTTACATTACTTAACAATACGTTCGATATTCACAGTACGGCAACTTATGAGTAATTATTATTCTACATAAATAAAACAAAGTCGGATTAGTTACACCGTTTATAACTAAAAGAACGGCAGAACCGATTTTGATGATCTCTAGATTGGTCTCCGCCCCGAATAACAGAATAACTATTAAAATATACCGGAAAGATTTACGTAAAAAAAAAAAAATAATAAACAAAATATAAATCTAGAAAGATATTACTTGAACGTCTGAATACGATTGTATTAAAGTCGTATTAAATATATGTAGTAATATAAC
The DNA here is from genome assembly GCA_034509805.1 of Sipha maydis. NCBI lineage: Eukaryota > Metazoa > Arthropoda > Insecta > Hemiptera > Aphididae > Sipha > Sipha maydis. The sequence continues at coordinate 207,772 of JASXSY010000385.1, read as the reverse complement.
TTTTCCCGTTCATCGAGCAGCACGAGATTACGGGTCACGGCGTGTATTTTTCGAAAACATAAATGCGACGGCGGATAGCGACAGGATGCTCTGTAGGAAACGAGCGAGAACGACGTCTGTACACTATAGCGACCAATAATAATCCGAGTTGGCTCTATCTAAAAATTATTTTTAAATCGTGCGAACGTCCTCGTCGAGTACATTACCGTGTATACCATCGTTATCCCGTGTAATAATTATATTATTCGGAGAAAAAAATAAAATATCAGTTTAGTACGGGCCGCCGTGATTGGTCGTTGTACTTCCTGTTCGCCCGACCGAAAAGGACGCAAAACCGTCACAATGCCCGCAGCAGTGAGTTCGCGTTCCTATCACGATGGTTTGGTTTAGTACCACAAAGTGCTGAAGAAAATCGATCCGAGTGTAAACCATGTAGCAAAATACATAAATTCGTCGTAGGAAATGTCTAGAAATGTTCAGCCTATCTAGCATTGGAATGCTTGTTTTTGTAGTTCTATTCAATCTTTATTTTCTTTACACATATTGTCCTAATGAACTATTGAACTTGATAGATTGTTCGCATAAATCTGAAATTAAGTTTAGATATAAGGTACTAATACATTCACTGACCGTTAGGCGGTACGAAGCTAGTTGACTAGGTAACGGAATACCAGTTACTATCCCTTTCATCCACTGATGGTTATTTTAAGCGTTCAAAATACTGATAAAAATTACCGGGTATGTTCTTAAAAAATCATTTAGTTAATACTTATAAACAATATGATTATTATACATACATATAAAATCATGTTCGCGGTGTATTCGGTAGATTTCATCGTATAACATTTACACTTTGCGAGTGATCGTAATGAAATGCAAATATTTTGAAATTTAATAAGGATGGAATGAAGACATTCAGATACGAAATGCGCCTTTAGATCTATTAATAGAATGATTATATTGCGTTTCCCGGGTACAATTTTCTGTTAATGATTCCGTTTGAGCGTTTAGCACTCGGAGTGATTTAATTTAGTGAGCAAATGGAGTTCAATACAATAAAAGTTTATGCGCAGTTATACGCCTAAATACTGTACGTCTTTTGATATATATATATTTTTTTTTTCATGAATGGAAAACGGCAAAAATATTATTATTTGTAATCTCTTCAGTTGTGCCCGTGCATAAATACGTTTCTCGCTCCACTCAGAATCTAAAGAAAAAGATAAAAAAAAAAAAAAAAAAATGAAAATGTAAACAAGTATATTTCCCCGTAAAAATTTAAAAAGAAAATCATCTCAACCGACCGGCATAAATTTTTAAGATACTAATATTAAAGTATTAATTGAAATCGATTTACATCCGTATAAGAAAATATCTACGAATAAATTTACGCATCAATTTATTTAATAATTGTATTTACAGAGTGTTTATATTCCTATAGTTATACGTCACTTTGTTGTTTGTACAAAATATTATGGAGCACTTAAAAGATTATTTTGGAACTCTAGTTTATCCGTATACCATTGCCACACTATCATTAAATTTAAATTTATTGCTCCACATACATGGGTTAATCGTCTAGGTAATTAAGTCAAGATTATATCCGCAGCATAATATTAAAGCGATTCCAATGATTTGAACTAACGAGAATGAACAATAACGAAATTTCACATTTGTATATCATATTACACTGTTCATCGGTACACGGGGCAGAAAATGTTTCAAAATGTGTGACGGTACATAAATAGTTAAATTAATCAGAAACCGGAATTGAATCGATGATTTCAGAAACATTACGGGTTATATATTTTATAAAATTATATATTATTAATATTATTATTTATTATTATTAGTATACAAGTATGTCAATTTCGAGATATACGTATACTAGTTATGTATTTCTATTCGTTTAGTGTAAAAAAAACATTTATTATTAATATTTATTTAACCGATAAAAAAAATTATTACTAAATACTTTTTTATACTCAACGCATAGATACACATAATTAGTAAACGATTTTATTAATGTCTCAGTTTCATAAAATACGTGACCCGTGATGTTTCTGCATTCATCGATTCAATCAAAAATGAGCACTGTGCAAATTTGTTTACACTAATATTGTACGTCTGTATTGTATGGACTAAATGTATTATCGATTGTTCAATGCATTCATTTTTGTCGCACAACTCGTGTTCACATTGCGCAATGGTGTTTTGATTTTAATTAAAATTATCAGTAAACCACAATATCGTATAGGACCCATTTGAAATCGTATTTTTTTTATTTTTAATTTATGTTTATATACGTTTTATATTCATGTCATTTAACGGATTCCATCATTTCGAGTTAATATTAAAAGTGTATGACATTTATTATAAAATTTAAATTAATTCTGTGTACAAAACTGTAACAAACTTGCACGCTCAAATTGTTTTATATTTATATTAAAAACATTCCGGGACGTATTTTCACAGTATTCATTCATATTTTGGATGTATCGTTATGTTTATACAAATATCTCATCAAATCAATTCCATTTAAACGGAACGAATCGTTATAGCGTATGTGACTTTATTATGTTCGTATGGGTCAATGAAATACTCATATAGTGTAACTTTATACGAGACATTCGTTTGCCGATGGGCTTGACAGCGCTACACCCCACAGTAATTTTAATATAAGATCCAAGCACAACTGTACTACACCCAATGATGTCTCTAGACCCTTTCGTAGGAGGGGTCAAACTCCAAACATGTATTCACATTCGTATATTCTGTTAGTGTGATAACTATAATAAATAACAAAAATTTGAAGAAAAACAATGTTACGGGGTTGCGACTGCCTCATTCTTATGAAAATTTCCCCCTCATTTCACTAAAACAATCGATCGACAGTTAATTGTTGTAGAATAACTAAATTATAATCTATTTTATAACAACGGAAATGACGGATATTAATATTATGCAGGTTAGGTTCAACGTACAGATTCGTTATTCCGTTAATAATTATTGTCACCCTCTCCATTTAGTAGCAGATAATATTTAAGAAATAGAGACACATCTGGATCCATGAACTCAAATGAATACCTGTTTTGTATTCCTCTTTTCGAGTTCAATACATCTATGAATAATATGTACTAATTGAAACGTGAACACATGGAAGTGTCACGATATTTCTTTTATTTATATTTTTGTAAAATATAGCTTTTACAGTTGAAAAATAATAAAATAAAATAAGAAACAATTATGCAATATTTTGAGTGGAACGTTTTTTAGTTGTTACAGACTTCTATTATTCTATATTTCCTATTTTGAACGAATACTTCTTTTCATATACTTTTAAATTGAACTATAATGGCTTTAATCAAAACGTCTATTAAATATACTGCAAATATATAAATAATAAATATATCTGCAGCATTCGTAGGAATTTTACATTAGCGTGATAAATATTAAATTTAAAAAGGAATATGCATTTTTTTTTCAAACATACAGTTTTAGTAGAATGCTGTCATAGATAACTGTAAGAGAATGCATAAATAATTATATACATTAATTAAATACGGTTTTTTTAATTTTTTTTTTTTATAAGTACTTAAAAATATTACCGAGTGAGTGGTATTATAAACAAGCTTAACAATACAGGTAAAATGTTAAAATATTGCTGAAAATTCTCAATTAAAGATTTACACTTTAATTGTATTCTTTAAAAAGGTAGTTTATCAAGGATCAAGTGAGGTATAGAATGCGCGACTGATACAATATAGTTGAATTGTTCTTATACATTTGAATTGATGCACAATTGTTTTCAAAAACGATTCTGAGGAAAGCCTCCCTGTCTGAAGATAATTTACGTAATTTAATTAGTTATGAAATATAAATACCTAATTAGTTCTTGATTAATGGATGAACAACTTTTTTACGCAAAAATATCACATGCAAGTATAATGTATTACCTCAGAGAGGTCTTTGATCGACCTAATTTATTTATCACGTTTATTGTTTTAAGTATCAAATTTATATATTTTGAAGTCCTTCGGGTAAATATTTTAAGACAACTAAAAAAAACAGTATATATTAATCGAATTTTATAGATTCATTCAGATAAGACAACGGATTTCGATGAAGTATACAATTTCATCAACATTTCACATTCTGATGTTCATAAAATTGTGTTTTTTAAGTAAGCCCTTTTTTATATAAAATACAAAGAAACTTTTGTAAAAATTTTCTGTTGGACTGTCAAATCTTAAGCATTAAATTGGATATTGAATACACTTTTAACTATAAATATACTGTAAATTTTTGTAATTTTGGTCAAATTTTGTCAAAATATGAACATTGAAAATTTGGCCTAAACTTTTTCGTGAGCTTTTTACTACAGCTTATAACTAAAATCAACTCACTGCTAGTATTGAATAACATTTTCGTATAAATTGCATTTAGTGAACATATCTTGAAAGATTTTTTCATGTAAATATTAATTTAGTTTTTCCATCATTTTCAAGATTGCAACAAAAGAGTTTCCACAATATACTCTCTCCACGCTTACAGTATACGAGTACATTTTTTTTTGCCCAAATCAACTGATAAACCTTTTCATAACGACGCGGACATTGCTAATTTATACATTTAAATTTATTGTGATAATGATTTACCGTTAAATATTATTACAAAGCTATAAGAGTGTAAATATAACACCGCTGGAGTAGTTATTTGTAAAATCGAAACAGTAACTCGAAGAACGTATCCGTGAAAAAAAAAAATCATTTTGCGGTACATCGGCACTCCACAGCGATTGGTTTTCCTCGAAAATTGGCAAAAATGGATATTGATCGGAAATCACGAGGAAAAAAAAAAAAAACGAAACCTGACCGTGAAATAATGGCGTTTTGATAGCCGACGGAAAACCTATAAATGTTCAATGTCCAATCGAACGCGAAACGTGACGTTCCTCGAGGGTACTGGGATTCCGCAAAACTACATTCGACGTTTATGTATTCAACGCGAGTACAGTCTCCGGTCGGGAACGCGGACGGGCGTTATTTTACAGCGCCGTAAGTTTTACGGCACATTTTCGTTTGGCGCGCGGACACGATTGAAGCGCGCAACGCACGAGTGTGGAGCCGTAAAACGAACGCGCGAGCACCTTGACTTCGCCGCGCGATAAGGACTTCCTGTCGAAGTGCGTTATTAAAACGACACGCGCGGAGCTCACACGCGGTAAAATAAAAAAATAAAACGCGCGACCGGTCGTTGTTCTGTTCTCGCCGTTTGTTCGTTTGTTTTTTAATTATTTAAATATTTAACGGTCCGAAATCATAATCACGTGTTATTTATCCTCCACGACGTTACCGTCCGGTCGAAACGTAGACGCGCGTACCGTGCACGAGTAAATATTAACCGCCATAACGCGGTGTTCGTCGTGAACACCGCCGCGGTTGCCGTTAAGTACGTAAACGCTCGGCAGATTTTTTTTCCTTATCGTTCCGCGCCGTAAAACGACACTCGCGAGTTCTCATCTGACGTGCGCGATCGAATCGCGTATCACGACCGCGTGATCCTCGTTAAAACGAACGAAGTGATCGTCGTTGAATAACAATCGCTTTGCGACGCTTAAACGTCGCGCGTCTACGGTCAACACGTGTGCGTCCGCACAATATAGGCGTATCGACGCAAATCGATTATCCGTAACGAAATAGTGTTTGAAACGCGGTGTCATCTCTGCGAGTCACCCTAACGTCCCCCCCACCATTACTGAATTCGTATTTTTTTTTTGTTTGCCAAATATTTAGTATGCAACTTTTATGAATTTGTATGCCTATTCCCCAAATTTTATGAACTCAGTTGTAGCACTACAAACAAAAAACCGGGGCGGTACACGTGTCCCCAGCACCCCCGAACTGAACCGTCCAGGGTAGTGCGGTTTTTTCGGTCTCATCATTTAGTATTTATTTTGTACGAATTTGTATGCCTATTCCCCAAATTTACACGGACTCTACTCTAATTCTAAATACGCGTAGCATATTAATCTTCATATATAATAGTATGTATATTCAAATTGTATAAATTATAAATTCACATGGAAACATTTCTGTCAACTTAATTTGGGTTAAATTTTTCTTCATACCCATCATCAAACACTTCTTAATTGTTGTTAAGAGATTTATATATATATTTTTAATGCTGTAATTATAATTGTACGTTAGTTTTATGTTTCGTTAGTATTTATGTTGTTGTATTGTTACAATTTATCGGATAGTAATCCAGCTGCCGTCTGTGAGACCTCTATGTATCTAGTAATTGTGGCTTTCAATATGTAAAAGAAATCGTTAAAATAAAATATCATGTACATCTTTTATATTTATGTATCTTTTATATTTATGTACATATAAAATTAAAAATCAAATAATTAAGTTTTTATTTTTATTTATAACTTAACTGTCAACCTTTAATTTTTATTGCTGTTATTACTTTTGACTTTCTACAATTTAATTATTAATTATAAACATGAAGGGAAGAAAACCGGTCATATCCCCATCTAAAACTATAGCTGCAGTTGTCCATTTCAAAGATAGACTTGTGACAGGAATTAATGGTAAAAAGGGTAAGTACTTGTGTAATGTCATAATTATAATAATTTTAGTCATCAACAATACTAATAATATAATGTAGCTATACAAAATCTTTGACAAATATAATTTAAAAATTATTTTCATTTCATTATAGGAAAATCGGTCAATTTATTTAGAAAACTTAACATTAAATATATTTTTTATGATACTCAAAATCGCCAAGTAAGAGAAACAAAGTTGATCAATTAAATAAGTTATCAGTTCAATCTTTGGAGGAATTTAAATTTAAATTATGCAAAAAAAGATTAATATTAGATTTCATTTACTATATTTTTATTAGTAGAAATATTAAATATATTTAATATAGCTTCGTTTAGACCATTCAAAATTTAAAAATAATACAATTTTAATAAACATAATATTCTATATGAAGAATAATGTGCTATTTGGACTTAGATTATAGTTCGTACATATTTGGGAAATAGGTATACAAATTCATATAAATCGGATACAAAATATTTAGTAAAATAAGAAAGAATATGAATTTTGTATGGAAGGGGTGGTACTGGGAACATGTACATGATAATGCGCGCGGAACTACGCTGTGGTCAACACAATAATATCATTTACATCATTATTTGAATATCATACATTGTTAATTTTTTGTTTTCATTTATATACAATCCTAGTGTGACGAATTTACCGGCGCCGGGTACTACACTTTTAAACGCATTATGGGTTGCTTCTAACCCGCCTTTATCCGAACCGTTATTGAAACGGCTAGTCGTGGAAGGGGGAAAATAGTTTCGACGGAAATCTTTCACGCCACAGTGTTCTAACGGCACAACTAATGTTTCTGACTCTGAGAATGTTTAAAGATATTTAAACCAACGTTGTATTTATTATGCGCTGAGTGATTGTCTACGTTGACTTTTTCTGTTGTTTTTAACGCAAATGCATACTTCTCTTCACGCCGAAAGGATATATTAAATTATATCTGAGTTTTATGTTTTATAATAACGGAATTATTATAATGTACACTGACGTCTGAAGAACATCATTATATTTCACAACCATTCTCTTGGTATCATGTTGTTTTACGAAAACAATTAATAAATATATACAAAAAAATATAATTCAGAATGTATTGATAAACAGTTTCAGTGGTGGTTAAATGATTATCGAAAAAGTGAAATGTTTTTATTTCAACCGTCACGATTATTATTTTTAACTCATCTATAAATTCTCTGAGAAATTTCGTTTAAGATACTAATTTATTAATTTTAAACATTTTAAGAAACAATTATAACTAAAGAAAAAAAATGTTCAAATTTACAACTCATTTATTTTTTAAAACCAACAATTCAAAGATAAGTATTTTTCAACAAAAAATGAATAATAATAAAGGTATACAACTTTTCCATTATGTTAATATTCATATAATTGTTATATTTTGCCACTAATATTTTAGCATGGAAATACGTTTGTACCATTACTTCGAAAAATCTTTTCTTTTCAACTTTATTACTGATTTACAATTGAAAATTGAGATTTTAGTTATAGTTTTCTTTAAAGTCTCATTAACATGTTTGTTAATAAAATATTTCATAATGTAGCTAAACAACGATTAAGGATTTATGATTTTGAGAATAATGTGTAGTTAAATGAATGTTTAAAGGTTTAGCGACGTTATTTTAAGAAACGGTGTTTAATCGTACACAATATTAATTTAATTATTAAATAATGGGCGTTCAATTAAAATTTATCGAGTCACATTTTACGAATTTTACAGAAGAGAAAAACTTTAATTTAATTATAATTGCCTTTTTACAAATATTTTTATACTGTGGCGACAATCAATAACGCGCGACGCTATCGAATTATCTATATATTTCGAGAATATTCGAGACTAAATATATTAATCACATATCATATCGAGAATGTTCCGGAATAATCAAGAAAGCTATCGCCTAATTATATACGGGAGAGATAGCCGACAACAACAACAGTCGTTCAGTATCCGACGCCGCGGTCACACACATACGTTATCGCCGTACTCGCCGCGTTATCGCTAATTGTATTATAACCGCCGCCGAAACGATCATTTAATATTTAATGTATTATTATTATTTCTTTTTGTATCAACATTGATTTCGTTACTATTTCTAATACACGTATTATAAATTTTTACTTTTAGTTTTTCCTTCTTTGCGAGTGTTGTAATTGTATAAATAGTAATTAATAAATTATTATTCAAAATAATTGTGTGTACCATTTACGAACTACCCACAAATTGGTGACCTCGACGTGATGGCAGAGACAGACGCAACGATTGCTCGAGTGGCTGTCAAAATACCAGATTTCATTTCGTCAGATCCCGAACTTTGGTTTGCTATGGTCGAAGGTAGTTTCGCCAGCGCGGGAGTCACAGCTGATAGTACAAAATTCGGGTATGTGGTTGGAGCATTACCGCCGAAATATGCAGTTGAAGTCAAAGACATAATTATGACGCCGCCCTCGGACAGTAAGTATGTCAAAATAAAACATGAATTAATAAAACGTCTTAGTGCCTCCCAAGAGGAAAAAACACGTCAACTTCTGGAGCGCGTTGAGATTGGTGACCGTAAACCGTCACAATTTTTACGCCACCTCCAAAGCCTGGCTGACTCTTCCGTCCCGGAAACATTATTAAAGACACTTTGGATGGGCCGCCTACCAAAAAGTATACAAGTGGCGTTAGCAATAGTTAAAGATAGTAAGCTTGAAGAACTCGCTGTCCATGCAGACAACATCGCGGATGCATCTGGTCCTTTGCTACCTCAAATAGCCGAGACAACGAGAAGTGACACTCTTGAAGCCATGTTCAATCTTAAAATGTCTCAACTTACCTTGAGTATAAATCAGGAAATTGCGGCGTTGAGAAGTGAAGTGTCAGCGATCAATACTCGTCCCTCGCGTAACCCGGACTCAAGACTAAGTACTTACCGCTCAAGATCTCGATCTCGGAGCCGTACTCTCCATGGCGCAGATGGATTATGCTGGTATCATTGGCGTTATGGATCTCAGTCACGAAAATGTAAGGAACCTTGTACCTATAATTCGGGAAACGTGACGGGTCATCACTGATGACGGCCAGTGAGCCCAGTCCGTCCCCACGCCGTCTATTCATTACTGATCGAACTTCTCAAACTCAATTTCTCATCGACACGGGTGCCGACTTATGTGTTTATCCACGTAGTGCTGTTCCAGACCGACGAGTAAAATCCGATTACGTCCTATCAGCAGCCAATGGCACGCCCATTAACACCTACGGTACTATCACGCTCAGTCTCAACTTCGGACTTCGTCGAGATTTCATTTGGAGATTTGTGATAGCGGAAGTATCCAAACCCATCATTGGTGTGGACTTCTTAAGTCATTACAATCTTTTGGTAGACGTGCGTAATCAATGTCTTTTAGATGGTGTTACACGACTTACCGCTCATGGTCACGCTGCTGAATCCTCCATACCATCCATAAAGATCGTCGTGGGAGAAACGAAATACGACGGCTTACTACGGAAATTTCCCGAGATCACTCGACCGTATGGAGCGCCTAAAGACATTAGGCACAGCACCAAACACTATATTCAAACGACACCAGGACCCCCAGTATCTTGTAAACCACGACGCTTAGCACCTGATAAACTCAAGGCAGCAAAAAAGGAGTTTGAAGCTATGATCCAATTGGGCATTATTCGACCGTCCCAGGGACCTTGGGCATCACCATTACACTTGGTATCAAGGAACACAACTGATGCCTGGCGTCCTTGTGGGGATTACCGTGCTCTAAATGCTCGGACTGTTCCAGATCGGTACCCGGTTCGTCATATTCAGGACTTTGCACACTTTCTCCACGGTAAAACGATTTTTTCAACAATCGACCTAGTCCGAGCATATAATCAAATTCCTGTAGCTGAAGAAGATATTCCTAAAACTGCAATCGTGACACCATTTGGACTTTTCGAATTCCTCTTTATGTCTTTTGGGCTTCGAAATGCAGCACAATCGTTTCAACGATTTATTGACGAAGTACTTTTTGGGCTTGATTTCTGTTACAGCTACATTGACGACATCTTGGTGGCATCTGTTTCTGAGGAAGAGCACATCAAACATTTACAGATCATTTTTGAGCGTTTACGTGAATACTCTCTGGTTGTCAATCCAAAAAAGTGCGTTTTTGGACAGTCAGAAGTAAGGTTTTTGGGCTACATGATTACTAGAGAAGGAACACGTCCTCTACCTGACAGAGTCACTGACATTTTAAGCTACAAGAGGCCATCGTCCGCTAAGGGTCTACGACAGTTCTTGGGTATGTTAAACTTCTATCGTCGTTTTATACCTGGAGCTTCAGACGCACAAGCACCACTAAGTGACCTTTTGGTACCCAATTTAAAAGGTAAGTCACCTATTAACTGGACACCAGAGGCTATTTTGGCTTTTGAAAAATGCAAAGAGAAACTCGCTACAGCCACACTTCTCGCACATCCATGTGACAACGCTCGACTGGCTATTGTAAGTGATGCTTCAAACACCGGGGTTGGCGCAACTCTCCAACAGTTCGTCAATGATGTGTGGCAACCTCTTGCTTTCTTTTCCAAGAAGCTCACAGCGACCGAGACGAAATACGGAGCTTACGATCGAGAACTTCTCGCGATATACCTTGCTGTCAAGCATTTTCGGTATATGGTGGAAGGACGCGATTTTGTTATATTCACCGACCACAAACCCATCACTTTTGCATTTCAGCAGAAATCGGATAAATGCTCACCACGACAATTCAGACACCTAGACTTTATCTCACAATTCACCACGGATATTAGGTATGTTCCAGGTAAGCAGAATATCGTGGCTGATACTTTATCTCGCGTTGACGCCTTGTCAGAGACAATAGACTACACTGCATTAGCGATATCACAACAGGGAGACGAGGAATTAAAGAAATACGAAAAAGAAAACACTGGACTACAACTCAAGCAAGTTCAATTACCAGGTACGAATGTCTTAGTGTTCTGTGACCTATCAACTTCAACCGCCAGGCCCTTTGTCACAAAGCCATTCAGACGTAAAGTTTTCAATAATATACATCGACTTGCACATCCAGGTGTTAAGGCCACGACGAAGCTTGTTAAACAGCGATTCGTGTGGCCAGCCATTGACGCAGACTGCAGACATTGGGCGAGGGCATGTGTAGAATGTCAACGAGCCAAAATCACGCGCCATGTCACAGCACCTCTTGGTTCATTTTCTTTACCATCTCAAAGATTTGAACATGTTCATTTAGATCTAATCATTATGCCTTATTCCGAAGGATTTCGCTATTGCCTCACGTGTATCGATAGATTTACTCGATGGCCTGAGGTAATTCCATTGGAAGATCAAGAAGCGGAAACCGTAGCACGAGCCTTCTATACGCATTGGATCGCGAGATTTGGTACCCCTCTTCGTATCACAACAGACCAGGGAAGACAATTTGAGTCATGCCTTTTCAAGCAACTTAATGACTTGACTGGCACGAACCATCTTAGGATCACGGCCTATCATCCTTCAGCAAATGGCATGGTGGAACGAAGCCATCGGCAGCTTAAAGCCGCCATTAAATGTCATCAAAATAATCGATGGACAGAAACTCTTCCGACAGTCTTATTGGGTATCCGAGCAGCTTGGCGCGACGATCTTAAATCCACCTCGGCAGAATTAGTCTATGGAGAGCCACTTAGACTCCCAGGCGAATTCCTAACGTCAAAAGATAATGCCGCCAAGTTCGACGACGCAGCTGAGTTTATCAAAGATCTTCGACATCACATTCAGCAGATCCGACCTGTCAATGGTACGCGACATGGCGATAAGAAGAACTTTGTTTTCAAGGATCTTGCAACCACAGAGTACGTATTCATTCGACATGACGGACCCAAAAATGGAATACAAATGCCCTATGATGGTCCCTATCGAGTCATAAGTCGAAATATAAAAACTTTTGTCATTGATATAAAGACAAAAAAAGTTAGAGTAACTATAGATAGACTTAAACCGGCCTACATCATAGTAGACGACCATTCTAAGGAAGATATTTCGAGAGAAATGCAGACACCTACACCGAATACCATTACAAAGGAGGACCAAAGGACACGTTCCGGAAGAAGAGTTCGTTTTCCAGACCGTCTCCAAGTAGGTTTTGTTTGACTCCGTCACTGGTAGGGGAGTGATGTGGCGACAATCAATAACGCGCGACGCTATCGAATTATCTATATATTTCGAGAATATTCGAGACTAAATATATTAATCACATATCATATCGAGAATGTTCCGGAATAATCAAGAAAGCTATCGCCTAATTATATACGGGAGAGATAGCCGACAACAACAACAGTCGTTCAGTATCCGACGCCGCGGTCACACACATACGTTATCGCCGTACTCGCCGCGTTATCGCTAATTGTATTATAACCGCCGCCGAAACGATCATTTAATATTTAATGTATTATTATTATTTCTTTTTGTATCAACATTGATTTCGTTACTATTTCTAATACACGTATTATAAATTTTTACTTTTAGTTTTTCCTTCTTTGCGAGTGTTGTAATTGTATAAATAGTAATTAATAAATTATTATTCAAAATAATTGTGTGTACCATTTACGAACTACCCACAATACTTTTTTAATTCATGTGAATAAAAATGTTATTCAATAAACATGTATGACGTAATTTTACAGGTTATACGAGCAGTAAAAATAACTGATTATCAAAAAAATTAAAAAAAAAAATACATAAACGAATGCCTTTTAATTATATAGGCTCAAAATTATAGTTAGAATTATTTATTGAACCGCTTTTTTGAATTAATCAAACGTAATAACAGTATAAATCATATCGAACAATTAAGTAAAAAATCAGACATCAAAAATAGAGTGAATGCTAATACAGTCCTCATTCCGAGACAATATTATCAATCTTATGTCAGCGAAATATTGGGAAATACAATGAATTATCATCAATACGTCCTTGGGATGGATGTCCGGCCAAATAAGAGATTAAAAAAGAAAGAAAAAAATAAATGAGTCTGTAATTGTTTATAATATCTAAAAAAAAGATTTAAATCGAGTCAAGTCGATTCACCGATCCACCCCAAAGAACATCTTAAGATATTACCAGAGAATTTGAATTTCTTCGTCATTTTTGCGGGACGAAACGTAGAAACGATACGAACAAATATGGATTTCGATAATAATGTTTTTGTTGAACCGTTAACCGCTAATTTTTGTTTTTTTTTCGACGTGTTAACGTTTCGTAAAATCTTACGGAACGCGTAGTAGCCAATCGATCACAATGTTTGCGCGTTTCATTATGTCATATACGTGGTTTTAACAGAAGTTGCACAGAATGTGTTTAATTATTACAGCCGTTTCGCGTTAGTCCGAGATCGTCCGAGATAAAGACGGGATAAAAACCGACGGGATTCCGAACGCGCCTGGTAAACGAGTATACACACGTATACGAATGTCGTCACGTCCCTCAGGTCTTTTTTACGTGTCGGCAGTAAATACTGCACGGTTCCGTTCCGAAAAACCCCGTGACGGGAGGAGGGGGGGACATCATCGGCATCGGATTCGCGCGCGTACGTTCTCCGCGCGGAGAGGAAACGTTTTTATTGCGCTCGTCGCATCGACGCGGCATCAGAACCCGACAGCCGCGGGACGTGACGACGACCACGCGGATCGGTGCCGCGGAAGAAACGCCCGTTGGGAACGGTCGGAGGCCGTTTGCCGGGTCGTGAAATAAAAATCAAAATAAAACGACCGGAATCCGCGCCGCACCGCGAAATCGTCGGATCGGATCAAAACGTTCCGCCGTCGCACACCGCCGACCGGTCGGTGTTTGTCGCCCGACTACGGTCGCCTTCGCCGGAAACGCGACCGACCCACGCGCCACAGGTTCGGTGCGATCGCACGTCGCGGTCGCCGAACGCGGATTTCCGACCGATTTCCTCCGGGCTCGTCGTTAACCGCCCGCCGCGATGCGCCGCGTGAATTCTCTCCGTTCGTCGTGCACGTTTATTCGCGTGTCCGATGACGACCACTGCCGGTTTTTTAGGCTATGCGAACAGCCCCAGCGACTAACATACGTATGCGTATCGGGAATTTTCAAGTACGAAAATTGTGATACGTATATTTTTTTAAATGTAGACTATAATGTAATTCACGATATCTCTGAGTCGAAATATTTAAATTTTACTCGGTAAGTACTATGTTGACATTCGCTTCGACACCTTATACGACGTTCTTTCCGTCAGGATCGATGGAAGTCAATTGTTATTATAACTATTCGAGGAGTAACCGTAACCTAGTCGCGTTTTTCTTCTCTTGTCCAGTATTAGATTCGTTGGCACAAGTAACTAGCTCATTGGTCATTACTATAGACGGGCTATGATATAGTTTTCGATATCGTTCCGATTTATCCGATGTATCGTAAGTCGTACAACGATATCGATATCGTATCGAAAACGTGGACAGTTACGGTTTTCAATATTATCTTATGAAACAGTTATTTCTAATTACGGGCAATAATTACAATACGACAAGACATAGGTAATGTACGACAAATAATTTACGTTTATGTCCTACATCACATCGACGACACAAATTATTACAATCACATAACTAGATAAAAATTACACTGCGGAATAAAATTACCTGGTGGTTAATTATCCGTATCAATGAGAAATTATAATATCGAATACAATAATATGAGCAATACGAAAAAAATAAAAACAATAAGAGACTACAGAATACCAAACTTAACAGATTCAATTATAACAGTCGACTGAGCGTTTACACAAAAGAAATATTTGTGGAGATGTTCTAGGTCAGGGGTCGCCAACCAGTCGATCGCGATCGACAGGTCGATCTTTCTAGGAATGTAGGTCGATCGTTGTAAAAATTAATTTTACCACTGTTGATCGCGTGATAAATAATCAGATAATGTGGATTGCCATATTGTATTCTAGGAATTTCCCTGAATTCTCTCAAACTTGCAGAAAACTAATGTCAGTTATCGCATTTATAAAGTTATAAAATCACATTATTGTTATCATGAAGAAACAATAAATATTTGTTCTTTGGAGTGTAGACTTGTTTTTTTTTTTTGTTTATAAAACAAATCTTTTTCTACACCTAAATAAAGACCTAAGTTCTCCTGGAGGTCGATCGCCAGGGACTTAAAATTTCAAATGTAGCTCACTTGTTTGCAAAGGTTGGCGACCCCTGTTCTAGGTTGTATATTTTCATATTTATATAATCTATAAATAACTTTTACTCTACTAAAAACGTGATGATATTATTATTCGTATTATTATTATTACTCGTACGAAAGTGGTTTACACATTTTCTTTCCCGTTACACATTTCATTGGTATTGTTTCTTTCATGCGCACGAAGACATAGTACAGGTCGTGTTAGACGTTACCACGTTAATCCAGTCGTGGATTGTGTCGATCGCGACAAGAAATGGGGTCGAGGGCGCAATATCATTAAATTAATACATTTCCATGAGGAAGTAACGTCATCGCAACCGATTTCCCGATTACCGTGTGAACCCGTAGTACAGGAGTAGGTGCAGAACGATTAACGTAATACGATTCAGACGATTAATCCTTTCCGTACAACGCTGACCCACTCTTGTTGCGAAGCAATCGTCTGGTATGTCGCTGTTTCCGATAACCATAAACTATAATTAGACCTACAATTTCGATGGCCTGTTGACATTGTTTTCCGAAGCTTTCTGCACGATGATGTCACAAATAAATGTTATGGATTTTCAAATGAGTGGAAACGAAAGTTTTATGACGTATTCTGAATATCAGGTAATTTTAGATTCAAAATTCAAATTTTCAACGTAGTTAAAATTTTTACTCGCTAACATGGGTTTTATATAAATATAAGTCAGTATCAAGTATGTACTCATGTTTTATTGTCGGAAAACAATGATCAACCTTATAAAATATAATTTATACCGAAGTAAAAAAAAAAAAATTATTATACGAGGATAATGTTAATACATTATTTAAAATTTTTTGGGAATTAAAGTTTGTTTATACAGAGCATTAGGTTTTCAACGTCAAACATAATACTAAGCTCCAAGGCGTTTTTCGACTCGTTTCCTGGTTGTGATACCGTATCCAGGTTTCGCAAGTTCCTGGGCAACATTAGAATTCGAGGCGCTCGGTCAATATTCTCATGGCGTTTAGTGAGCCTCGTTGGCGGGTAGACATTGGATAGTGACACAATTTTAATACGAAAACCAAAACATTGATTTACCACACACTATGGCAGCATATTGTAATAGCAACAATACCTATTCAAAATAATGTTGTTTGCTATGTTATTTCAACAGTGAGGTTGATGAAAAGACGGTTTTTGCTTTGTAAACGTTGGTATTATCTGAAACATA
Source organism: Sipha maydis (assembly GCA_034509805.1). Taxonomy (NCBI): domain Eukaryota; kingdom Metazoa; phylum Arthropoda; class Insecta; order Hemiptera; family Aphididae; genus Sipha; species Sipha maydis. The sequence goes on along the minus strand of JASXSY010000385.1, from coordinate 190,711 downwards.
TTTAAATTCTAAATCGTTAAACCAACACTTTTGAAAACGATTGCACATTTATTTGCACGATATGTATTGTTGTGTATACGTGATACTCTTCGAGAGATGAAGCCCAGGGCGAGTGCCTCGTTTGCCCTGTCCTAGGGACGACACTGCCCGGGCGCACTGTTATCACTAGGCAATGAGAAAATTCAACGTTATTATAATGTACACTTTTGATGTTACACATTGCATATTTATCACATTATTTCCTGGGAAGGACATTGAAAAAAATAAATGTTAATGTAACAAAATAGATGTATCTACGTCGTTATTCACTGCTGCGGTATCGTAAAATCTGGGAAACATAATATTTTCCATAGTAATTTTGATTTCGGGAATCGATTATTTTTCAAACACAACATCTTATCAGATGTACTAAAATTCAATTTATTATAAAAATAATAGTTAACCGTTTCGTATAAATCATCAAAATAAACGTATTACAATACTATAGCATTTCAAAACGACTGTGAATACACCTATCCGATCAATGGACGTTGTGTGTTGTATTAATGTTTTGTTTTGAACAGTACTCGCGAGCTGAGCATCATTTTTTTCCTTTTTTTTCGTGAATCTCTGTTACAGAGAAAATAAACACAAATGGAGAATGTCGTTTTAAAGTAACGAGTTAAGGTACGTTTGAGTTCATATTTCTTTTGTATTCGGTCGATTTCTTTTAACACGCGAATCGGCATTGTTTTCGGCTGTTCGTTTATGTCCGTTTACGTCGTTTTATATTTCGAATATTTCGTAGTGCATTGTGGAAAACGATAACTACGTATGCCCATCAACTGTGGCTCACGCGTGCTGATAATTTGAACGGGCCGAGGCTTTCAAACGAGACCGCCGCGAATCGGTTAGTCATTTACGCGATGCCCACGCGCGAGGAACCAGTATGCGACCGTTCGGTAATAATATCTTGTTTAACATAATATAGATAGAACTGTTCCGACCATATAGGACACGCGTCGTTTTCTGTGACGCTGAAACGGTTCTTCTAAACCGCAACCCGATTTGTTGTACCATACGTGTGTATTGTCTTCAAATGCAGATTATTCTTTCTTCCGCGAAACTGAATTTCTACGCGTTTACTATTAATTGATATATCCTGCAGGTCCGGTGCCGCGAGAATACTGAAAACGCTCAAAATTGTACCCAATATTATGGGCACTCGCAACACAAAAGCTTTTGAAAGTGGAATAGTGCTGCCGACGAAAAGGTTCTGTTTGCCCAGTTGTTCTTTTATGAGAGTATAAAAAGGTTTTGTGCTTAAAGTTTTATGTACGTTTGTACAAACACGATATTAATGTTATTTTAATATACTAATAATCTCTATTGCAGCGATCCTTGGATGAATTGAGTATTTTTTTATGTATTTACAAGCTTATAATTTTTTTTTTTTTTTTTATGTTGGTTCTGTAATAATTATATTTATTCTTGCGACTTTATGGATAAATCTTGATGTATAGTTATATTTCACGATCTTATATAAATATACAGTGTGCTCTGCTTAATGTAATCACTGGTTTATAAAAACGAACGTTTAATGCAATAAAAACAAAAATAAAATAAAATAAAATAAAGGAGAACAAAATTTGATTTCACTGATGAGTAATTGACTTTTAATTCGAATCAATGTGTACTAGACAATTGAATCACTTATAAACTTTCATATCAATTTAATGATTAGATTTATTGTTAATGTGATTAAACCAAATGTATTTTAGAACTCATCGATATATCATTATATATTGTGTCGTCCAGCTTAATTTATCGCAGAACATTGAGTCTCATTATTAAATTTATTATAGTTAGTAGAGTTTAAAAAATTAATTTTAGGCAAAAATATTTATTAATAAAAGAATAATAAAATTTGGTTAATCATTTTGATATGTTAAAAATATATTAACAAAAATAAACAGCATTTACCTTTAAATTTCCCAGCATACATCAAACAAAATTTTAATAAATCGTAAGCAAATTGTTGAATACGAAAAATTCGGAAACGGAAACGGAATAAAAAAAATTTCGAGGTTGAAGAATGTTTGTTACGATGATTTTAACAGACTCAACCTTTAGCTATACTTGTCAGTATTTATATTTTAGAAAAGAAAGCTTTTAATTGAGATTTACAATTACGAGCAAACAATTTTAATCCAATGGTTCGATGATTAACTCTTATAAATTAAAAATAAATTAAGGATTAGGATACAGAGAATTGAATAAAAATATTATAATGATAATAAAATTTATTGATTAATTGAATAAAAATAACCTGCGCCAATGTAATCATATTAAGTCGAACTCACCGAATAATATTATTCAAATTACTACACAATAATAAATACTTCACATTTGTAAAAACACATATCTAGTTGTTACTAAAAAATATTTTATATATTTCCCAAACTATTACAATATTTCAAAAATATTATTAATAATATATTTTATTAACGTCAATGTTAAAATAAAGTTATGGTAAAAAAAAAATAAATAAATAAATAAAAAAAAATTGAAAACATAATAACTTTTTTTTTTAAAAAGTGCATTCTTTATCAATATTTCCTTCGAGATGAGATTACATTTTTTTGTTTGAATTATGCATTCCTATAGTCTAATCTTGGCTTATACTTTTGATTTTATAATTATTAAAAACCCTTTGAAATTAAAGTTTTATAATATATAAAATTAAAATTAAAAACCTCGCGTATTATTATATCATTGTTATAAGAAAACCTAAGACTATTAAAACTACACAAGCAAATGGGTTTTTTTTAAATTTAAAATACGTTTATAAAAGAATTTCAAACCAGCAAAGCAAAACATCTTCATTTTTGCAATACAACGCTCATAGTTTATATTATTATTGAGCTTACACGATTAAGAATTTATCTTAATAATCAACACCATTTTTAAGGTGTTGAGAGTATAAAATAAAATTCTAAAATAATATTATAATAATGTATGACAAAGTTAATGTAAGATGATACAAATTTATTTAAATATAATCTTATTTGTTATAACATATTACTTATACCCTGTGGCGGATTTAGGGAGGGTGCTTGGGAGCTGAAGCACGCACCGTTTTGCGTATTTTTATTAGAAATTATTAATAATTCTCAGAGTGGCAAATTTTTGGACATGATATTATGTAATAAAGCACCCACTATAAAAAAATCTTAGATCCGCCACTGCTTATACTTCATTATTGTTAAAATAAAATAGATTAATCAGATAAATTATCTCCTAAAATCCAAAAGCCCAATTTTAGAATAGAATAATTTTAATCGGTCATATGATAGGTTTAAGATAAACTAATTAATAATTTTAATTAAATTCATATATTTTTTGTAAAAATTACATTTGGAGGTATAATAATAATAACAATAAAATCAATGTTTTGGACTATGAGACATAATAAAAAAACTGAGTGAACCAAATCTTCTGTTTTGTTATGACTTTTGAAAATAACTTCTAGTTATTCTTGAGAAAAATTTGATAACAAATGATGAAACACAAAATTACTCATTTTATATATTTATTGCTCGTTTATATTTATATTTTTTAACATTTTGTATTGTGTACAACAAATATTCTGCATGAAATATTTGGTGATTATTTACTATCCAAAAGTTTAATAAAAGGAAAATAAAAATGAAACATTATTGTAAAAACAATAAATTCTTTAGTGTGTAAAAAATATGAAACGTATTTTGTGTCACCAAAGTATTATTGTCTTGGGTTCGTCATTGTAAAGAAACAAAATAAAAACTTTGAAGATTGGATATAGATTCGTCCCCTGCGTCATTCACCCTTTCACCGATCGCATCGTTTGAGTTTCTTGTATTATCGGCGTGTACGAATAGGGTTGGTGGGTTCCGGTCAGCCACTGCTTTTTTAGCGAAGTTTTTTCTTTAAAAAAACTGAACATTTCGAATAAAACTTGTTCGTATAAATAATAATAAATATATTAACTATGGTATTCACTTGCACTACTCACATATAACAAAACTGTTGTTTACGTTTTTTTTTTCTTTTTCAATACCGATCGACCTCAGCCACGTCCGTTAAACTATTATTTAGCAATATTACAGCCATAGTGATCGGCAAAGACATGATGATGATGACTACTGTTAATGAAATCGTACTACTTGTAGCTATTGTAAAACCTAATATTTTAATATGTTGCCGTTTCGATCCGAAACAAAAGAATCCTCTCTGGATAATCGAAACATCGACGTTGCAGTCGTACTCGTTACTGCAGTATACACTATTATACAGGTGCACAAAACGCGACTACAACGACATACAGTCTGCTGTAGTATAAATTAAAATTATGTGTGTGTAATGTTTCGCATTCATATTGCATTTGTATTCATAACGGCGTCGTCCAGGCAAAGCGGTGGCGTTGTCACACTGGGGCAATATTAATGGGTTATGTATTGTAATTGAACCGAGTTAATAAACGAAAATCGTTTAACCATTGAAATCCAAGAGACTCACGCGACAGACGTACGGCGAACGCGAACGCCACGTTCGAGTTTATAATAGCGTATTTTAAATAAAACATAGGCGACGGACTTGACGTTTTGCAATATTATTGCGTTGCACGGAATCGATTTTTCGCAAAAACAAAAAAAAAAAAATGCAATAAGTGTGGACATTTTTCAAAGGTATAGAAGAAGCTGAAAAAAAGAGAACAACCTTCTCTGCGACACCGTCAGATCGATATTAATAATTATTAAAGCGACTCCGATCGGTACGGTTGAGAACTGCATCCGACGATCGTAAATCGTACATTATTGCATTACATATGTCACCGTTTCGTATAACAATACGTGCAACAGAAAACGCTGAGATATAGTATGACACGTAATTTTATCATTATAATATTCATATTTTCCGATGGTAATCAAAGAAAAAAAAGGTTAACGACATTGGTTCGAAATTAAGGCAATCACAATGTTATCGGTAAGCTTCAACAAATGTTATAACGCGGAGCGTTTAATCATTTATGTGTATTCTGTTCGAATTTAAAGTTCATTTAAACGTAAACACAAATATTATAATACATTATATTCACTTGTTGTCAATACACACACATATATATATCAGGCGTGGATCCAGGGGGGGGGGGCGAAGGGGGCGTACGCCCCCCCCAAAAATCCCTAAAATAAGTTTAAAATATATTGGGTTTTCGATTATTTTCGTGGTTCAATACAACTATTAACTAGAGTAATATACAATTACGAAAAAATAATATTATTTTATATTTATTGTGTATTGACTAGTGTGTTGGTATGTTATAGCCATGGTTAGTAAATTTTGTACTTAAAAATAATTGCTTGAGAATGTTTTTTTAATTAAATTTTATATATTGAATAAAAACTTTCGTATGCATTGGTTATTCGTGTTATGGAAGACGAACATTCAGCCCATATGACGGTGGATATCTCGAACCTTCCCTTACATACACTTCTAAAATATAGTCTGTAAATGTTGTGAATTTCGAATTATTAGGTGAAAGAAGAATTGGAGTATAATAAAGCTATGACCGCAACTAGGATATTACCTAAATTGGCATGACCGCAACTGTTATATCAGGTTTATCTCAAAAATTGTTATGACCGCAACTAGTATGCAGCCGTTTAATTTGATTGGAAATATCGTTTTTGCTTAGGAATTTACTTAAATTCCTTAATTTATGTCATTTCCGGTAATATATATATATATATATATATATATACACCGATATTTGAAGAGTTGAAATATCTGGTAAATCCCAGAGCCCAGTGAATTTCGTTCCGATTGAATTGCAGGTATTTCAGTCGGATGAAATGCGCAAGTATTATCACAAGTATTTTGAACAAAAAGCGACTATATTTATTGGATAATACGATTTTCCGTAAAGAAAAAATACTTTTTATCATTTTCTATTACCAGGTCGGATAAAATCGTGTTTCTTTTACGTACATCAAATTTGATTCTTTATTCTCGTAACATAATATTGTGTGGCGATAAAACTGTTGGGATTCATGTTTTTGTAAGGAAAAAACTAAAAAAGTTGAAAAGTTCACGTTGACAGTTTATTTACACGAGCGAGGTATAATATTATCTACACAATGCCGACGGCCATTTACTAGAAAAAATTTAAAATGATGTGTAAGCAATGCATATTTCATTGGAGTAACATTCTAAAATTCTATTCCTGTACCTTTGCATGACACCCTATATAAATTAATGATTACGTGTATAATCGTTTAACAATGTTAAACATATATAGTTGAACATTTATACTTATCAAGAAAAAAGTCAGTTGAAATAAAAGTTGAAAAAAATTAAAGTTTAAACGTTTAACCATTTCAAAGTCGTTAATTACATTGTACTTTTTTACTTTGTTTAGTTATTTTGTAAGTATAAAAAAAAAAAACAACGTAAACGTTTTCGTGTAAAATTAATTGATCTAAAGCGATTGACATTTGAATCAATATGATCCGAGGTTCATATTATAGTTTTTAAATTGTATACATGAAATTATGTACCTAAATAAGTGGGAAAAAAATTATAATTAAAATACTAATTTTACGAAAAATTACATTCAATCCAGTAACGGCTATTCGTAATATGATCGAATATAATTCTCAGATACAACATGGATCTTTTTATGCCCTACCGTTACAACCATACCGTTGGATTCTTGTTCTCGCACTGAAACCATACATGTTTCATATTTATTGTAATTTATTTTAGAAATACATACAAAACAATCGTTCGAACAGGCGTAGAACATTGCCGGCGACGCTCCCAGTGCGGTGTTACGTTATTATTATTGAACGGCCACATAATACAGAGATCGTGTTACGCCGAGAAACGTGTTGCACAATTACAGAGTGGGCTGTTGAACATATGCATGTACTCGCGCTTACACTTGTACGCGTACCGGAAGTACTCGTCGGTAATGTATGTAACATCACAAATAAGTAAATCGCTGCCAGTAAGTGTTGCGCGGTATTCAGATAATTTACGAACCGACAGTGTAATTGTAATAAAAAATCGAAATACACAACCATGCAGATAGCACGTCAAGCGTGATCATGATTATTTTTACCGAACAAACTGGTATCGCGCTTATGGAATCAAGAAACGGTTTTCTGTGCGCATAAAATATATTTTATTTCATTTTTACTCGAAAAACCAATACCAAATCCTACGGCGAAACGTAATTCAGTGTAGAGCGTTAGTCCCGAGACTTAAAACTCGTGTATCCCGACATCCGTTTTGTTAAAAGAGTCCGAATATTCATCTTCTGACTCGTAGAATAAATCAACGCGTTTATTATAAATTCGTCGGACGGATATCTCGTAAGCTACAAATATTAAACCGATGAACGGATAATATTTTTTGCGAACGTTGATTTTTCGATCATTGACGCAATATATCCAGGTTGAAATGACCGTGTATCTTCATATTTTTTACTTGATGACTACAGAATTTAAATAGCATCCTCGTCCAGACTCACACACACACACACACACACACACACACGTTTATACATACATTATTTTGTTTTTTGTTTGTTGTCTCGTTCATACCGAGACGTTTTCGATGATTTATTTTGTTTCCGTACTTGAACAACTGCTACCGTAATCGAATATTGTATTGGAAACTCGTAGTAACAGCCGGGTACGGGGTCAGTACCAATTACATTCTAATGCGACGAAGAAGATCGGTCGTGACGTTAACGATTGACGGCATCAGCTGCCCGTCGTCGTCCCGCGGTGATAACCGCGATGAGAAAAACACCGATCTGAACCGAATAAATTGCGCTCCGGCGATATGAGCTGACCCAGTGCAATGGCGAGCGAACACGATTTATATCATTATCATCATCGTCATCAACGTCATCGGTCCTTCTTCGATCGCGACGTTGTGTTTTAGTATTCGTATCTCTGTCCTTCCGTCCAACAACGTTTATGGTTCATTTGTTCGGTGCATCACGTTCGCATCGAAACACGACCGCGTGGTATCCCGTTTGAATATTGCCGGTCTCGTATTGCACTACACGACGATCCGACTTGTAGGTACGCCGGTGCATTTTTTTTAATTGCACATTGAACATTTGCAAGTAACGGACCGAGTAAATGTAACGCCTACTGTAGCAGAGTAGCTGTGCCAGCTATATTGGTATAGTACTAAGGGAAGTAAAAAAAAGAAAAAAAGAAAAACGTTGAGCAGTCAATAAACGTTGCCGGTGCTTGATACAATAACTTTTTACGCTACAAGTAGCGTGTACTCAGCAATCGTGTAGTAAATATATCAAATACTGTGCGGAAACGACAACGATTAAGTTATTAAAGTCAATCTTTAAATTTATGATTTATGGAGATCCGCACCATTATTTAGAACCATAATGAGCCGAAACTAAATAAATACATTATTTTCATTAGCAATGAATAAACATAATAAAAACTTTAAACGTTACAACAAGTTACTGAAACTAAATCAAATATCGTAGTCCCCAAAAACCGCACACTTTTGATTTCGACCCTAAAAAGGTCTATAGACCAAAACCGCACATTTTATCCGGTTTAGTGAAATTATTTCAAAATACCGCACACTATTTTACCACAAAAATGTTTTTCGCTTATATCATAATTGTGTAATGATAGGTGTTAATCAAACAATTCAGTATAATAATACAGTGAAACCTCTATTAATGGACACCTCTCAATAGTGGACCCTTCCCAATAGTGGACACTTCTAAATTTCCCGGCAAAAATGTATGCGCATATAAATGTATGCGTAATAGGTTTTCTCAATAGTGGACAACTCTCTATAGTGGACAATTTTTAATTCCCCGTGGCTGTCCACTATATAGAGGTTTCACTGTATATAACATTCGCGATAACTACTGATTAAACTATAACTACCATTTACTGGCGTAAACAGGTTTTTTTTTTTCTTTCAGAAAAGAATAAAATATAGTTCACAGAAAACTTCACTGTTTGCTCTTTGGTCAATATGAAGCATTGCTGAAGTCAGTATATGTAGAAAGTTCGTTTAGTATTTATAAATATGTAATAAATGATAGAACAAATATGACACCTAAATAATTAGAAAATAAATAATTATACATTTTTTTTTATAAAAAATAAATATCATAAATCATAATTATTAATAAAACATTTTCATTTATAACTAAGTTTTAGTTTTATTTTTGAATAGTTTTTTATTAAATTTCAATATTTTTATGTTTCGTAAATATTTTCCATAAAAATGGTATAAAATGATTTAATACTCGTACATTTTTATTTATTTTATTATTATTCCTAACTAAAATATTTGTTCTATTTTTTTGAACATATGAGTAAACATTTGCTTTAATTAATAGTATAAGTTGATATCTGTACGTAAGATTATCAAATTGAGTTGAATTAATTTTTATGGAAAAAAATATATTTAAATGCATTTATTTTGAATGAGAGCATATTTTTGCATATTATTAAAAAAATAAATTCATATCAAGCGCATATTTAAAGATTTTTTTAATGTATAAATGCATACTATATTAAACTTTTAAGTGCATAGAAATCCGAACCTTAGTTATAACTGATTTATTTGTAAATGTTTTATGCGTGCGGTAATACTCAATATCCATCTAATGTAATTATAATCATTGTTAAAAATTTTAATCAATAACAAATTCTTATTGGAATTATAAATATATTTTTATATAAAAAAATAAGTTCAAGCATAAACGAGAACATAAATGACGGCGGAAATCATGTATTTTGTAATAATACGTGTCTTCACGTCACACGTAAAAAATACGTGTTTATCGGAAACATATCCGTATATACTTTACACAGATACACAGGTGCAAGGAAATACGTATTCTATTGAGACCTCTAATTTCAACCCGATAAAAGTATTTGATTTTGCTCTGTATTTTATTAAAAACTGGTGGTTTTTCAGCTACTCTTAAACTGTACGCATTTCCGTGTAGAGATGCAATTATAGAATTTTCATCACAACACTTGACGGCTGTATTCATTAACTCGAAAACAAGAATCGACAAAAAGCTTTGATCTCAAAATATTCACTTAGAATGAGGTAGAAAAACGAATTATTCATATATATTATTATTCAAAGTCTACGGAAAGTCGTCAAACTACTTGCGTTAACAGAATCAAATTATCTCTAATTCAAATTAGGCTCGGGAAATGATTTCAAACGTCCGTTTTGCGCGTTCAATTTTATAATAAGTTCAACATTACTGACATAAATATAATTTTCATTAATTCGATGTCAGAAAACAAAAGCAGCGTGCTGCACTTCAAAGTTCAAATCATGCATAGTTTGCCGAGCTCAAATGCATTTGACGTCTTCATTCACCGCCAGTTCTTTGAAATTATTCAATAATTATTTAAACACCAGATAGTATTGTCTACTTTAAGAGACGCACAGTTAAAATTCATAAAATAAAACACACAAACGTTTAATGATCACACAAAGAGAGAGAATGCGAAAAACAAATCGAACTGTGATAATCTGCAAATAATAAAAATAACTGGTTAGTGGCATTCGGGGACTGCCGCGATAAAGCTATTGCATATTAAATAAATAAGAAGTTGATATAATTTTAAATTTTTTTATTATTCTAGTTATTCAGGAATTTGTATCATAGCAACTATGATATTCCATTAATTACGGGATTCCATAGGTAGTGGTCACGCTTTTTCGTTACGAAAAATTTTTTTCAGTCACTACACCAGGCCTGCGATAAAAGCTATGCAATAGCTTAAAATAATAAAAATCAAAAATTATTAAATGGTTAACACTCGTAAATAAGTGTATAAATAAATAAACTGGTAGCTTATAAGTAGAAGTAATATGACAAAGACAAAATAAAAAGTAATTAAATAAATAAATTTAATATGAAAAAAATAAAAAATAAGTTCGCGACTCGTAGTCATAATTTTATTAACTTGGTATATACCTCCATGTCGATGGATTTTTAATTCAAAACCGGTCGTACTTCTACAAACATAATAATACTCCAGGCTATGCTTTTATTTATTAATTAATTAATTACGAGACGTCATTGGCAATCGAGGTGCCACAATACCATTGTGATATTTTCAGTGAGCCCAAAGTTATCAGAATACTTGACGTGGTCTCCGGCGACTGTTTTGCGGAAAAATACAATCATCGCACACACACACACACACACACACTCACACAAAAGTTTTCCGCGGACCGTCATCGTGGTGACGTGGTGTATTAATTAGCGAAGACGCGCAAAATAATCATAATTAATTCTCGGTCACAAGACAGTTTTCCGCCGTGGGTGGTGCGGTGGCGTAAGACCGGCGGCAACGGAACCTATGCGTCGAATTAATTTTGTCCCGGGAAAATATTATACTCTCGTCGTGCATTACAGCCTCACAATGCTCGTCTCATTTGTTCTCGTTTCACCAAAGAGGCGTAATCAAATACCGTCATGACGCGCGAACGACGAGAGGTGTTATCGTTGAAAAACTTCGAGCCGCAATCAGCGATGACGCTGCAATGCATCGGTTACTCGGATAAGAGTGTCGGACGTTTTCTAAGCGGTACGAAGTAGAACTTAACGGACCATACGAATGTCGATGATCACCTTAAAATTGCTCGTCGAACATTTATCTACCGTTGTAACTCGTTCGTACGATTATTATTATTAACGCGCATACCGAAGAAACGTATAAGGTTCTTATTCTTCCGATTAGTTGTTGCATTCTGGCCTCCAAACATTTGAATCCGGCACTGACTCTCGCAAGTACGGCTGTATAATCTTTAATTTTGGACCGTAGGGGGAGGATGTATAACATAGCATTGCGATTATCCTTCGGCCCGATGAATGTCATCCGCTGGAAAACGAACAATCGAACGAAATATTACAGACTGAAAGTCATTGGGACCCACGCGAAAACTTGAATCTTCGAACACGCACGATTTTCCTAAACGGATTTCGTCGGCCCGCGGACGTCGGTAAATAAGTCCGTACTAGAGGCGAACAGAATGCGTCAGTAAGTACAAATGTTGACGATGTAGGACGGGAAAAAAAGAGTGCGATCGGTTTTTACGATTCCACGATTCCCATAAAACGAATTCGTATTCATACGACAGTTGCGTGCACAGAAATATTTCGAAATACGCTTACGCGCGGTAAATTCATGAAACTCTTGAACATTGTCACCGAGAGTGGTTATGTTTAAGACTGTTTTTCTTCTATTTTCCATTTCTTTTCTCCCTTTACTTCACGCAAGTTTTACTGCCGCACGGAATATGCGGATCTCTCCGACGGGGTGTCGCACTTTGCATAAACTTTACATTTATAAGATAATCAGATATATTCTTATTCGACCGGAATAAAATGCGTTTCGTACGGTTCGCACGCACGTGACAATATACATCGTGTGAAACTGATACCGTCAATGTTATTCCGTCGGGCGAGGCTGTGCGTTCGATTTTGAGCAGTTGTGTTACACACTCTAAATACACTACGGACGTGTGCATTCCTATACGCACTCGTCGACCTCTTTCAGACGGCCAATTTACATATTAATAACCCCAGGGATGTATATGGGTGTATATTATATATGTAAATGTCTTCGTGCACGCGTACTCGGCGTTCATTATCGGACATCGCATCGACTTTTGCATTGTACATTTATTTCCGTATAGGTTTATTTGTTACGAATTGCAATAACAGGTAATAAAACAAAACAAGGGTGAAACTTTTGGGTCTGATGAGAACCCACGGTTATGTGTAACACAGGGACGGATGAACGATGCTACAGTATTACTCTGATTTGAAACTAATGTGCAATTGCTTTCGAAAAAAAACAGTTCTGTTCAAATTCTTTTTGTTGTCAAATGGGTTATTGTGGTAATTTTTTTTTTTTCGTTGCGGTTATTCAGAAATTTCATAAATATTTACTACTTTATTACCAACCAGGCAATATACTTGTTACAAACCTCCCGTGATTATAACTATCTGAGCAATATTTTTTGTTATAATCTTGTATACAGAAAAAAAAATGAAAAAATATGTTTTCTAACGTTTTTAAAAATATCAGGTAATATATTTTTTAATAACTATAAAAGATACCTAATAGTAACCTTTTATTAAATTTTCAATTCTGAAGTAATAAAGTTGAAAATGTTTTGAATTTTTCAGTTTACTATTGTCTATAGCTGGGGTTTCCGCCCACCAAGCTTAAAGATAATTTGCAAACAATATTCCAAATTTGAAAAAAAAAAATGTGCACAACAAATCGTTTCAATATTTATCTCCACTGCCTTGCGTGAACAGACGTTTTCAAAGATGTAATCCTCTAGACGATTTCAACTCGCGACGATGCCAAAGCGTATCTTAGATCTGGCCCGCCGTTAAAAAAAGAGTTGGAGGCCCCCCGGTCCATTCTAAACCGAATTATTATAAGCTCGGACAAACACGCTGTTACTTTGGGCACGACACTCCGTTCGATATTTCACTCGAGTCTCGAGCACCTTAGAACATAAGAATATCGAAACATTATTCGAAAAAAAAAAAAAAATTAAATCTAAACCGGGCGTGTAAAACACTGACGTGCAATCGAGGAACGGGTTCGACGGTTTTTCGAAACGTTTTCGGGCGCGTCGGTCGCAGATCGTTTTCCCAGACTGCTCGTCGGAATTCGCGCGCGCTGAACGACCGAAAGCGGAAAACGTCCCCGCGTGCGTACCTGTCACGTGTTGCGCTCAAAACCGCAGCGCGCGGACATCATGAGTAATACGACGCGCACGTGCGACCGAACGCGTCGACGCGAAACACTCTTGATAGGATTTACGCCGTGTCCTACGTGAATCCGGCGAGTGCGGCGAACGCATTTCGGTGCGTACGACGCGGCAACCAAAATAAACAAACCTGTGGTAGTCTGCGTTTCCAATGTACCGCCGCTTCCGCCGTACATGCGTGCGATCGAATTTGTTCGCACGCACCGGACGATTTGAAAAACAAATCATTTTGTTTATTTTCGCCGCCCATAGCTGCGTTCAGTGCGTTCGTACTGTTTGATATATTAATTTCTGACGACGTTCTTGTATACGCTCGAAACAAAGCATTGTAACATGCACCATTATATGTAATATAATTGTAATGTAATTCTAACAATAATATGTACTATTAAAATAAGTCACTCGCAGATCATAATCACTAAATCAATGACCGTGAACAAATGGTGAAATGACCAAATAATAACAACAGATAGGAAGCCACGTGCGGATTACAAATCACAAACAATTTCATCATACAAATTTGACGATGAAGACCAAGGGCAACCAGGTGGCGAAAACAAAACAATTAACTAACAGAGTATATAAGGGCTCCGTTTCACCACCAACATCAGACGTATCCAGCCATCAAGTACAAACATTCCGCTTACGACAGTCATATTTACATTGTTATTACTTTGCTGATTTTTCTAAGTGTAAAATAAAAATATCATACTCTATTCTTTCAAGTTTAAATTATTGAACTTATATTAAAACACTAAGAAGTACTATTCAATCATAACATTATCGTAGCGTCCTCAAACCACTCGAGGCACGTTACAGCATCGTCACTTCGTAATTTTGTGTACGAATGGTAAAATTCACCAAAAGTAAGTCGATCATTGTAAATAAATGTGTTGTCCATTGATCTTTTATTTTTTTTATACTTTTTGTACAAGTATTTAAGTGCAGTACTTTCACTTGATAAAATTATTTTTTTTTGTAGACTTAAATTCATAGTGAGTATCAATGCAAATATTAAATGTAAAAAGTTTTTTTAGAAAACTATCCACGCGTATTTTATTTAAGCATGTATTGAGAATAAAGTAGTACTGCGATGTCGGACTCGCATTTGCCACGAGTGCGGCGTTTGAAAAACGTCCGATGCGTCCGATGCGAATTCGTTCGCATCGGACGTACTCGCCGCACTCGCCGGATTCACATAGGACACGGCGTTAACGTTTTTCGCGTGCGTGCGCTAACAGCACACGTTGGTAATAATTACACGACTCGTAACAGGTGCACGTGCGCCCTCGCACTATCCCAGTACCTGGTAGTTGGTCGCACGGTGTGCGATTTTCTCTCGGAAACGTTACACGTGTTACGCGCAGCACCGTTTGGGGCTCCGAAGACGTGTGCACGGATAAAAAAAAAAACGTACGCGAGCAAAGGAAACGGATCATTCGCCGTTGGTGGATCGGACGATTTTTCTCGCTCCAATCCGTTTCTTTCTGTCGTTCTCCAATCGCATACACGTGTATACGTGTATTTCTATTCGAGTTCCATCGGAAAATAATGAAAAAATACCGGTTTCCGACGTCAACCGTACGGCCGTCGTAGGCACAAAACAACGACCGTACGGTACACGACGAATACGAGTGCGGGTTTCGTCGAATAGTTAAAATATCGCGTAAACCGTATCTCAGCGGGTCGAGATAAACGTCGCGACGCACTAAAAGCAGCAGTAAAGTAAGTTAAGTAAGTAGGGTCGCTCTGACGGGATGTATTATGCGTACGAAACAGGAATCTCGCGCGATGACAGACCCTCGTCCGCCATTGTACTAAGACTGTGCGACGATAATTATCCGGTATATTTAATTATCTTACGGGTTTTTTTTTTTTCTCCTTCACTTGTCGCGTCTGGTTCTGATTGCTTAAAGAGCTCTTTCTCTTGCGATTGTTGGAATCGTCAACGGTACCCGATAAAGAAGTGTAGTGTTTTTATAATTATAAAACCTGACAAGCTCATTTCCGGTACGTCCACGGAGATGATCCGCAAAGTCGCTTCCTTGACGAAAAAACCCTTAGACATCGTCGACGACGGATCGGATGTACACGCACCGCCGGAATAATTTGTTTTCGATGGTCGTGATTTAAATCGTTATACCGTTAAATCATTATTATGTAAATGTCATATGCCTTGGTCGGTCAACCGCATCGTGACTATTATTCCATGCCCATTAAACGTATACATAAACAATTGTGGTAGTTGTCGATCGATACACACGAACATCGGTGGTCCCTCGAATCAGGTTATGCTTGTACATCGACTAAAATAAACAACCATTGGTCATAATAATTTAATAATTTTTTTCTTTTCCGATAACTATTCCATACGGTTTTCTCGGTCACAAACTGGGTACTCGTATATTTTGAATAAACATAACGCATTTGTTCGTAATGCAAATCGTGTATCTTGTTATCCGAAACCTATGTGCTCCGGCACATACCTCGACCACGGGTCGACGACCCTTCCGTAATCGGGTCGGTCCCGTGACACTCCCACGAGCATACAACGGCTGCGATTCCTCGTAAAGTTCTATTAGTCATTAACGTACTGTACCAAATTTTCATATGGACATCCGATTCGAATCGCGGCAACGAGCGTGAACGGGCTAGTGTTACTGACTAAATAAGTCAAGTTCGTTATGAGACAGATACTTTGTTTACATTTGACTACGAATAATCGCAATTGCATTTGATTCGTAACTGCGGTTATAATTTCGCTTTCCACTCTTTGCTGAGCATTTAAGAACAAACTATAATTGTCGATAGTAAATTACAGCGCATATTTTACCGTGAACATTCCATGGGAACCGCCGTCTACCACGAGCCACTAGGCAAATATTATGTCCGTTCGTCGATCTATTTGTTATCGACATCATGACGCGTCCGCTAATGCGTGAATACGTGTATGGAAATCGTCCGCACATTCGGCACATGTCACCGCGAAGCATTCAAACAAATCGGTCTCATTTCAGTCTATATTCTTGTTAGACTCGTTCACTGTCATCTTGCACAATACAAGAACGCGAGCTTAGTACGTGTTCCAGATGCTACCAGCTACAATATTCGATTTGTCACGGAAAATTAGACGCAGCCGGTTCCCCTCTACCAGTCACCGAAAGTCGGTAAACCAAGCGTTATCGTCAATCGCACGTACCCCAATCCGTCAGTGGCCAATTGTTAGAGTCGTGATTTATTTATGTTACTAGCCGAAGTCTCTAAGATCGTGTTACGTCATTGAGACACGTCTTTCATTTGTACACGAATGTACACTAGATGACGGTTTTTATTTTTTTATTTCGTTTTCACCAATGGTCAATATCACAATTATTTTTGATTAAATACAACGTTTAAACATCGCAAGCTGATACTAAGCAAAATACAACACAACGAGAAGAATGGTTATTACCGTGTTGCTTACGAATTCTAAGATTTACAATTTCTTAGGTTGAATTTACTAAAAATGTTTTTACTAATAAACATCTCGTACAATTCGTCCATTTAATTTTTAAATTACGTTTCGTTTATATATTTGGTATGACTGCAAGTAATGTAATTTTAAACAAAACCCTTTTTTTTATACTTAGTTAACATCAAAGGACTTATTGTTTATGATTTTAAAGTTTTGTACGGCACCTGATCAGAATGTATTTAATATTTTGATTGCATTAGTTTTACATGCATGTCTACTTTTAATTAATTAATACATTTTGTTTTATATGATATTCTGTATAGTTTGTGTGGCTCTTTGTTATTGAAATAAAAATAATGACATTTATTTTTATATCTTATCCTGCACCACAGCAATTTTTTTTTATTATAATAATAAAAGAGCAAGATAAATATGCATTGAGTTCTGTAGGAAATGTTTTGAAATTAAATTGATACTATGAATTCTGTAGCGTTTAAGAAAAATTCATATTGTTTCTGTTACACTAAGAACATTTTTGATGATATATAAATCATGAAAACATGTTAAATTTTTAGATATATTTGAAAAGGCATGACTAATATTAGTAACATGATATAATCAGTGGCGTGA
Organism: Sipha maydis; assembly: GCA_034509805.1. Taxonomy (NCBI): domain Eukaryota; kingdom Metazoa; phylum Arthropoda; class Insecta; order Hemiptera; family Aphididae; genus Sipha; species Sipha maydis. The sequence goes on along the minus strand of JASXSY010000385.1, from coordinate 172,773 downwards.
TGAACTCAAACATTTTCAAAGGCAAGTGTATTACTAATTATATATTAATATTATTAGTATATCCAGGATACTGACATTCATTTTTATCAATATTAAAATATAATTTTGCGTGTTATTTACCTAATTCTTAATTATAAATGTAAATGTTTTCCCTCCTACCCAGTGGTACCCACCACCCCACAAAAAACCAGTGAGGTAGCCACCTCTCGATTACCCCCATCGCCACACCACTGAATATTATTATAATAGATATTTACAATAATTGTACGTAATTATTATAGTAAAAAGGTAACTATAATACCTATATTTATATAAATAATAATTCAGAAAAAACATGAATAAAATAAGTCTTGAGTATTAAATTTTCAACATACTTTGGTCGATACAATAGAGTTTGTATTTTCAAAGTACGGTTTAAATAAAATTGTTTTTATTAAAATGAAAAATAAATTCGAAAACAAAAATATCGATAATAAACAAATGTAAAAACTTTTCGTATTACAAAAATCATTTTTCACACCACCAAAAAGTTTTATAACCACTAAAACAATGATTTAATTTCAATGTTAAAACTATTTATTCTTGATTTAGTTTTATAACTTTTAAGTTATAATAATAAATAAGTAATTATCATTCAAATTTGATAAATCTATTTATGCTTTATAAATATTTATGTTTATACTCATATATTTTGTTGTGGTGAATTTTTGGTAAAATAATTTATTTAAGGTACCAAATAAAATAATAATAATGTAAGTTCAATATAAGTCTGAAATTGTATTATTCTTTTTATATAAATTTAAGTTAGGAAGATCTGATAAGAAAAAAGTCCACTTGACCAATTATATATACTTATTTTCAAATCTTTAAAAATACAATTGTAATTAAATATATGAATTTATATTTTAAAATCAAATAATTATATTTTATTTTATTATATTTTTTTTTTTTTTTATTTTTAATTAAGAACTTTCAGTATACAACTATTATAGTTCAACGATTACAATAAATGATTACAATATGATTTACAATAAATTATGGCTTAGGAGTGATATGATAGTATAAAATAGATAATTAGGTAATTAGATAGAATATGAAATGAAATGATATTCTTATCACATTATTAGATATATAATAATAAAAGAAATAGTAATAATTTAAATTGAAAAAGATATATATAACGAGTTGATGGGGGGGGGAGATGGAATTTGGATTATGGTGTAAATTGTTTTTGTAGAATAGTGGTGAGGAGGGAAATTAATGGATTTATAAGAGCGGAGAGTTCTGTGATAAACTTAGCTAACAAGTTATCATTTGGGAAATTATTATGTGATAAACTATTATTGGGATTGGTGATGGAGGCATAGGAAGCTTCGGGAAGATGAGGAGGAATTTGGAGAGGGGGGAGCGTAGAAACAGTATTCGGATTTAAGTAATTTGATTTTTGTTAAATCGGCTGAGAACGTTTCTTATGTTTGAGAAGTTCATTACATTTTGTTGCTTTGAGGTTGGCTTGGTTTTTGATAATATTTTTGTACACGGGACAGCCCTTGTAGGAGGCTGTGTGTGGTCCTGAGCATAATGTTTATTATATTCTACTACTAAAAAATTTTAATTTATTGATGTATCAATCAAAAAAACTAATCCGTAAAACCGAATTTAAATAGTCATTAATATAATATTATTTGTATTATTCTTGTTGCCAAACTACCTTTATAATGTATGGTTATAATATTGAGTGTACCTACTTTTTATAATGTAAAACATTTGAAATCTAAGTTATTTTTTTCCGGCTAATGAATTTATTGTTGAAGCCATAGTATATATAAAAATATTTAAAATATACAAGTATTTATTAAAATATAAATCTCATGACAAAGAAAACAACTTCGCCAAAATACACTAATATAATAAATATATATATTCAACTATAAAGTTTTGTAAATAAAATAGTACAAACTTTTTATTTAAAAATGTTGGCTTCGTGGTTAAATATTTTATATTTAAAATATAATTTGTTAGTTTTATTTTTAGTAACTAGTGTAAGAAGATTTTTGATTTAACCATTATAAAACTAGAGAATTGTTGTTCAAGAAAAACGCTTGGGTTCTATTTTATTTACGTAAAAATTACAAGCATAGTTTAAAGAGCCAAATAAGTGTGCTGCTGTGATAAGAGGTTTTCTTTATGTACATATCATTGTTTAAAAAAAAAAAAAATAAAATGTCACCGGTGCATTCGAAAATTAAGTTCTAATATTTCCATTGTGCAAATAACTAGTAGTTAAATAAAATTCAAGCAACAATTTTACAATAATTCTAAGACTTTGTAGTCAACTTATTTTATATTCTAAATGAAACGAGTAATGTATGTATTGATTTTACCATGATTTTTGTCTTAGGTGTGTCTGTATTCACTATATCAATCGGAATCACTTTCATCATTATAATCATAGTAAATTTTTAATTGGTTCCGAGTTCAGTTTAGTAAAATGTCTACGCAGTTTTTTAAATAAATTAGAAAAACAGTAGATAGTTTGTAAAAAATGTCAACGAGATCAAAATTAAACGCCTGCATGGTAATAATACTTTTGCCACACACTATCCAATAGATAAAACAGAGTATTTATAATTTTATCGAGTTCATTGTTGTGCCGATTCGTAACTATCGCATAATACCAAGGCGGCCCGCAGAATATATTCTCGGTGGGGGGGGGACGAAAAAACAATACACTTTCATAAATTCTGTTTTTTATTAAATCGTAAAAAAAAAAAAATGTAAAATTGCAATAAATTAGGGTATAATATTATTTTGTTTTTAATGTATATAATAAAAAATGAAAACAGAATATTGATCAAATATTTATAAAAAAAATGTATAACGTATAATGTTCCACTCCACATGATTATATTAAATTAGGGAGTAAGTATAAGAAAACATCGACATTTTAAACAAATCATCTTAAAAAGCGGGAGGGGGCGTGACCCCAATTGGCCCCCCTTGCGAGCGGCCTTGCATAATACAATACATTTTTAGAAAGAAGAACATTTTTTTTTTAAGAAATGAGTAGACAGTGTTCCAGTGAGACAGAACTCGGAATTCGAAAAATATTTCCAATACCGTTGTCACTTTGTAGAATAATAATTTGGTGGTGTATATGATGACCGTACAAGTTATTTGTGAAGTATGACCTAAGATTATATTTGTCATTCTAGATGGAATGCCAACGTAGTATTATTAATTCAACCGTTAAGTTATATTTCTTATTACACGAAACGCTTATGCAAATCGTTTTGGATCGATTTGTAGTATGTTCACCGAAAGACGTTTATCTTAGTACTTTCAATATTTGTAATACATTTCTATGTTATAATTTCGCTGAATTATAATGATATTATCGCAAATAGATTATTATATTTTATAAATTATTTTTTGGACAAAAAAAAAAAAAAAAAACGGTAATTAACGATAATCCTATAAGGATTGTGTTTATATCATTATTGAATTAATGAGATTTTAAAAAAGAAAAAATTATTTGCAACAAAGCCACACTAGCAGATTAAATGTATAAAGGATAACTTTAAACACTCGCGATCACTATTGTGTGTAGAACATCACATTTAAAAGGTTGATAAAATAACTTGACTATCAAGTTTCTAGATTTATTACATCAGGTAAAATGGCATAGGTTTCGCATACAATCTCATTTTCGAGCAATCAATTCTTCTTTTCACCCAGAGTATATAACGTACTGTGAATATATATTATCGTCAATAACCCTTCACAACCCACGAAGGATTTACAACGCTGAAATATCAAATAAACCGAACGCAGTGTTCGCGGCGGTCCGCTATTAATGCGTGCCGCTATGAATGACATTATGTACGGTATACATTTTAATCGTTCGGGATGAGTATAGATGAGTCGAAAGGACATAAATCTACATTATTATGTTCGTTATCCCGTTCGAGTTCCGAGGCGTTTTGAAAGCACGCAAGCCTTTACATTATTGCGAACGTTTCGCGGTTCATCTAGAGTTTCCAATATCCGAAGGAGAGTATCTGATGAGGTTTTATATATTTGTCAAGCCACGTGTATGTATATAATATAAATAATCCCATTACGACGTGAAATGTCTAATAATCTCATTACATGGTGTATCGTTAATACATACGTATATAGAAATATAAAGGAAACTAAACTCACGAGACTGTCAAATTTTATGACAATATTAAAATACGCGTTCCATTAACATTTGAGAAATATTACGTCGATGTATTTGAGTGCGTTCGTCGAATCACCTATACGTACGGGAGTGAATATGAGTACACGTAATGAACTTTGAATTCGCGTTTCATTGGTTTTCGCTTTGGAGGGGGGGGGGGAATTAGCCCGAACACATCACGCCCACTTGTCGATAAAGCGTACATTACCCGTGACGGAGCGAAACAATAACTTAATGTCGTCGCGGTAACAGGAGCTGACGAGTGCAAACGGATTAAAATCGACCCCGATCGCCGATAACGAAACGGTTAAATTTTTAAAGCTTAAAGGACAATAGAGATATTATTATACGGTTCGGTGCACTAAGATAACAGCCGCCGCGACCAGCGGATTTTCCGAGCCGGCATTTTCCACGGAACTTTTTAAGCCCGAATCTCACTAATTTCGTGTCTTTGTTTTCTTGAAATGCGATGAAAAATAATGACTTGGATCACACGAGTGTAGGAAAAAAAATAAATTTGTTTTGTAGTGCTAACGCAACAGTTATAACATGGCGCGCGGACGAAGTGTGCGCCGTTATTAATTTTTGATTTCCGTAATCGTGCGCAAGTACCTCGTGCAGCTGTCGCGAAATACACAACGATCCGTAATAAACGCACGAGAACAAAACGGTTTATTTTTTATATTTCATCACGATACACGCCACTTTCGAGGCTTTCAAACAGCGACGAGGGGCTGCCCTCGTTCTTGGTCTTCGCGTCCGATCAATTCGCGCGTGTCATCGGAAAACCAGAACGCCTTGCGTATCGCTATGGTTTTATCGTTCGAAAAATTCTTAACAGAGCGGTGCGCTGTCCAGACAACCGAAAGGATCGTTGACATTATTGCCCGGGTACGTCACAGCGACACTTTTGCCGGACTCACGCGATCGGGAAAGACGTTCAACCGCGGTCGATATCCGTGCGTATTGTTTCCCCGTCGTGTGCACGTGATCGTTCCGCAGATGAACGCACGAAACCCCCTGCGACGCGAGAAGTCTCCCAGATGTTACAACCGTGTCGGCGAGTTCGCGTGCGAACGACCGCGGTCAGGACGACCCGAAATCAAGGTTGGCATCGCATTCGCCGCGACGCACACGACGTCCATTCGCAAAACTCCGCCATCGAAAAGGGTCATTTCTCGGGTGTTCCACGAGTACCCTCTAAATCATCTCACGCTCGTCGTCCAACTTGACACGTCTTCTCGACCCTTCCAAGGCCTATTGGTACGGTCCGCTTTATTAATAATTATTTGTCATCATAATACACGAATCCGTTATCGTAGCCCTTCGTGTCATTGTACGCCGATTGTAATGTAATCGCGTTGTACCGAGTAATTCACCGCGTAAATATTTCGACGTAATTTTGATGCGTACCTTTCGTATTGGTTTAGCTCTTTTATTCGACCTCTTGCGCAGTTTAATTACTATAAACGGCAAGGATATAAAAACTGGTTACTTCAAAAATAATGTTACCCGTATGTTCAGATGTTTTTCGCAGGAGTCGGGAAACTCGTAGAGATTTATACACAATTGTTTGCAAACGCGTACGGATATTAAATTCAAAATAATATTTTCTTAGACATCGATTTTTAAAAATTTGATTGTTTATTTCCAAGGCGTTCGCATACGTAATTTAACGAAATAAATATTAAAAGGATACATACTTTACTTACTTTATATTATTAAATATATTACCAACTGCATCGAATGCTATATTTAAGAAAACGGTACATATATTTTGAAGTTATTTGTCAAAATATGTATTACTCGGAATACTGTGCAATAAAAATAATTTACACAGGCAATAATGATTCTAAATTTGAATTGAAATTAGGAATGAAATTATTATTATAAATTAAATTATTATTTACAATGGACCTTATAAAACAGAAATATGTGTATTTTCATAAAAAAAAAAAAAAAGATAAAAAAGAATACTTTTTACATTGAGTTTAATTACACATGATTTTTTTCCTACATTTTCATTGACAGTCTTAATTTTGTATATTTTTATCGGAGTAATATCAATTCATTATTTATTTATAATGATATTTAATAATTTATTATGATGAGAGTTTTGTTACATCACATAATTTTATATTAATCTAATCTGAAAAACCCGTTGCGTATCCGTTTATTTATTTATATATAATTATATTTTATGTGTAGTGTACACCTATTATCACCGATATTCTTGCCAGGCACAATGTGTTGCACTAATTTTATTATAATAATTACGATTGTCATTGGCCAAAGTCTAATGATAATCGGATGGACCGTAATTATTAAATATTATAAAATTGTCACTCTCCTTTCGATGAGCGAGCCGAAAAGCCGACATACGTTTATTTTTCATTATAATTATTATTATATAAAACTCAAGATGGAGTAAGGGAGTTTATTCTCTCCCGCGGCGTTATGGTCCGATGGGCAAGTCATACATTAAACAATGTATAAAATGTATATGTATGTATTGTTATTATAAATATTGGCCGGTATAATTGAATAATAACTAAAATAGGCATTTCTTATATTTCTGTCATGTCTTAAGTTTTGCCTCAGATATCTTAACATTTTGTTTTTCTTGGATGGAGTTTTACGCCCGTCCGAGCTTTCTCCATAAATACATTCTTAATATACTCATATAATAATTGTTTTATTTTTATTTTTATTATATTTACAAAGTTCCTTGCATACAGGTTCTACCATACTTAAAAATCCTATGTACTCCGATTTTATCGGTATTTATCATCCGATTTTATCATAGGTTGGCGACCGTGTGCGACAACTCGAAAAAGTCGAGAACGTCGCAGTTTATAAACAAAAACTGTGTCTGTGCGTACACATAAATAAAAAATTCATATCAATTCTTTTCACGTTTCAAATTTATACTGCGGTTCCTCTCAATGATATTTCCTGTTTCAGATAACCCGTGTTTTTAGTCGTGTGCTGATGTTTCTAATCCATGGACATTTACAAAAAAGAAATAATATTATACCGATCCACGAATGCTTTAACCGATGTTGAATAAATATAACGAAACATTAAAACAGATTATATTATGTATCCCGTTAATATGATCCGACAAACAGTTTATTTTAATTAATTTAAATCCGTATTATTAAAATAAGACATAGCAAAAGGATTTTTAACTTTACTCTCGAGTTTAATGGAAATTCATTAACGTTTTATTGTAGTAATCAAAATGTGAAATTATTTATTTACGATCGCACGGTTTATAACGTAAAACACGTAATACTCGTTGTGTTTGCGTTAACGATCGAATATCAGAACTATTACGGTTACTGATATTGGTATGCTCATTAAGTTGTGGGCTGGAGGTTCAAGGTTTGTTGGAACACCGCGGCCACGAATCCGATGTTTTGAGCAAAACCTAGCGGATAAACGAAGTACTTATCTTCGTAATAAATGTGTAAAGAAAACGAGAAAAAACGATTGTTCAAAACCACAGCGGTTTATAGTGTGCACAAGGCTTTAACCATTTCTCCGCCTCCGCGCCAACTGCGTGCGGAAAAACAATGTCGCCGTAGGTCGAGGCGCGTTTACGAACTGTACATACAGGGATTTGGGGAGTGATCGCCGCCACCCTATCCGGTGCAGGTGAAATACTTCTGTCGATACATATGCACGGCGGTGAACGGATAAGGTGGCCTGGGGATGAAAATAAAAAACGGATTTTTCCCATCAAACACTCGAACAGCTCTCGTCTCCTGAATTATAATTCGGATTGCTTAATGTACCGTGACTCGCGCGCGCACGCTTCGGAAGCCGAACGAACGAACCGTGAACGGTTTAAAGTTTTATTCGGAAACTGTGTACACACGAACTCCCTTCGCGTACCCCGAACGCGGGCGGGCACACGCGCGTTCATATGTAAACAACACGTGTTCGCCGCGCAATACGGACAAAACGTTATTATGCTGGAGCACGCATTTGCATACGCTGCCACCTACGCGGCGTTATTGCAGCAGCGGACGTGCGCACGTACGGCGGTATTACCGCCGTGGGCGTGCGCGGGCGCTTTGAGTTCGGGACGAAACGGAAGTGGGCAAAAATCACGCTCCGCCGCCGATCAACTTCTATCGATTCTACGCACTGTTTTCGGTTCGGTTCCTCATAATTATATCGGTCGACCAGGTACCGAGTACCGTGCACGGCCCGAAACGGTGCGTCTAAAGGTACGGTTTCCAAGGCGCGGCTTTTGCATGAACAGTGTATACACGTTGTGCCTATAGACTGGTTTCCGATCCGCGGCCGGCGGCTCTACCGCGACGACAGCAGTGTATCGCGACAGCCGCCGGCGGCTCTAGTCGAAAATAGTGTTTTTTGTGTGTTAAAACTTTTGCAGTCGCTGATAGCTGTATGTAGTATGGGGGTTTTTACTCTATTTGAAGGTTGTTTCGTAATATTGAATTCAACTAAAGATAATATGATAAATTAAACCGGTTGTGATTGATGCGAAAAAAAAAAGAATTCGTTTCATTTTCTAATAAATGTATATTTATCTATTTATCAAAATTTAAAAATAACCTTCGGGCACACGATTTTTAAATAAAACGTTAGTTGGTTTCGTTTTATTTGGATTTAAATGATTACGTAAAAAAAAAATTATCTTCTTCCTCCTCTTCTTCGAGCAAATCAATGATCATTTTGTTATTATTAAAAATGCACATTAAATCGGACATGGTTTAACACTTTAAACATACGTCTTAACACAACAAAATGCGAAGTACGACTAAACAAATAATGAAATTATGTTTAGAGCCGCGGCGATTTGCATGTCTAGGAAACCAGTCGGACTTCAGCGGCTGATCGCGGCTTGGTCGACAATAATTGTTCCGCTTCGTTATCGGCAGCACGACTGTTCACGACGGGCAATCGAACGGACACACGGCAAACCTCCTAACACTATACACGTATTGCCGGGCGCATAGTCAACAAGTATTCACGTCGACCGTGGTAACTATAGAACACAATTTTTCGTGCATCATCCAGGCACACCCTGTGCACAAGCCTACGAGTACACCGTAAGCGTATTGCGATCAATCAAAACATTTCTTGCGCGGCCGCGCAACGTGTAGGTCCGGATTAGTTGACCACCGGTGCAAGTTTCGACGGAGGGGTCGCGTGCACGTTCGCGTGACAATTTCGAACGGCTCGCCAGGTATAGCCGCCCCCGTTACCCGCGACACCTATTCACGAACGCACGTGTTTCGGTGTTTTTTATTGTTATTCGATCGCGTTCCGCAGACGTGTACAGAAATTTGGTCCACAAGCGCTAATACGTATTTAATTATTTATTAATTACATTTTGTAACGCCTGTGAAACGTTTTGAGACTTTTTGGTAATATTCTTTTTCTTTTTTTTTTTCTTTTTTTATTACAAAGAAAAAAAAGTCTCATGAAAAATCTGTTAAGTATCAAATTTTCAAACATTAAGAATAAAAACTGAAAATGTTATGAATTTTTGACTGAAAAAAATTTAGCGGATTTTCGTATTTTTTATCGTATGTCAAAATGTAGTACTCCAACGGTCGTAAAGATTTTTTCTGAAACTGTGTCCAGTTTGTTTATATTAATCGGTAAATTATACGTACGATATATATATAATTTTCAGGATTTGTTATTAAACCATAATTATTCTATTGATGTTTTCAAAAAAAAAAAAAAATAATACGATTTTCTTTAAATAATAAAAAGACAATATTTTGTATATGTATGATTATAATGGTTATTTAAGCAGTTTTTTTAATCGAAATCATGAATACAGTCTTTAAAAAAAAAACATGTACCTAGTATGAAGTTATTATATGAGATCGAATCTCGGTTTATTTTTCCGTTCTTTTCTACTATTTTCCATATCGGAAAACTGTTGAAAAATTTGAAAAATTACATGCCTAGAGTAGAATTCCCACTAGAATCCATTTCTTAATCGTTTTTTGTTTTATTATTATTTTTTTTTTATTTCATTTGGCGATAATCGGAAAACTGTTGTTTGCGGAATTACTTGTGATCATTTTAATATCAGTCAGAAAAAATCGAACCGTAAATTCAATAAAAAGACATTGTTCGTTTCACTCATAACCTAAGAAATAATTCTTCGTTTTCCCGCGGCGCAACAATTTTTCTATGTTCGTCATCGAGTGGGCACGATTCGACCTCAAACACGTTTTTTACCCTACCCCCACCATCATGTGTCGTTCTCGCCGTTTGTCTACGGCAAGTCGATTCGAGTACTTTTTCCCACCGTTTTTCTTAGCGGATCGGTAGAAACCGTTTTCGTTCTTCTCCCTGTATGTATGTTACTTATCCCGCGAGGAACGACCCACGCCACTGCCCGCCGGTGAACCTCGTTGGTACGCTGAGCACAGGGGTGACGGCACGGGCGCACGCTAGCCAAGTACCGTGACGGTCTCGTACATTCGCGTTGTGCGCGCGCGGTTACGGAACAGAATATCCGCGGGACCGCGTAACGACGTCATACACCAGGGGCGTCCTCGAGGGGGAGTCTAATGGGGAAAGTAGCCTCCCCCCCATGACTTGTATTTTTTTTCTTAAAATGTTCATAATTTATATTAAAATACCACGCTGGGAAATATATATATATATATATATATATATATATATATATATATATATATATAAAATTGTTATTATTCATTAATTTATATTAAAATAATTCAATGTACACATAAAACAATTTTAGTACTGCAATTCTGTTAATTATATTTCGTTTTCTTGTACCTACAACTATACCTATGTCGGATACCCTAATCACATTGCACACCCCGAGTTAAATCAGGTGAAACACCTAGTAATTGGTGTATTAATATATACATATACTATGTGAAGTTTGCCCTCCCCACGTCACGATGTATACCAAAAAAAAAAAAAAAGAAAAAAATTACCTTCCCCAAAAATAATAAAACACTGGTCGCTTACACTCTGGTGGGGTGCGCATCGCGACGACGCACAGCTCTCGATCAGGAAAAAGCCAAGTGCGAGCAGCGGGAAACGTGTACGGCGAATATTTGTCCGGCGTCGGTAACGTTATTGAAAAACGCAACACGTGCAAGTCGTCGGGCGTCCCTCGCCGGTCCGGTGGTTTGACGGCGATGACAACGTTTAACGCGAACTGACAGTGAAAACGGTCGGAGGTCGAATCGTTTAGCCGCTTCGTAATAATATTATTGTTCAGACGTTTCGCACTCGTTCCGGCCGCGGTCGGATCGACGTTACCCGTCACGGGCCTTGCGGATACCACCGTTTTCGTTGTAAACACGGTTGTGGCTTTTTCCCGGCCCGTTTTGGGTTGGCGGTGCCACATGAAACGTTTAGTGAAAAAAAAAAAAACAAAAAAAGTAGTTTCTACTACCTGTTGGTATACACATGTGCGTTCGTACGTGTGCCGTTGAAGAAAATAAAGAGTTAGACGCTGCCTCGCGCGCAGCCAACACTTGGCTCGTTAGCATTTAACAGTCGTGTAAAACAATACCGGACCTGACATGCTTTGAGCGAGCGGGTTACGGCTCAACCCCCTCTCCCTCTCCCTCTCCCTCACCAATTGAGTGTTTTCGCCCTGCACGCTAACGGCGTCGGAACGTTCTAAATATTTCATAACTCTAAGTGCCCCACTAGTACGAAGTTCACATTATTTATTCAAAACCCGAATCATTACTCGTTGGTCGTCCGTCAGCAGACCCCGGATTAATCGCACGCACGCACGTTATCGCTGCTTTCCAGAAAATCCGTTTTAATATACGATCCCTCGACCGGGCACGGTGGTTTCGAAAACGATATTCTAGTCAATACTCAGACGCTAACATTACTTAGGACCGTGACCGTGCGTCGAACGATCATACCGTCGAGCACGGCCCAAACGTTCGTAATGTTCGTAATGTTCTCAAGGCATGCATTTAGGAGTGCCAGCTCGATAGACGTAAACCACGAGAACTCGCTGAACGTTAAATACATTTACTCTTCGTTTTTCATTACTGGTGGCTTGAAGTTGTTTCTTGTCGTTTCTCAAGTAAATAGATCCGCATTCGTAATAATCCGGAGAGATGATTTTGTGTTCGGTGGAAGTAATATTTGAAATGACGCCCGCGGGGAGAAACGAGCGGCGGTGGTTCACGTGTGTGCATATAACGAATATAATAATACATATGCACGCACCCTTTAAAGTTATCTAAATAAATACATACATTTGTGCTGATGAGTTTACGTGGATAGGGTTTGGTTCATATGTACGGATATATTTGCATCTTCAATAATTCGGGTTGAATATAGTGCTGGTGAAATAACAAACAGAAATAACGTTCCCACTCGTCAAAATGTTCGCGGAATTACGTTTGATGATTTTAATATTAGTCCGAAAAAGTTGCTCCGTAAGTTTAATAAAAAATACATCTGTACATTCCGCGTTTCAATCAGAATCTAAAGCTCAAATGTTGCCACTGCATCATTTTCCCGATTTAATCTTTTAAGACAGTACAACATTATTCGTATTTAGTTCATTCGTATAGTCTGTTATTTTGTAAAGAGTTAAACATAATACCTATATTTAAAGTGATTCGTGAAACTGATTTTCAAAATGAGAATACGGGAATGATGAATTACGGTATTACTAAGTTTCAATTTCACTAAGATCATGAATGTTTGGTTGCCAATTAATCTACCAATGCATATGATCTAGCGCATCCGTATGGAGATAGCGTATTTAGAGATGTGAGTTTGTATTGTACAGTGGTATAAAACTGTATTATAAAAGGTATTATACACATGGTATAAAATTATTTTATACAGACGGTATAAAAAAAAAAAATTAAGGCTTTAAGTTAAGTTAATTTAGTTATTACCACGATTAAAGGTACTTAGATATAAAATTATTATCATTTATTAATTATTATCGTAATATGTTTTCCCATTGAGTAGGGAAAGTACTCATTCCAAAAATATCCTTAGCGTCGTAGTCTTATCCTTATTGAACTAAATTCAAATTATTAAATTAATTCTTGTATAATGTGTTTTTTAAATGTTTTCTGACCTTCTAGTCATTTTTTAAATTATTCCTTTTTTAAAATGATTTGTATTTCATAATTTATAATAGGTTTATAACCTCTGTTAAATTTCCAATAATTTGAGATACTGAAAGGTTTTATACGGTATAATACTGGTATAATACCGGTATAATATGGTATTATACAACAACAAAATAAAATACGGTATTTTAACATCTCTAAGCGTATTAATTTCAAAATCATAGTACCAATTTTGATGATTAATTTAGTCGAAATTATCTCAATTTTATATGTAATGATAATTATTAGGGCTATGATTTTGTAGCAATTGCATTTTCTTTCATAGTAGTCCAGGACATAGCTAATCAAAAACAAAATTCGATTCATTCATCACAGAGTTCAAATATGCAATTTTGTTTTTGCTTTTTTTGCTTTTTTTTATGATATTCGTAAAAAAATGCTTTTTTGGTACTTTTTTATCAGTTTATTAGCCTTTTAATTAGTTTTTGTTAAATTTACTCATATTTAACATTTTTAGAACATTTACGTACATTTTTATCTAAATAATTATTTATTAATTAATTTTAATTATATTATTAAATATATTTTGTGATTTCATAGTGAAATATTATCATCGCCTTATCGGAAAATATTTCTGAATATAGATTTTTAGATTTTGTCAAAGTGATTACCGAGTGTGGAGTAGTGGTTACATTGACTGGATTTCAGACACAAAGAGAACGATATTTATCGACTTGTTTACTATGTCTAAATTTAAAATAATATTATTTAGCAGCCACTAATTATAGGAATTTCCATAGGGGTTTATATTCGAGTGCTAGCGTACGAAGTATTGTTGCGACTCGCGGAACCACGATATCAGTAATCGTTAATACGTTATGCCGACAAGTCGTTAATCGTTTTTTCCTGTAATCGCGTGTGTTGTTATACCTACCTTGTTTGTGTTCAAATTTATTTAAAATATTTTTAAAACTAAAAATGCTTAAACCTAAACAATCGTTGGCTTGTCGTTTACGTGCATATGTGCGCGAATTCGGTGACAACATTTTTACCACTGACGGGACAATACTTTATTGCAAAATCTGTGACATAAAAGTTGCAGGTGAAAAAAAATTTAATGTTTCTCAACATGTTGCACGTGATAAACATATTATGGGAATTGAAAAAAGAAATCAACAAAAAATATCTACTACTCAGACTTTATTAAACGGCCCATCGACAGCATCGACATTTAATTACGATTTATGCAAGGCCCTATTATGTTCAAATATACCACTTAATAAACTATCTCAACCATCATTTCGAAAATTTCTTGAGAAGTATACTAATAAAATCATACCAGATCAATCAACATTGCGTAAGAAATATGTTACCGAATGCTACACAGAAACAATTAATAATATAAGAGCATATGCATCTGAAAAGAAAATATGGGTATCAATCGACGAGACGACAGATGTAGCTGGTCGTTATGTGGCTAACGTAATAATAGGCACCTTAGAAATTGATAGCCCAGGTAAAATATTTCTTTTAAATTCGGAAGTGTTAGATAAAGTTAACTACGCAATAATATGTCGATTATTTGATACGTCGCTTTTAATTGTATGGCCTGAAGGGATTAGGCATGAGAATATTTTGTTATTTTTATCGGATGCCGCACCGTATATGGTTAAAGCTGGTAAAACTATTAAAATATTTAATCCTAAAATGGAACACATTACTTGTGTAGCTCATGCATTGCATCGAGTATGCGAGGAAATTAGATTACAATTTCCAAAAGTTGACAAGCTGATTTCAAATATGAAAACAATTTTTTTAAAAGCTCCTTCTCGAGTACTAATTTTTCGAAGTATTGCACCAAATATTCCTTTACCTCCAGAGCCCATACTCACAAGGTGGGGAACATGGATTAATGCTGCAATTTATTGTTGTGAACATTTTTCTTCAATTAAACGTGTCGTTATGGAATTGGACGAAGATGATGCTATTTCAATAAAAAAAGTTCATGATTTAATAAAAGATTCGAATCTGGAATGTAATTTAACATTTATAAAATCAAATTTTAGTGCATTAATAAGTGCTATTTTGCGTCTTGAAAAAACCAGTTGTCCTCTGTCCGAGTCAATTAAAATTGTATTGGATGTGCAAAATATAATTGATAAAGCACAAAACAAAATTGGTAAGGCCGTGCAACTAAAGATGAAGACAGTTTTAGAAAAAAATACTGGATTTAAGTCAATATGTACAGTCTCAAAAATTTTGAACGGCGAAGAAGTTTCAAAATTGGAACTGCCAGAAGATTTAAATCTCGATGACATGACATACTTGAAATTTGCTCCGATAACATCCGTGGACGTGGAGAGATCATTTTCTTCATACAAAACATTGCTCACTGATAATCGCAGATCATTTATATTTGAAAATTTGAAAGAATCCCTAATAGTACAATGCAACAATAAAAATGCAATTGAATAGTATGTATCTATTAACATTAAATAATATTTATAATTTTAAGTTTTTTATAATAATTTTTTTAATTCATTCTTGTTTTAGAAAGATGGTGTTGAATACAGAATTGTTATCAAAATATTACAAAATATCAAAGAAAATTGTCTTATTGAATATTTATATAATAAACAGGTACTTAAAATTTAATAAAACAGTTTTTAATTTATTTTTTTCAATATCTATAAATTGTGCTTAGTTGTTCTAAGAATTAATTGGTGTGAACATTTAAAAATGTTTTTTATAAATTATTTTTTAATATTAAAAATATTTTTCAGCTAAACTTAAAAATGTTCAAGTCTTTTTTAGATGCATTTTTCTGGTTACAATGCTTTTTTTGTAGCATTATTGGCAATTTTTTAATTCCTTTATTGTAAGTTTTTAGTGCTTCATTTTCCTAGCCCTAATAATTATACTCTATTTTGACAATATTCTTAGTTAAAGCTATGTAAAAAACCTAAATATTATGGCCGTTAAATACAGTAAATGTATTAATTTCGTTTCAATGAAAAAATAATAATAAAAAATGTATATCTAATGTTCAATAATGGTTAAAATAAATATCATTAGATATTAAATCTTTACTATTCACTTTATATCGTTGTTTGTATTACACTGAGAATGATGTACAGAGAAAATGGTTTTAATTTTATGATCAGAATGCTGCTTTAATGTTTACCAATTTCAATGTTCAGGTATAACTTTTTTGTAACCGTCAAACAATTATTGTATCAATAATTATATCGTTACCATATGTGATAGGGTTTTCATTTTTGGCTTTCAAACGTGGAATCGTTATTATTAACCGTAATATTATTTTTAAATATTTCAAATCAAATGTTTAAATTCAAGCCAAACATTTTCGTTTAAGCGCTGAAAATGTATAGTGCACTAGTATTGTTATAATAATAAAATTGAATTTTTGATAAATGCAACAGATATGCGGTTGTTGTACACTCCTGTAATAATAACTATGGAGTTCGCGGAATGGAATTGAAAAGTTCACGACGTTGTAAATTTTAGATTCATTTTGTCCATGTACTGGAATTACTCTGTATAAATGTATTAATTCCGTAAAATATTTATCGGTAAAGGGGTTCATATGAAACTAACTTGACAACAAAGTTACAGAGATAAATCCAATTAGCCGGTTCGACGTAATTGTCCAGTTATTATAAAATAATGTAGTTTGTCGTAGTTTGCTATTATTCTCTTCGCCAAAGACTGTGTGTAATATAACAATATCTATGCCACTATATTTCGTATCTAATGCATTTACGTGTGATGGACCGTCGGAACCCGTGTACTGTTGTTTAGTAAATTATTACCTAAATGTATTGTACGGCAAAGACTCGAAATCGTGTCAATTTAACGAATTTAACGTGTCATTTAATGAAACGGACGAGCTATGATTTCCTTTCATTCCCGCGACTTCTGCCAAAATATTTCACATACAATCGAAGAACATACACTTGACCTTTTTCTAAAACTGTAAAAGAATATTACACTTTAGCTAATCGATTAAGTTGAACATGTTTTACCAAAATGTACAAATACAAACACGTTTCTGGAGAGTATACCGCGGGGATGCACTATGGGTGCTTTATAATTTTTATATAAATACAAAACATCTTACACTCTATTCGTCTGTAGAGTCGTAGTTTTCAAATTTAAATTTTAAAGATTAATCCGATTGTAGTGATACACGTATATCAATCAACTAATCTATATACAGTGTATATCAAGTAAGTTCACGTAATTGTATGTTTAAACGTGTATATTACACTCGTTTAAATTTTTTTTTTTCGATTCACATCGAAACGAAATAACTCTATAGTATGTGCATACGAATGATATAAATTAATTTATATGAATGAAACATTCTAAAAAAATGGTTAAAAAATAAACTGCCCGCTCACTCTATTGGGAAATCCGCTTCTATGTGAAACATAATGTACACATTAAATTTTCGCTTATTACGAGTAAATATTTTTAATAAGTCTTAATGACACTTAGGGAGTATGCCTGTACTCATGATAATTAGTCGGACGAAATAAATTAACGGTGATTTTAATATTGAAATTTGGTACGATCAATTTTAAAGAAACATGGTAACATCGTGAAGTATTATAATACTATTAAATATTAAGTAATCGTATTGCCTGTATTATTTTTCTCATCAATTATCAAGTAATTACTCTTATTTTTTTTCAATCGTATTAATTTTTTCTCAACAAAAAATAAAAATTGTCAATGTCCATCACTTATAACACTTATCGGAACATAATGTCATGTACTCGTATTGTTAATCTAATAGATAGAATTGTCAAAAATAATACACGTAGTTTCAATATCATACTAGTATATAATATATTTCGAAGACCCAAATTATCATCGGACACGAATAACTGAATCTGGAAAATATTTATTTTTTGAATCTATTTTTTATTACGAAGAAATCATAATAATATATTTAATATAATAACTTTATACATATTGTTACATGCATAAAGAATTATTGATTTCAATACCTACAGTCTGAAAATGACATAGTTTTTTCTTTTTTTTTTGAAGTTGAGTGTTTTAAAAAATTATAAGTAAAACGACAATACATATGAACATATTAAGTTGCGTGTTAAATAAAAATTATATTTTTTATGTTCGCTGAGACTATTCAGACTATTCCTATCAACAAAATAGCGCAAAATTCAAATTATATTTTGAGTAAATGTAATGAAAAATGCAGAATACAAACTATTTTATAATTACTAAAATGGCAATGGCATGTGCTATTGTTAAAACATTAAACGCTATCGATGCCTGATACTTGTAATGAGTATCTTTTGTTTTCGTATCGTAAAGTAATACGTGGTTACATTTTAAAATGATAAAAATGATCACATAATTCATAGTTACTAAAAAATATTTAGAATTTTTCTTGAGTCCAAAAGAAAAAAAAAGAAAATGAACATTGGTTAATTAAACGATTAAAAATTAAATCCATAATTTGCGATTAATACTGAATGTTATCACCGTTTTTAGTATGTTTATTTTCTTAAATGTTCCCCTGTAATTATTCGGTAACATTCTAAATTTCTAAAACTATAACATCACAAAAGGTATCGGAATCACTAATTCACCACAAATGTTCGATATCCTTTTATATGTTATACCGAGACTAACTTGTTCTGTTTTGGTGTGGTTGCTAATGTAATTGGTAGAGGCCATGCACTTTATAAATTATAGTTTTCTGTGTGCGTCTTACACATAAACATATACACAATAGTGAATTTCACATGATATCCAATACATAATAATTATTAATCTAAATATAATTCAAATTATGTTTTTTCGATAAATTATGATATTTAATATCCATGGGGCCTGTGTTATAATAAATAATTTCTGAGTGTCACGGACATATTAATTTTTTTGTACAAATATGTATGTAAAAAATACTTTCTTTCAGTTAAAAATACAAACACAATCGTTTACAAATAATAATATTTAAAAAAAATAATAAATAATTATAAAATTTAATAACAATATGATGATGTATTAAATAGTAGTGCAAACTAAAAATATGTGTTTGTTTGTTTCTATCTGATCTAATAACTTAACGACCAAAAAAAAATATCAGTTAAGCATTTATAATGGTGAGAAACTTTTAATCTAAGTTTAAGTACGTAAATATCAAAAATAAAATTTAAAATTATAATTAAACATGACTTTTGTAAAACTTCAGTGAGAAATATTTAATAATATTGATATCACAGGAACTTTAAACTCATTAAAGAGGTATTCGTAATAAACTAAAAAGACCATAGGAATAAAAAAACACTTCACTGAGTGGAAATAACAAGATTCTGGACTTTCAATTATAATTTACAGTGTTCTAAATTAAAATCTTCTACTCATTCATCTTTCTTCCAACTATTTGGGGTCAGCCACCCTTGTCCTAAACCTCCACTCATCTCGATTTTCTACATCCCTTACACAAACAGCAACAGTCCTCATGTTATTCTCAATCATATCCAACAATTTCTTTTTTGATCTTTTTCTTCTAAATTAAAATATAAAATTAAAAAACCGCTTTTATAATAAACGCTTTGTCGTATTTAATGCGCCAGTGGTATGAAAAGAAAAAGATCAAATGCAAATGTACACAAGGAAAAAAGTAAATACGATTGTATTAGATTACAAATATTTTACTGAGAACTACAAAAGACTTAATTATTTGAAGACCAAAGGATATAAGCTGAAGGATTATTAATTTATTTTTATTTTAACACTACATTTTATTTCGAAACCACAATGTTGGTTATAGTTCAATTTTCTAACTGACATCGTGTTGGGACATCTCATCTCCACGTTTTTCAAGTCAAGTCATTTTGACAGGTGGACGTTTAGAAATATCAATTTAATAATATTTTATACACTAGAATATTAAATGTATTAAATCTCAGGGGAAGTAAGGTCGTACTCTAATACAGATGTATATATGTGAGTGTGTGTATTTTGTCGATTCTTACGTCTCGTTTCATTTTATGCTTTTAGAATGGATTGAAAGTTGATTTGATAAAATAATTTAATAAGTAGGGCTCGGAAGTTGATGCATTTTGCATTTTTTTTTGGAACTTCTTAGACGATGCTCTCCTGGCTACAAATCTGTTTCATTAGCATAAGAATCTGAATAACTAATTTTTAATTTGCATTTTTTTTGCATTTCTTGGTGTTTATTACTTTTTAAGTCATTTTTTGAGATTTTTAGGTCATTTTCCCACATTTTTAGTCATTTTTACTTATTTCACACTAATTCATTTCTTATGGTTTCTTGTCGACCATTATGCCGATAACTTAAAACTTGGAAATTACCACAGACTAATATTAGTACCTATCCAATTTTATCTCGACAATTACATTTCGATTATTGTATTGAATAGTATTATATCTGCATTTTATTATTTTTTCCTAATGTTCGATTAGTATCCGATTTTATTATTTGTTTATTTCCCTATTTTAAGGACATTTTTGTCATTTTTATGTCATATTTTGAGTAATATGAAGCTTTGATAAATTTATATAGAATTTTATAGTA
This sequence comes from Sipha maydis, assembly GCA_034509805.1. Classification (NCBI taxonomy): domain Eukaryota; kingdom Metazoa; phylum Arthropoda; class Insecta; order Hemiptera; family Aphididae; genus Sipha; species Sipha maydis. The sequence goes on along the minus strand of JASXSY010000385.1, from coordinate 151,844 downwards.
AAATAGAGTAAAATATTTAAAAAAAAAATGTATTTGTATTAATTTAAAACTAATATTTGTAATATTTTTAGATCATTTTTAAGGAAATTTTTTGCCAATTTTATGTCATATTTGCATTTTTTTTAGGTCATTTTTTATTGTTTATAAGGTCATCGACTTCCGAGCTCTATTAATAAGCAACACAAGACGTTTGAGTTGACGAGTTCAATACCGATCACTGTCCATTGATCTGGGAACTAATTATTACTTTGCCCGCGAACGCATTCTTGAAACATGGAATAAAATTATAAATCACCGGGGTAAAATTGATGTATATGTGGTACTAGATTCTATCTAGATATCCTAGGAATCCTATTACTTGATTATCTATAATCTAATAAGCGGTATCCGTGAAAATGATAAATCTATTCAAAATAAAAATAAAGAGGAAAAAAATGACAATAAAAAAAAAAAAAAACGGTCAATAACTAAATTGTACACTAATAATAATTAAATATTTATAAATATATGAAAATGTGCTCAATAATTTTCTAAATGGAATTGAAATCATTTCTTAGGGGTTCTGAAACTATAAACAACATGGAATGTAATATAAAAATGAAATTGTTCGAAAATTAATTTCATTAGTTAACCGAACACAGTGTTTATTTTGTTGAAAAACCTCGTCGTTTAATGACAACGGGTATAATAAATATGATGGTTTTCGGGTTAAAAACAAAATTAATTACACAAAGAATTAAGTTATACCAGTAATTATATGGCCAAATGTAAACTCCTACACAAACAACCTTTTTACTTGCAAATAAAAGATACCATAATCTCCTATACGGACTTTTTTACCTGAAAAAAAAATCAGTCTAATCACTTACGTTCTATAGTTTTCACTTAAGTACAGGATTTTTGATTTTGATTTTAACATTCGATTTTGACAACACAATGTAGACAGACAATAACAATATCGCAACATGAATTCATACGTATACAAAAAATTAAGTATACACAAAGAATAATGTCACGTTTATAGTTTATCTCTTGTGTATGTCACAAGAACTAACAGAAGTTGCCAAGACTAATATTTTATTAAACGTTTTATCTTTTGTTTTGCTATTATTTTTATTTTTATGTTTTTACAAATATACACAAATAATTTGATTTTTTTTTTTTAATTTAAAGCTGTATGATAATTATACGATTTATATTATTAAAAATGCATTCGATTTTTTTATAAAAAAATATATTTTTTTATCATTTATATAATTTTGTAGGAGTTACCTGAATACCGGTTTTTAAATACCATTTTTAAATATTCAATATTGTTCGATAGTTGAAACATTAATATTTTTAAAAATAAAACTGATTTTTTGTAAAAATTACTTTTATTATTATTTTATTTTGTAGGAGTTAATACTATGTATAAATAAGAGATTTCCAAAATTTAAAGGAATATATCATTCCCTTATTATATGTATAGTATGTTCGTACAAAATATTAGTTAAATCGTGAACTGGTTTCCATTTATTTATTTATCATTCTACCTAAATCACACGTCCTAAGTCATCTGAATAATATTAGATATATTGGTAATAACTATAAAAGCTATATTTATATTGCATTAAATACTGTTTGTTTCGTATTATATTTTAAAAACTTTTATTAAATTATGTACGATGTACACTATGGATAAACAGTAAATATTTTAGTATTAACATAAAAATAAATGATTAAAAAATATTCGTATTAGCATGATGTTACCGTTGTTTGAGGTCCATGATTATGGCCTTGCAATTTGTATAAATAATATATTAATAAAAAAAATAATAATTATATAAATAACTATAGTTGTTCCATTCACCTTTTATAATATTATCGAATAAAAAAAACCTAGTCAAATATCTGAATTAAAATTATGTAAATATTTTATCAGAAATTAAAAAATATAACCTTAATTGGTATTTTTAACTAACTTTACAATTAGAAAACAACAAATAGTTTATTTGGCCAATGGTAAATATATTCGAGTGATATTTGTACCGCATATCACTTACAAGATGAGGCAGTTGTACTTGAATCGTTGGATAGATTCAATACAATTTTAAACAGTTTTCTTGTGCAGTTTCATGAAGTTTAAATTCATCATTGTAACGGTGGAAAATGAATTAAATTTTAATGACATATAATGTTACATCCAACCGATATTTTAATTATCATATTAATATAGATTAAATCAAGTTAAAATGTTATTACAGCGTTTTAAAATAAAAGCCATTAGAAAAAGTTATTAATCGTTAATTATTATGGCTTACTACGTCTTATACTGTTATAATCACTTTAAGTTATTGTTGATTTTTACGATTGCATACGTTCCGATAGCGATTTCGAGATGAAACTACCGCATAAACTAAGGGTTATTAATATTTTTTTCAAGCAATTAATTGAATGTTTGCGGATGTTTAAAAGAAAACAAACCACATAAAACTAATATTTAAACAATGCTTTTAGGTTTTAAACTTGTCTCCCGTTCAAAAGTCGAACAACGACAAAAAAAAAAAAACGCGTTTATGGTGACTAAAATATTATTACACGACTGCACATCAATATGACAAGACGTTTCGTGTAATAAACTAACACTGATCGTTAAAAAAATGTGAATAGTAATATTATTAGACTGTTTGTATTATTTGTTCGATTCTGTTTACTTCTCGTTGTGTTAAAGCTTTTCTCGTACGTACCTCGACGTTGAACATCGACTGTTCTCTAGCGGATCGTTCATGGTTTTCTAATTGAAAGTGTCCACGACCAGAGTGCGCTCGTGAAACGAACTTTTGGGTTGTACAAATGTTCGAAAAAAACTTTCGACACACTCTTTCCTGTAAACTTGGCAGTTGAACATTTATACTTCAATTTCGTTCGGAGGTTTTTCTGATTGAGTTGAACATTGTCCTCGTATAGTAATCGTAATCTTAAGATACATTTTATACCGATGTTTACGAACAAATGAATTTTTATACTAGTATGGTAGTGAACACTCTTGAGCTTATCAGATTTAACTTGGAATTGGTTAAAATGTTCTACAACCGTTCGATTTTGATTCATTTTATGATATTGCACAGAAGGAATGAAAAACAACTCTATTTTTTCTTCACGTAGATATTGATTTTGAATTATATTTAAAACGATTAAGTTGGATTCATTCATATTTTCAATACTACAATTTGTGCGTATGCAGGCAGGACATTTTGTCTACAAAATCAGCGTTTCAATTCATCGAGTTCTTTTGAATATTCAAATCAAAAAATAAATGTTTGGTTCATTTTGAAACTATATTTAAAACATTTATTGAAAACAATTTTTAGTCATGTATCAAATAAATTCAATATGAGGTAGTTCAAGAGAAAGATATTTTTTTAATAAATAGGTAATCCTTGTAATAGTTTCAAGTGAAAATCGTTGGAGATAAATTACTCAAATAAGTTGGTAAGATAATTAGTTTTAATCCATCTTTAAGTTACTCATTAATTATTTAGTTCATGTATGCTATAGGTGGTCCTAAAAATGTACTTTAAAAATTCAAAATTGATATCCCTTTGAATTAGTTAAGTTATAAGAAAATATAAATCTGTACAAATTTGGACTCGCAATCTCAACCGTCTTTGGTGTCGCAACAGGATAAAAATATGATACAAGAGGGTGATTTTAATCTGTGTTTATATTACTTCCAAGACTATAATGTATATAAAAAAAATGCAAGACTGTAACATATGTAAAATTCAGTTTTATATAAATATTTTCTCACAAAATTTCTAGTATTTCCATTATTGTATTTTTAAAATTAAAATAAAATGTTTCTTTTATTTTTATAATTTTAGTTTAGGACTAAAAATGAAATTGAATGATTAGTATGTAAATATAAATTTGTATTAAATTATAAATTAAATTTATATAAATCAACTAAAAATAAATTTGATTTTTCTACACATAATAATGGAATTACTATAAAATTTGAGAGCGGTTTTTTGAATAAAACTTAATTTTCTCCAAGTTAGTGTCCTAAACTTTTTTCATATCTATTATAGTTTTGGTAATAATATAAATACAATTTAAAACCACCACCTTGTGTCATATTTTAACCTTGATTCGGCACCATAAGGGGTTTAATTAGCGGATCCATATTTTCCAAAAATTATATTTTCATATTGCTCAACAATTCGAGAGGGTACCGTTTTTGAATTTCCTACAAACAAATCATGTAATACGTTTATTAAACTGGCCAATCGTCTATAGTAAATATATTTAATGTAATAAAATTACACTAGTAAAAAAAACGTAAACGTACAAAATACATATAGATGTATGCACCGAGTGTATAGCTATTTCATAATAACTGCGATCAATGATAAAGTGTATGATTAAAATAACATAACACTGCGCATTATTTTTGTTGTTCTGCCTATCACACAGAATTTCAATTCAAGGACGTTTATAGTCAGGACGAATTCAAAATGTTATCACTCTTATTTAATAACGATAATAAATAGCGGTGTTATTATTAAGTCGCAGTATACACCAGTCGCAAAGGTAAAACGTAAACGTGGCCTGTATGACTTAACGTTTATCCTCGAGTCCATCTCTTATGAATCCTACGGACAGGACACAAGTAATGAAATAAACTGCAGGTATTCAACTTATTGTACTGGCTGTTTTACGTCAACCATTTATTTGTAGACCCCATTTAATCCGCCGTCAAATGAGCTTGATCATAAGATATAACTGCACCGTTATTTTATATCATATGCGATCGTTAAAAATAATAGGTGCACGTTTCAAGTTATAAGAACGCACCATTCATATTTTATGATCACATTGTTCGTTTCATTACCATCACAATCGTTATTTATAACTTTACACGTTCGTTTCCATTTTTACCATTTTAAATGTACCTACCTAGGTAATGTTGGATTGTAACGTTCATTGATCGCCTTCGTTTACGGTAAAAACAAATCATTTTCGTAGTAATCAGTAAAATATTTAAGTAAAATATTAGTTATCAGTAATTTTAATGACTTCCTTATGGTTTAATTGAAACCACACTCAACTTTAATGAACTTAAATTAAATTTTTTATTTTTTCAAGGAACATTGTATTGAATTATTTGAGCTGATTTTCATTTATATCTCAACACACATGCATTCCAAACATCTATATCTTCTGTTTCACATACGTAACTTATTTATGTTTATTATTTATTTTTTATTTTTAGTTAACCATAATTCTATATTATTTTTTTAATATTTTTTTTTTTTTTTATTCAATCCACAAAGAAAAATGTTCTGTTACATGAATAAATACAAATATAATAGGACGTTAATAATGGTATTAATATTAAGAAAAAAAAAAATCGATAACAGGCACATGATGATAGCAAATAAAACGTTGATTTGTATAATTCCGTTTGCTAATATGATTTTATCAAAACTATCGCCTAACCTATTTAGTGTAAACATATATATATTTATATAGAAAGTGTAGAAAGTGAAAACACACATCAAGGGACAATATTTGTGGGTTGTTTGATGTGTCGAATAACGGTGGAAATGGTAGATAAGTTTCTGAGTAAACACTTAATGGGATAACGCTCTCATAGAAACCTCACGTGAAAATGCTCCCTTTTGGGAAATCGAAAACGTTTACTCGAAATTAGTAATTTCCTGTATATGAGTTTCATCATTATTATGCGCATTTCAAACTAAAACTTGTGTTAGGTATTGAACTCAATATTTTTTTTTTAAATTATCATTGAAAGTTGAACACACCAAAGTTTAAACTGAAGCCTCAAAGAAAAGTTTGAAACCATTCGACTTTATTATGTACGTATAAAATATAAATATCAAATAATATATGAAATTCAGTGTGACATGTACATTTAACTTTACAATAAATATACGTTTAATATTTAAATACTAACCTTTGTTAGAATGGTAAAAATAAATGAACTATTTTATGCATGAATGAATCCAATTTGCAATACAAAGTTTTTTGGGTGCACCATTTACAGAACACGTCAAAGTTTTGTTTTTGCATAAGTTTTTCCTCGTTTAAGTTTTACCAATGAAAATCATACCAAAACATACACCTACATCTTGAAAAATTTTACTCAGTTTGAAATTGAAACCAAGAAATTGAATTGCATTCCCATGCATACAGGTACCACATATTATATAAATAATATACAATTTTTTAAATGTAATAGTTCTAAAAACAGTAATAGTATAATGTGTAAAATATAGTTTAAATTCAACTATATAATATGTTTTATAATTTTATTTTTCTTGTAGATTACTACGTTTTCCAATTTCTATGTTACCAATAAATCTATAAAAATACAATTAATATTTACGAATGCCAAATTTATATTATTATATATTACATAGGTATATATACAAAATTAATGTTGAATATTAAGATTAAAAGTTAATATGATATTAAATTGAAAATTATACTTATTTTGAAATAGCTATAAAGATATAAAGATATAAATAAAGTATACGTTTTTATCAATATCTGAATCACATAAAATATATGACTCGTGACGTTTCTGCAACCATAGATTCAAATACAAACGTAGACTGACAACTACCAGTAAATATTCATTAAGTTGTAAATAGTATATTTACGATGAGGATACACCTACAGCAATGTTCTTTATCACAATTAATTACGACATTTTTATATCTGAACTTATTTTTGTTAAATCAAACAGAAAAACATTCTGAATTGTGTCTGTCCTGAATCCTGACCGAAGTACGTCAAGTTTTCTGGAGTTTTAAATATGTTATAGTGGATGGGAAAACTCTACATACATTTATTATTACTCTGTAAACCTTTTTATTGGAAACAGACATAAAATAATTAATTACATTATAATGTAAGTGTGTTGGAATTAAAAGTGAATATTATTAATTAATTTGAGACACGATTTAGAGAGGGGATCGATTACAATGTAAATTATAATAATTATCACATTGTTATGGGTTTCTTTCAATATATTAACATTTCAACTTAGTTATGATGTAAAAAAATTAACAAAATACACACAAACCGTATAGGAGTGTATATAAAAATATTATAATGTAAAGAGACATCGTCATAGGGGGGACGTTACAAGTGTACTACCGTTGTCCACAACGATTTCGACTATCGCATTCATCTTCAAGCGATACAGATGAATCGTTTACATGATGTTCGATAAATATGAATGCATTCTGAATGCCGAAATGTGCATCAACAACGGACTTAAATCTCAAGACGCTTAAAAATCAATTTCAAATCGGTTCCCGGTACCGTTCGGTACATGACATGTACTTTGCAATTGGCAGTATCGCTAATTACCCAGGGGTTTGAGCCGACCGCGCGTCCGTCGTTATTACAGTGCATACGAGTGGTTTAACCGGGACGAACGATTGAAGTTGATCAAGGGTTTTTAACGTGGTTCAAACCAGCGGTTCTCAAACGTAAATGACCACGGAACCCTTAGGAAATAATATGTGTTTCGTGGAACCCCAATGCCTTTAACTCCCATTCTAACCAAATTTTTCAATTATTTATCGAAAACAGTCCAAAAAATGTTTAAAACATAGTTCATGTTCATTGTTAATGACAATCATTACTAGCAATATTCTCATACACCTTGTGAGACCTATAAGACTGTCCCACGAAATCCTTAGGTCTTGCGGAACACACTTTGGTAATCGCTGGTATAAAACACGAGCCACTGCCTGGGCGCAAAGATTTATACGTCGGCAATTGTTGCCCCACCTCAGAAAAATACAACCTCCGATGGTAATAATAAGTTATCAGATGAACGGAAATCGTACACACACATGAGTCCACGAGCAGCAGCGCATTTCTGAACGGATGAATGTTTTATAATATTTACTGGTATACGATGAGCGAAAGACCCAGCTGCGGTGCAGTTCGAATACTATTCATCGTGTGATTTACGAGACCGCGTAACCCCTGACCCGCTCCACCGCGATCACAACCCCATCATGCGCATGCCGCATACGACTTTATTTTTTTTTTTTTAAGTAAAATTTTTATTTTTCTGTTTTTCGGTCGTTCGTTTCCTTATTACACCTTCGCGTACTCATTATTACGGTCACATTTCGTAATCTTCACGTTAAAGGGTACCGCAAAACCGTTTCTCCCTTCAAACGAAACCTCGGTGCAACTGCATCAGCGCTATCGCCACCACCACCGTTCACCAAGACCATTTAATTTTGCCGCCATCGTTCACTCCGGATACGTATGACTTGTTGACGACTGCGCGGCGTAACCGATCTATTAGAACTATCTGAACGATATGTTTTCATTTCGGCGCACTCGACGAGCAATACAACTTAAACGCTTGAAATAACGCCAGAGGTGGAATCGATAAACGTTTTAATCCTGGAACACGAGCAAAATTTTTAAACGACTTTGCGTGCGCGAACAACGTCTATCGATTCGGTTGGGCGTCGGACACGAACCCGACGGTTGAACCGAGTGCCGGGCATTTTTCGAATTTTCGCATTTTACGACTCGTTCGTTAAACGGTTCGCGTCGCCATCGTGGTTATCATTGTCGCGCGGGCCAGACGAACGGGGCCGGTACGGCGTACAGCGTGGTTGAACGTCGAAAAGCGTCTGATCTCGAAACAGTATAGTACATCCCGATCCGCAGAAGCGTGTTAAAACGTATTATTTATCGGTTGGATCCCCGAGCTTTTCGGAAGGCTTATCCCGTCTCCTGACCCCGGTCCGAACCGCGTTTGTATAACGATTACCGACGTCCCCCGCCGTGGCACCGACGTAAGCGCGCGGGGGGTCCTGTTAATTTATTTGCGTGCCGGTTTTCGCACACGCCCAATCGTAACGCGGTCTCGCCAGCTCAGCCCGTCCGCGCGGCTTTTTCCGTCACACAGGCACAATATCGTTGCGTCGCAATGTCGTCCAAAGGATTTCCGAAACCTGCGTGATACGATCGCTGTACCGTGAAATGCGAATACCGCGACGGTCCACCGACGACGAACGATCACTGATCGTATCGCGCGTTCCCGCGTTTTTCAAATCGATCGGAATAACCGATTAAACCCTCTCGACACTTGTCTCGTGGTGTTCAAACGTCGAGTTGTAATTTGCGTGCGCATGGCGACCACGCGATTAGTGCTCGACAATATCGTTGGGATACGCGCGCACGGCGTTGAAATACATACTCGATTCGAGCCTCTCGTGCACGTGTTCTAAATCGTATTGAAATGTTAGTGATCCGTGATGAAAACGTCGAACTATATGTTTCTATGAAATTCCAACAATTATTATTATCGTTATTGTTTCGTTTACGTGTGTGCACCACGTTTTACTCCACGGCGATAAAATGTTTCACGATCTGTTTGGTACATTTTTTCAAGTTAAGAGAGCATTCTCGTTCGTCATAATTACGAGAAAAAAGTGAAATCAATGCAAGTCAACATGAAATTTTTTTATTTCGACGGTTTAAATTCAATATTATAAATGTTATGTCCGTTAATTACTGTCAATCGAACGTTTCAGTATCCTACGCGTTTTTCACATTTATCTATTTCGGTTATTTTATTTATTTATTTTTGTAACAACATTCATACTGTTTTAGACTGAATTGCTTACTTCTTATGAACATTGAAACATTAATAAAATGTGTTATTTTAAGTGCTTATTCCATTTTTGGTTTAGTTCAATTTTAGTATATTTACGAACTCTCGGAGTATGATTCGCGTATTAACTAATGTCAAATGAAATTATAACGAACAAGGGCGCCGCGAGGGTGGTGTAAGGGAGTGCGATTGCACCCCCCTGGCTTTTCAAAAAAATATAAAAAATTAATGGTATTGAAAATATTTTATCTTGCATAGATATTAAAGGTATTAAAATAATTATTTTATCCGTCAAATAATCAAAAATAACTTTGTATCGTCATATAATTTGAAAAAAACATTTCTACGTATTTCTACTAAAATAAATTAAACATTTTTTAAAAATCAGCGTATACTATGCACCCCTCTGACAAAATTCCTGGCGGCACCCTTGATAATGAAAACAAACTAAGGTCACCGGTTACAACTTGTACTAAAATATGTTACTCACTACTATGTGTACATACTATACTCACTACGGCGATCATCTTATAATATGGTTGTTAATGAAGCTGATCATGCAATATTATACGGATCACCCACCTGTACCTGAAAAAAAATTAATCACTATTAGATTTAAATAAAAAAAAGCGCTCGTGCGTAATAGTAAAAAAAAAACATTTAATGTTGTGCAAGCCTAATATAAAATATTTATAGTATCTTGAATTGTTTGTATTAATTATTATTAATTATATTACTATAATTTTTAATTTGTATAGAAATTCAAAAAATATTGCCTAATATTCTGTTTGGGTAAAATTAATAATTTTATTACATTGTTCAAATAAAATAGAATTTTCGTTTTTTAGTACAAATAAACCATACATATTAGCGAAAACAATCAATAATTTACTGTAATTAAACATTTAAAAACATTTAAAATAAATATAGAATAAATAAATATTTATGATTTATAACTCGTATAAATCAGTATGTTATTCATTTTCAAGCTTTAAAAGTGAAAATTGTAAATCTTATAACATAAAAACTGAAAATAATACGACGGCTTTAATATATTACTAAAGTGAAAATAAATAACAGTTGAACGTTTTAAGTCCTTTAGAATACACTTTTAAAAATAATATTTTCTGAATTATGGTAAAATAACCAGAATAGAATTTCATTAAGTACATCCCTGCCGGTGGATTTTACCACATGTTTTCTTCGTAAAATACTTTAGTATACTTTTGCGATTCCTGGGAAATGTATAAGTAAGAGATAATTCAAAACCGATAATGTATTAAATATTACCCGTGTTGAATTTTCAATAAACTATAAATAGCAGTAACATCAGTACGAATTATTTCGATTTATCATTGTACCATATTACATACGACTGTATTTTATTTTACAGAATAAACAGACACAGAAAGGTAAATAAATACAATTTAAAGTCTAATACTGGAATCACTTAGGTCAGAATTGAATATCAAAAAACAAACCCCTAAAAACTGCGTTACACGAATAAATCTACTTAACATACGATTGTTTAAAAAAAATATATATTGAAAGATGTATTTGGGAATTATACATGTTAGAAAATCAACAATTGATACTATGTTAACGAACATATTTAAAATGATAGTTTAAATCCAGCCCAGATGACAATAAAAAATAATCACTGGACCAGTGGAAAGATGACGTTATTCAATCGTTACTTGTTGGCTTGCTATGCACTAATGAAGGACTTAGTATATAAAAATGTAGACTTTGTAAGCTACAAGTACATATTCTATAATTGATAGTATTGTCAGAACGTTAATAATATATAAGACACGTTCTGTTTTATTATTTATTTGTATCTTTGATAAGAATATAAATTAATTTTCAAATGTATTTCTTATTTAAAAACAACATATAATTTTGAATCACGAACCACTTAGGTAACTGTTTTTTATTGGGAATATTTTGTGTGGCTAGTAATTAATAACCATAAAAGTAACAAATAAAATATTCTCATAAGTATCGTTTTGAAATTAAATATTTTATATAATTCCACGAAAGAATCCAATAATTAAATTTGATTGTTAATAAATAGCATACAGTGAGTTGTGGCTTATTTTTGCGGTGTAACGTTGCCTTTTAACCAGAAATCTTCCACGAATCTAACTTCGATCCATATTTTTTTTTTATTTAATAACTTTTAATATTTTCTATTTATATTACTTCACCCGTCTCATTTAAATATTAACGAATATACTAAATAAGTTTAAACCCGTTTCAAAAATAATGAACTTTGTTGAAGTTTTCAAGGAGTTTATATTATTATAAGTGTTTTGTAACGTAAATAAAATACTTTATAATAGATGGATTAAAAATATAATGATTATAATATAAATACTATAATTTGTCGATTGAAGAGTTTCCCAATTAAATGAAAAAAAGTTAGAAAATCAAAAATGTCATAAGCCAACATTGAGTACCTAGAGCGTATTAAAAACGACAACAAATATTTTAAACTTATGTCGAGACAATCGCAGAGAAACACGTACCAATTTACATTACTCTTGAGAAAAAAAAACATTGTTTAAAAATAATTTTTTTTTGTTTATGAATTATTTTAATACATATATATATGCGTTTGTTTATATATATACTATATATATATATATATATATATACACTTCTTTATTCAACGAATTTGTAATGACAAGGCAAAAAAATAAATAAATAAATAAATAAAAAGTAAAAATAATAAAAAGTAGAAAAACGTGTTACACGGAATCGAATGACTTTCTACGTGTCCCGAGGTGTTGAAACTTTTTCCTCAAGACAGCATGGGCAGGGTAGTTACTGCTTTTTGTTACGGTCATAAAACACATCAGGAACTTGGATGTCAGTAACAATCGGAAAAGTTATCGATAAAAACAAGAACACAACTTGAGGGCGAGAAGAAATTGAAAGTAGTAGGCTTATCTAAGCATATTTTTACACGTGGGGGAAGAACACCGGAGGAGCCATACAAATAGTCGTCACTCAAGCGGCCAACGAGTTGATATAGTTCAAAAAAATACTTTTTTTAACATTGAAGAAAAAAAAAAATATAATAAAAATGATCAAACAAAATAAAATATACGTTATTTCTCCACTGTCACCTACAACTCAATCTTATAATCACCTTAATTATGATTTGAATCGTTGATTTATTTTCTTCCGGTTATTATATATACACTTTTTAATTGTACGAATGATCGGTAAATTCCAAAAATCAAAATATTTTAACTTGTATTTCACGTGTTCATATGAGAATTATTTTAAAACAATATTTGAAATATTTAGAAAAATTAATTAAACAAATAGTAATTTTGAGAAATCGACGAACATTTTATAGGATTACTCCGCACAATTTATTATTAAACAAAATATTTTATATTGTACCGCAGGTATACTTTTATAATTACATGATTATTCAAGGTAGGAGACGAAATATTAAACACCTCAAACGCATTCACTTTTTTCATTAAGTCTGGTTCGTTTTGAATTTTTGCAACGAGTTGACATGTAAAATGTACTTATTTACGTTTAGTAAATTTTCCTCCGACTCGTTTACAAATCAAAAAGCTTTGTTTGTAAGTACTTTATGAATGCACGGACGATGTGCAACACTGTATGATTCCATGTGCATAATATATTACTATTTTGCGACTCGTCAACTCTGTCCTTCTTACTCCATTAGCTATCGCTGACAGATGAGTGCAGTGACCTTGTAGTGAATGTAACGTGACGATGCAAAATCACAGGAAATTTAAATTTTAACAACACACTATTTGTAAGCCTTCCCCTTCCCCCCCACCGATGTAAAATTTTTCTGTCGATAACATTGTTTAATGTGTATATCGCACAACGCGAGTTTTGTTAAAAAGATTTTGTTTGTAGAAAAACATAGAAATCTAGTGAACAGCCATCAATTATCGAAATAACAATGCTACCGTCACATTAATTCCCTTATATACTCTGAGCACGAACAGGGTTGTGCCGTAAACTGAGCAATGAGTGTTTGTTTAGTTTTATTTTTCTAGTCTTCTGAAAACTCTTCAGAAAATCTGATGAAGATAGAGTTAAAATATTTATGCTTGCACATTATGCTAATACGCGATAATGTATTGAAAATCACATACTTATTTTCTATTTTATGTGAGATAATATAAATACATATGTATATATATTTATATGTGTGTATGCGTGCGTGCGTGTGTGTGTGTGTGTGTGTGTGTGTGTGTGTGTGTGTGTGTGTGTGTGTGAGTGTGTGTGGATGTGTATGTAAATGCAAATAACTTTGTTAATATATCACAAACATTTTCAGGAAACATAATTACGCATTTCCTACACACAATAATAAAACAGATAAATCGTATATTTTTTTAGTCTTACAAGGAAAATATAATCAATGTTAAAAAATTATACGTGAGTTTAATATTTGTTGACAACAATATCTATTAATATAATTTATAACTTAGGTTTGAAATTATAATTAATTGAAATTTATAAATTGTCAATTTAGCGTTATTCGGAAAATTTAGTTAATTACAATATAAATTATTTTCCATATTTATGTTATTTTTATAATTAATCACAGAGTGAATAAATTTCCAAAAATAAATAATACTGAAATTGTAAATTACCTACATATTTTTTCTTCTCTTTTTTAATAATTTTAAGCAAATAAGCTAATACAAAAAATAAATAAACAAATAATTTATATATTTATACACTATTTATAATTCCAGTACTTAGTTTCTTTCATCACATTATTATTATTAAATCAAAATGAACGTGTACATAGATTTTAACTGTTGAATTTTTGAATTTGAAAAATTAATAAATATATTTTTATCGGTCACGAACCAACATTACTAGTTATACAATTTAGAGAATAGTAAAAGTTTTATTTGACAGTTTTTCGATAAACCGTTTTTTTGATTGATATACAAAAATATCTCATCGAATACAAATAATAAATTGAACATATATTTATATGGTATCGTTCAAAAATATTAAATGATCATTAAACATTTAAATAAATTCTTTAACTTGTAAATTGGTATATGTAAGTAATATGTGTCAATCATTCAGTTAATGGCTGTTAAATTCAATTATTAAAATGCCTGAGCGGCTGAGGGTCATTTATCGATTAATTTCTGAAATGGTTCAACTATATATATAGTGGTTATTTTTAACTATAGTAGCTTGTCGTGTTATGAATTCTGTCGGGAAAAACGAGAAAATATATTATAGCATTTCATAATTTGTCAAAAAAAAAAATAAAGAAAAAAGTTATCAAAAAATGTAACTAGCACGCAATGATAAAAAATATATTAACGGTCAATTTTTAACTATAATGACAACCATCGACATTTAAATAATAGTTTAAATGTGAATGAACGTTAACGTTATATATTGTTCGTGAAACAAATTAATCTATGTAGTTATTTTCATTCGAAAATCAATTTTTATTGTGTAGACTCCAATTACGTTGAACATAATGTTATGACTGATTTTGTTAACCGATTGGTTAATAGAGCAATTATATATTAATGTGAAACAATCGATCGATGTACACGTAATGAATATTCAACACGAAATTTAATTGTAAGTATGTATGTATAATGTCATTATATATAATTTAAAATTATAATACGTTAATTGCAATGAATAATAATTTATAGAGACTAGTAACGACCATTCAAAACCATAAGACCACAAACAGCAAGTGTATTTTATACTTTATCGAATTGTATGCTGTGTGAATGTACACTAAACGCGATATTATATTAATGCAAATGCGTATCTAGACGTACTGCAGAGATATACCATGTTTAACGTCAATGGACAGTATCTTTTATCGGATGACTTAGTGTTTTATGGTCAACTTCAGTACCTATTAAACGTTAAATGTTTGAAACATGACGACATTGTGTATCGTTCACTAAGAAAAATCCATACCTTCGGAACGAAATAGTTCTACGTAGACATTTTATAAAATAAAAGACATGATTCGAAAATCGTACAATGTTGTGCTTGTGACAACGGTACATCAGATAGGTTCGTCATCGGTGCAATTTTGATGAACGTATCGTGTTTATTTGAGTCTACTCCGATTGGACTGAATGATTTGGAAAGGGCCAAACTTCATTTAAGACCTAAGGAAGCCAAACCAAACTACTTAAAAATCGGTCTCGAAAACGTATTACATTATTACAATTAATAAATAAATACACTTTTAGACTATTGAAGTGGTTCCATAAAGTATGATGAACGCGTGGTTAATCATCTAATTTAATTATTTTTGGGCAACGAGTTTTCTCTGCAACTTTTAAACCATTAATCATCAATGATTTTACGTAGATACTTGGAATAAAATCTATTAGTGGGTGGCTCGACACATTGTATTCGTAAGAATGATGATTTACGCTTAGGCATTAATGCATTTCTTTTCCAAGTAAAATGGCATTATAACTTCTCTCGCATTCGAAAAATGAAATTGCGTTTGAATGAATTACAAATAATAATGGTTTTAAACGGATCAACGGGTGACAAACTTTATGATTCCTTACATTTACCAAAACCTCGCACTGAATACGTATCATCTATTTGAAATTTCGTAGCTTATTTCCTTACACTATTTTTTTGTCGTACTGAGCATCATATTTTTCCAAACGGTTTTATACATTAAGTAAATCCAAGTCTTTAAGGAGCTCATATTTTCATTTGAATATAATATATAAAATATAAAATATTTAATATAATACTATTATCTGCTGTTGTTGAATGAGACATTTAAAAAGTAAATAATCGAGAATATTTTAAAACGTAAGTTATATCCGTGAAACAGAGTAATAACTTATGGAATCAAAATTATGATAATAATCAACGTTTATTGATTAGCTAGCTAATTGTTTTATTTAAACCATTTATATTTCCGTATCATTATTGAATAATAACAGAAATGCAAATATGTACAGTTCCGTTGGGTTTCATTAAGATAAAAAATTGAAGGGGTATTGCTAGAATTTCAGAAAAATTAATTTAAGTACCTCTGCGTCTTTATCCTTCTACAACACAACCCTCCAAGTCAATCACTTTTTAGTCACATAAGTACATATTCCAACAACGAAAAATATAAAAATTAATAATACATCGGTTTCCATTAATGAAAAACTTGAAATATTTATAATATTTAAAACACTGAGAACGATGAACATAGAAACTGAATAATGTTACAAATTCCAGTTATGATAAACGTAGAAAATTCGTAAATGGATAAAATTGATTACCAAGAATTACAAACGAAATAAAATCAATAATGTTCAAACATTTTTTTTTTTTTTAATTCGATCTCTGCCTCCGTCTGAATAAAACAAAATATAAATATTTAATAAAAATATTATATCATTAAATATATTTTATTTTATCAGATTTCACCGTTAGCATCCCGTGACTGTTGAATTATATTTATAGACTTTTTATTTAAACAGCCAATTAATAAAATGGATATTTCTAAAGAAAATAATAATCCCTCTTATAATATTATAATACTTCAATACATACAGATTTTAATTGTATTCTCATTATTTATAGTACGATACTCGGCAATTACCAAATTATATATGAAATTTTCCACCAAATTGTTTCCACATTTTTAATTCTATTTAAACTATTTAAATAAGATTTTTAGCATCTCTATCTTCTATTTCACAGAATACGTTGACTGAGTTTCAAATATCTATTGAAACCCGTACATAAATACTGTTGATACATACATATAATTTTGTTGTTATGTTTTTGTAACTGACTATTTATAAAAGTAGTAATACGAACACGATCTCATCAAACACAAATCGAATAATTTAATGTCTTAAAAATATTAGCTTACCAACTGCAATACTATTAATCTATCAACAGTTTCAGATTAAAAAATCGATAAGATGATGTTTTATAAATTTTATAGTATGATATGTTTCAGTGAAATGTACCAAAATCAGTAAATATTTTTAGTTTTATTCAAAGACATTGATGATATAGATTTTTACACTTCAGTTTAATTTAAATTCTAACAAAAGATAAATATTAAATTTTTACGAATTTGTTTTTTCTACCTTTAAACTATTTTTTCTTATTACAAACATTATCAACTTTTTAAAGCTTATGTTCCAAATAAGAATAATTATTATAAGAGTTGCATTTGCATAAAATTTTGGCTTACTTAAGTAAATGAGTAAATCAAATTTAATTTTTATATGAAATGCTTAGGATATCTACAAACGATGAAATATTTTTAAGCACAAATGTTCTTTATACTTTTACTTTTCAGTAAAATTATAAAAATATATATATCATTAAATATCGACGGTCTATGGGTCATCTCACCACGATTTATACATATCATGAAGTGTAAAAACAGTGTATTACAGTGCAACGATCATTGGTAGCGTTTGTTATGCTATAATTATGCGTAAACTCAATATCACTATTAGAACCATAGATATTGAAACGCGTTTGAAATGTAGTAACATCATGTTCTCAACGGTGACAAAATTATGTAACAATACACGCCTACGAGATAAAAAATAAACCAAAACCAAGAACCGCCTCCATTGATGAAGTTATTTTTCATTTTGACACTTTGTGATGCTAAAGCGCCCACCACCGCGTACCGTCGACCCATTCACATTTCCATTTCTATTGTAAGGCAATCGTTTTCAATTATGCGTCAGGCTTGGTTTTTAAAATACACTGTCAACCTAAACGTAAATATACGTGGACCGGATGAAGAGTTATGGCTTCTTAAACGAACGGGCGGGTTCTGATTTATGTTATTCAAGCGTGTGTACACTTGGCCACCATAAATAATATTCGCAAAAATTAATCATCCGTAGTACGACAAATTTTTCTGGATTAGTCTGTTTTAATTTTTTTCCCCTCATCCATGTACAAGTATGATGCGAATCACAACTCATACAGGTAGAACCAATAATATTCCAAGCCTCAGATCTAACAACGTAGTCCGACGCAATACATCGTTCCTACAGCAATATCTGATTTCAAGAAGTCCATAGTAATCAATGTTTTTTTTATATACTTATGCTTAATGGAGTGCAGAGGAGGGAGAATGGCAAAACGGAAATACTTTTATATGAAATGTATCATAAAAGTATCGGTTATAAACTTAAAAATATAAATGCATAGAAACCTATGCTCTTGCACGAAACAGTGATTTCACAATTCTACTAATTGCAATGCATCATTTGGATATAAGGTATACCTGTGCGACGAAACGCCTTGTATGTGACAAGTATACACATCGCATTTTCCCTGTTCGCCGTGATAATGAGTTGTTATGTATTCTAATATTCATCGACTTTAACGGACTTTCCGCCCGTTTGATAGAATAACGTAGTCCAGATAAATCGCGAATAAAGATATCACTCGAGTGAAATCTTCAAACTCCTTCTTTTTTCCGCTCGCCCACCGCAGTCACGTTTGTTCGCTGCACTACGCAATCGGAAAAAGGATCTTACGTACTCTCGAGTAATAATTTACTTATTGATTTTCAGGCGTTCGGCACACAGAAACATTCATGTTCGCGCAAGCACAGGTCTGTGTGTGTGTGTAGTGTGCGCGCACCCACACTCGCACACGTACCTGCAAACTTTGCGCTGCAACGTCTAATAACAATGGGCTGAAAGGATTCGATATGATACAGTATAGAAAGCGCGTTTAAGATAACGAACCATAACGAGTTCGTCTAAACACGAGCCGTAAATTTCATAAAAAATAATCATAATAATATTAGTAATAACTGTATGTCTTAACCGTGGTGTCTGTCGACGGTGGGGAACATAACAACGACGTTACATTGTACGTACGATTAAATACGATTTTCTCGAACTCATAAGCCTCACCGACTACGACGCTACTGTGTTTTGTTAACCGTAACCGTAAGATTGTTATTTAATTTGTTATTTATATCATCGACTGTACCAATTATTTGAAGTTTTAAGTATATATATATATATATATATATATATATATATATGTATATATATAATGTAAGAAAAAAAGTTCTTATATTTTTAGCGATGTTCAAAAACGTCTGGAAACAATACGTTTTTCAGTGAAGAGATTTCTTAAAAACATTGGATTAACCTTTCAGAACAATACGACTCTAAGGGATTCGAGTTTTTAAAAATAATACGACCAGTGCAAGATAACCTAGGACTTCTTCTTGGATACCGGGCCGAACACGACAACCATGTCGGTATTGGTATCGCGAAGATCCAATTATGTTGTTCGACGTTCAGCGCTACATTGCATAAACATACACGACCAATCATAATATTTTACGTACAGGTACGGACAAAGAACACCATTATTTTTTCCCCCGGCACACGCGAGACGTACTACAGTCACGGGCTACGATCACCGGTAACGTTGTTTTCTCTTCTTGCCACGTCCAATTTGCCGTCGGAATCCGTGTTCCTTCGTAGACGGCCGACGGGTGTACAGCACAGGCAACACTGATAATCGATCGTCGAAAAATGACGTCACGTATCATTCAATAACGGATCCAACGCGAAACGGAGGCCTTTGTAGGCGCGCGCACAATGAGTTACGCATTGATATCGCCTAACGCGGGCACGGGCTCTGTCCGAATTGTCGATATTCCTTTCGCTAGCGGTACGCTCGCACTCGCATTAACGTTTCAGGGTTACTTGTTTGTCAATGACCGAGACGAATAACGCCGCGCACAGTTACACAGTGCTAGAGATTTTTGTACGTCTTTCGTCCTAAACCTTGTATAATGTGTACCCATACACATATACTTATTTACACTAGGCCACATAAAAGCGCTGAACGGGTAAACCAACAGTCCAAATCCTGAACCGTCATGTTCTACTACTACTCGGGGTTTTCATTTTTTTCCTCTTCATATTTCGAATCCATCCAACACACATTTCAACACAACTGAACATTGTGTGTGCTTACATGGACCTAATACTTTAAGTGCTATACTTTTCATTACTCTTAAGCACTATATTTTTTTTAAAAATCGAATAACCACAACAGATATGGTTTTTTTTTTATCACGTTGGGTAATAATAATATCGATTTTTTCAATTTTTATGTAAATTATCAAATTTATTGTTTTTTTTTTTAAAAAAAATAATATTTTCCAGTATAATAAAAATAATTTTTAATTTAGTTTTTACAATAATTATGATAAATAATTTATATGGTATGATTTCTAAGATCAAACGGTGATTAGTTAAATTTTAAAAAAATACTAAATCAATATAATTGTTTAGAATGTTAAATATAAATTACTTATGTTAAAATTTTTTCACAATATCTAAAAAATGTCATTACTGTTGGTTCAAATTTCTCAATTTTTCTAATTAAAAAGCGTAATTTATAATGTATTATAAATACTCAAAAGATTTTATCAAAATTGTATGACACAAAGTACTCAATACTGTTGTAGTATTTATTATTCGTGTCGTGATTGATGTATACTATTAATGTACTACAAACAAAAGTATTTTAGTTTGGTTGAATGCCTTGAGAAATCGATCAAAACTTCTAAAAGCGACAAAGTTGTGTAGTTTATAGTAAGCCTGTTAAAATATACTGTTGTTGCATTATTTATACGATAAGTATACTGTTTAAAAGGTTATTTTCAATACTCAGTCACGTAATTTTGCATCCCATAATCAGTAGTTTTGATTTTAAACATAAAATTATGATAACAGAAAAAATAATTTTATAATTATAAAATATTATTTTATTATTACCATGCTAATAAATTGCAGTACACATATTTTGTTTGAGACTTAATATTATCTATTTCAAATCAAATCGATATGATTAATGCAGGATTACAATATTCTGAAATTTTACGAATACGATTTATTTTTTTTTTACATTTACTATTTAGTGTTTTTTATTGGAGTAAAAACAAAACATCAATAGCTATACACTGTATTGTGATTAAACCGAATTCTAAATTTAAAGTAATATAACGAGTGAAACATATTTTTAATATATTTATTTCAATACCTTTCAACTGCTATCGTTTTACCATGTCGTAATTACACAAATGATATTTTTTCCAAGTTCAAATGCATATTTAAAATATTTTCACGTTACAAAATAAATATTTCAACCAGCCAGTATCAAATTAGAGCACTGTATACAAACAAATCGACGAAGAAGGCAATTAAAAAAAACATATCAACTAAAAATACTTGTATCAACCCGTGAACTCACTAACGTGAATAATTCTAGTACGTACACGTTCACTGAAAATGACACACGCTAATCACATGGTCAATAATATAACACGTAAGACGTGAACTCACTTAGTAAATCACTTGTGTTCTTTAATGTTTACAAATAATATCTATACATATATAGTAGAAAAACTTGTTAGTAAAAGAACAATATTGCTGTAGAGTCGCAATTTGTTTGGTGAAAAAACTGCTCTCACAGTAATAGATAAGTACATAATTTAAACTATGAAATATATAAGTATGTATATATCTAAGTTATATACAATGTGTGTGATGTTCATTATGAAACGATTGTAATGTAAATGCAAGTGTAATGAACGACCGATGAATAAACACTTTGAAAATAAAGAACGATATTTAACGTTTTATTGTTTATTAGTCTCCAATACCGGCAACATTGTCTGTTCCGGATATATATTTACATATGTATTATACCATCTATCACGACGTGTACACGCGTGTCTCGCTCTGTAATAGATCTCGCACTTTAATACCGGTCGTTATCTTGTGACGTTCAAGTCGTAAACGCCACACTACCAACTTACGTATTGATTTTTTTTTTTACTTGTGACTAAGTAACTGCGAAACGGATTAATCAGTCGACAGTAATAAAAATAAAAGCAAAATTGATAGAAAAAAAAAAAACTTAATTGTGAGATAGCTCAATATGCGAGATATAGTCTAGTTGAGTGGAATGTGGATCGTGTAGAAATCCGTCGGACGGTGAACTTGAACAGAAATTAACGATACGATGTAGTGACGTTATAGCTGGACATTTTTGACTGCTCGAGTGCAATATTTTTGTTATTATAGGTTTTAGGTGTAGAATTTTTATCGTCTTTGTCAATTTTCGTCGGTTGCAATTATTCTCACAATTATTACCGATCGAGGGAAGGAGGTTCGCGCAAAAAATGAAGAGTATGAACAGTTTAAAAAAAAAAAAAAAAACGACTGATCGAAATACCGTATTATATAAAAAATAATAAACAGGTTCCCGGGTGACGAGCGCGCAACAACGTTTTGACGAACGCAAACCAATCGAGATTCTAATAAAAAATCAAACGCACTTCACGTATCTGTCGAACGGACAAGACGTTTACGGAGAAAACGACAAGAATAATTCAAATGCCTCGTTTACATTCAGCCTCTGCCGCTGCCACTCGCGCTGCCGTATTTACTTCCCAAAATACTTCTCTGTTGCAACGTCGTGGCAGTGAGTGTTTACATTGTGCTGCGCTAGCAGCAACCCGACCGGCAGCGTGGGCGTGATCACGTGTTTACGTCGCGCTGCCGGTCAACTTGCTGCTCGCACTGCTCAATTCACCGCTCTTGACGGGACCGACGGGCAGCGACAATGCGAGGAGCGTGATAAGGGCGAGTGACGTGTTTACATACTCGTGCTGCCCACTTCCATACCCACATCCCTGCTCACTTCCACGAAAATGGGCTGAATGTATGCTTATTGGTGTCGTCAAAACTCGCGGGTGTCATCGGGATCGAAGAACTTTTTTCTTGGATCCACTCGCGCGGCCGGCGCGGTTTAATCGCTCGTCAAGATGTAACAATCGAACGACAGAATTCGCGATTAGATTGGTCGGGGGGGGGAGGGAGGATGGGAGGTGAGGTAGAAGAGCAAACAAGAATAACCGAATCCCATCGCTGCGCGATAAATTACACCGCAAACACAACAGCAGGAAGTGGTGCGGGAGAGAGAAATACGACACGGGACGACGTCAAACTTTTGAACAACATGAGAGGAGATAATGGCTTTGAAAGGGAAAATCCGTCAAATACGTCGTATTTCATCACGACGTGCCACAACAATGATAGTTAAAATACGCGGTGAAAATACCATAAATTTGTCGCACTTTATCGTCACGCGTCGTTTCGTGGCTGCGGAAGAGTACCGTGTCGAAACGGAGACCGAGAAACCCGCTGGCGGCGTTGCGAGTCAAACATGTAGACGACGGAGACATTTGATGACGGCGAGAGCGAAACGCGATTCGGTTTTCGGACGTAACCCTGCGTGTTCCATTGCGTGGCCGGTTCGAAACACGGTGTTAGTTTGAGCCGGATGAACGGTTGGCGTACATGAAATTCTATTGGAGCGGTTCGAGGCCCAACCATTATTTTACCCTTCGGTAAAGTCATTATGAATAATTTAAACGTAGGTGCACGCGTGTACGTCGTACGACTTTGGAACGGGCTCCGAGTTTATATTCAAGGGAGCTGACCCTCCCTATGCCCACTCCTAGTTTCACTAAATAAAAGGATTTACATTATACATTTTAATTTATCATCTCTGCAGAGAAGATAAATTTAATCGGAAGACGGACACGAATCGTTTTTATAACATATAATATTCACGTGTCATTTTAACCGTAGATTTTGGTCTGTTGTGTTACGCAACTTAAGCAATCATATTATATATTCGTTTTTCATCGACTTTACAGTTTTCATTAAAAAATTATACGGGTTGGGTCTTTAGAACTCACGGACGATTTTAATATTTCCTTGTAACAATAAATTTGCAGCGAATTTCTACCGTCTCAACCCTTTGCAGAGTAAACGATTTGTATAAGTCGGTTAAAAGAACGGTACATGATTGTATTTAATCCTTAACTAATGATAAAACAACTTGAGCCTATTATTCATTATTTTCTTATTATAATTTTTACATTATATAAAATATGTCAATAACGATGTATACATTTTGAATTACCTAAAGACATCATATTTTCCAAAATTTACAATAATTTAAAATACATACTGAAAAATCTCACTAGAAAATTATACCTTGTCAAAACCGAATAAAAATAAAACTCGTTTTAGTATGGCGTATGTGCTTCTAGTATTTTAGTATTTGTAACTTTTGTTAAAAAGTACCATCGCATTTATTTCAATTTAAAAGGAATATAGCTATGTCTACAAACTGTATTACTACTTGGAAATCTTTCATCTTAAAGTTCACATAAATACAAATGAATACTATTTTATGAAACTATATATTGAATTATTTTTGTATAGGTAGCTTTATGTGTATTTAATTGATAGATACTTGTAATTCGATTTATAGAAAATAATTTTTAAAAAAATATCGTTTAGCGATAAATGTGAACACCATATAATTGCACAATTGGATTTAAATTCATTTCGAATTTTAGAGGTGACGCAATTGCTATCATAACATCACTTTTATTATTATTTTTTTTTTTTGAATCAATTAACCTTAAAACAATATGACCTCGAAGTACCATCAATGTGAGAGTAAAAACCTTTCTGAATAACTGTGTGCTTATAATCAATTTGTGGTAGCTAATTAAATATTAATATGTGTATCTTTGATATTTCAACAAAGTTCAAAGCTTGGGGAAACCAGTTAGTGCAAGATAATACATTTTATTCGAATAGTAAACATCCTGGTCATAGCCAACCAACTGCTAGTAATAATGGATCTACATAACCACTTATAAGTTAAGTACTTTCATATCGCTCGTTTTAAGTATTACGTTTACAAAGTACACCAGTGTGTGTGTGTATGTCTGTGCACAAACGGATAAAATGAATGCAGGTACATGCATGATAAAACAATTATTAATTAATTAAATTCATGGGCTATTATAATAATAATTCCTATTTCCTACGTCACTGTGCTTTATTATATATACAGTACATGCGTATGCGTGTAGTTATTTATGTAATTCGTTTATTGGCGACCGTATAGTAATTTATGAGACCACAGAGGCTGCTGAACCACTGTCGGTTTATTTGTATTACACCGAGTAATAAAAAATAGTTTGTGAAATATTCTAAACCATACGCATTGTTTATTATTAATAACATTAACATATTTTTGAATTTGCATAAATTTCGAAATTAGTTACGTAAAATGATGATAATAACCATACGATGTACTTATTAAATTAAATAATAAATTGCATGATTTAACGGATAAAAAAGAAAAAAGAAAAAAGATTTTTAATTTTATTTTTCAATTGGTGCCTCAGAATTAAAACGCAATTTGAGTTTGAACAATTCATATTATGCTTGTAATATTGATAGTAGTAATGATGATGGCGCGAATACGTTGAGAGATGTTTACACATTTTTTATTCATATTAAATTACATGGATATAAACTCTAATGCAATTACTTAGTCATGCTGTGCACTTTATTTAAATACAAGTAATATTATTAGCGGGTTACCCGAATTAAAAAACGCAGGAAATTAATAAACGTAAAATTATCAAAAACACAATACAAAACATTCAGAATTCAATCAAGGTTATCTAATTATAATTACATCCGTGCTGATATTAATTACAGAAATTGATTAAATAAATTATCAAGGACGAAAAACATAATAACTGCGTTCTACAACATTTAAAAGAAATACAAATATTAATATTATAAATGTCCAGCCAATACCACAGATTAATTCGATATTGCAAACGACCACTAATTAGTTTTGTATTATTGTTAGTGAAAACTAATTTTTTACTAATCCTATGATTAAATATACACATATATAAATAAAAAGTTATATTTATGATTGCATTTTTAATTAAAATATGTAGTATGAATTAATACTAAATTGTTCATAGTAATATTATCGATACCAAAATAATAAGATTTCATTAAGATAATTCACATTTTTCACGTGAAATAATGCCATTATTTTATATTATAGTGCACACTAAACGAAATCGTTAATATGTTTTTTTATCGAAATGGAATTATATGTATAAAATATTATTATAAGTGTAATAATATATAAAAAATGACTACGTTTTTCGAAACCGACTTGAAATAAATTAGAGTTCAGTATTATATAATTGTCCAACGAACAAATATTATATAATATTTATAACTATAATATTTATAGTTTAAAAAATAGACAGTTTACGTAAATTCAAGTGTTCGGTACAAATATATAATACTGAACTCTACTTAAATTAATTTTATTAATTTGTAAGAGCCATAATTATATTAGCCTTTTTTGAATATTAGCATACATACTGAAATAAAAACGTCAGTATTAGATTCAAACATACCAACTACCTAATTTCCAACAACTTGGTATTAGATTAAGAATTTTATTTATCTGTCAGTCAAGTGGCATATATGTAGTTTAACTTTTGGAATTTTCCGAGAATGTTTTGCTGTTGATATCAATAGAGAAGGATTTTATTTTTATTTTACAACAAATCGTGCAAATGTGACTTATTTTATTTATTGTATAACATAAAATGAAAAAAGTAAAATAATCATTTGTATTTGTATTGAGTTGGTTGTCGGTTGATATCTTTTGGTTTCCCAATATTATATGTATCCATCAAACGCATTTACTATTTTTACAGTATTAACTTAAGTTTTCTGAACGTCTATCAATGTAATTTCATTACACGAAAACCAACATGGTATTATTATTACCAATAAACGCACAACGTAATTAATTGATTATTTACACGTGCACTATGCAGATGCTCACCGGTGGGTACATGTTGATGTAGGAAACGATAGTAAAGTTTAACCGTTACATAGTGCTTCCTATGTTATTGCACCTGCGCCTATTTACACGGATACACATAACCTCCAAGTTTTTACGATATTGGTTCTAAGCCCATAATGTTCGTGTATGGGATATTATCGATACGATTAAAAAGGGTTTAATCTAAAAGCGCAACATAATCAATACGTTTATTTTCGTATACAGGAATAGTAAAAATTGGCAAAGAGTCAAAAAAGTCTTATTTTTAATCTTTTCAAGGAAAAACGCAGGGGGAAAAGTAACAAAAGGTAATATTCTAGAACATATAATATTTAGCTAGTTGTGTAAAGTAGAAAATAATAAATAAATATATATATATATTCGATGACAAATAAAAACTAAATAACTTTGCATGGAATAAAAGAAGATGATTGTTTTACTATCGATTGTCATTGATATAACTTGGATAAATGATTGATTTAAATAGACGTTCATAAAACGTACTATCATATATAAATAATTATTATTACCTGAGATATACAGTGTACTTGATATTTACAACTCAAAATTTCATAATCTTTTATGTTCAAATTAATAGATATATCTATTTCTACTTCATTTATTAGGTTGAAAATATAATTTAATAACTATAAATTAAAATTGAATATTAAACCGTTCATATGAGTCTCTTTGATTTTCAAAGTATTTTAAAATTTAAATGTTTTTACGCATAAATTAAATTTAAAACACTTAATATAATATGTATATATGTACACTTTTTTAGAAAGTTTAATCAATTAAAATGAAAATATTTATTTTCAAAAAATTTAATAATTTATTTCTTCCGTATAGAAATATTATCACCTACTTACAAGTCATGAATTGAAAATTATTTATAATGTAGTAATAATCCTTATAGAAAGCATAAATATTCGAGGTGGAGAGTGAGAAACAGATACTTATATATTCATAGTATTTTAAGTGAATACTTAGAAAACTAATTGTGTGACTGAGCAATGAATCTAAATGAGTCAATAACTTTTTGGTGTACATCAAATGCAAATTTACTCCGGAATGAAAACTACCATGTGACTTTTCTTTAAATGTGTATCAGTTTAATAAGGTTGTTGGATTTTATAAACAAGATAACTAATAAATACATTAAAAATACGTGAATAAATTGCATTGTAATTAGGTATCACAAAAGAAAAATTGGAATAATTATTTGTAAAGACTTTTCATAACTTTTCATTTATTTATCACAAAACATATTTTGTACAGTTATAAAAATGATTCAACAAAACATCGATCTAGATAATTCTTATTTATATTTTTTTTTTTTTTTGCACGGTTATCTGATACGTGATACATAACTTTTTCACGTCTTTTACAATCACATTGTGTACATACGTGTATATAAAAGGAAACAAAATAATTAATTACTAAAACAACAAAAGTTTCATTATTTATTATGTCGATTGGTATTTGATCTTAATGATTAAATATTATTAAATATTTTTAGTATCAGAACACAAATAACTTACTCGTATTATACAGAATTAGTGTACTAATACTGAGAATTATTTATACAAGAGAAATCAATAGAAATTATAAAACTATGCTGCCAATAATCGAATGAATATTCAAATGTAATATATAGAATATAATGTAATAGAAAAATAATATTTTTGACTAATCGTATAAAAAATGTTACTTTCATTTCGTATTTATTTCTTAAAAATGTTCTCATAGTGTTTTTTTTCTTACTATCAAAGTTAGGTAAAATATAATAATTTGATACCTGACATATAGAATGTTTTGCGGAATTTAAATTTGTTATCTCAAGATCTCAACTAAAACCGTTGGCGTAACTAACATTTTTTTTCGATCCTTTGAAAAAGAAACTAATATGTTTTTAAATCCTTATCTGGACGTAATTTTAACTTATTTCACGTAAATTAAATTATTTATTCAGTCGATCTACTCGTGTATATAATTGTATTATCGTATTAAACGTATTCTAGTATATTCGCGTGTTTTCCAATTTCTTTAACATTTACTGATATATTTATACAGAAAATGTGGAATATTTGAAATATTTGCAAAATATTATTAAAAATATTCTAATATATCTAGACAAATGAACAATTTAAATTTATTGATGTTGATATATGCATGAAAATATTTGACGATTATATATTACGGAATTGATTACTAAAAAGAAAAAATATGTTTAGATATACATTTAGATGCATTATTATACTATCATTTCTCATTTTGTCATCGTAATTTCATAGTACCCAAGAATATAAATATAATCCTCGATTTCAGGTCATTATGTGTTTTAGACAGGATATAATTCATATGATGAATTGTGTCGTATTTTTCAGTCAGCTGAGAAAACAAAGCTCATGTCAACTTTTTTTAAGTTATTTTATCAAATGTAAATTTATGATGTTTTACATAAATTATTATAGTTCTTATTGGTGTATCATAATGGAAAACCAATGTTGTACAGAAATTCTATAATATTTGGATTTATCTAAAATGAAAAACAAATTTATAGGTATAGAATTAAATACCAAATCATTTGTATACACCGTTTAAAATAAATGTTGTTAAATTAAGAATAAAGTCTTATGAATTTTTAAAATTAAAAATGTAGTTTTATTGATAAAAATTCTTCAAAATAATAGAAGGAAAAAATGCAATCATTTTTTTTTTTTTATTTAAAATCTTTTATTTCTAAAACAAAATAACTCGTTAAAAAAAGAATACTAATAAAAATAATAATTTATTACAATTTTTTTTTTTTTTTTTTTAATACAATTAATTTGTGTAAATTCGTTACTCGAGAAATTAACATTTTAAAATCAAGTAATAGAATAATAACCTATGTACATATTATGTAGTTTCCCCTTACAGTTATGTACCATTTTTGCCTATATAACACGCCGTGCGCACGATGAACATCATACGTTTACATCATACTTCATGACGTTTAAAAGCAACAATTATTATTTAATTACATTCCGAGAATCCGTATATCCTTTACCCAGTACTCCGAATCTTCGCAAGAACCTACACAATATTATAATGAAAGTATCGAATTTAAAACAATTTCAACAGTAATTTCTTCCGTATTTTATTAATTATCAAATATATTTATTTTTATTTTATCCGTTGTTAATAAATTAAATATTACACGGCTTTCATTGAAATAACATCGATGATCGAGCACGGGGTACATCTGTAATTAAATACTGTTTTCATTGTTTTCACTGACTAGCGAATCTGAATCAATTAAATCAGTTTGACGGGATTTTTGCGAAACAAACATAGCATACTATTCATTACAAGTTCTGCGATACGTGTGTAAACAATAACCGAATGCATTGTACCGTGCGAGACGCATCACGACTCGCATACAAGGTTCACAATGATATTATACATGCCGACCGCAGCTTTATTCCGTATTATTTCCCGTTCCGGTCCATTGGCAAGAGCAATTATTAAGGCGGAATCATTGAGCATAATAAAAAGCACTTTGTTGCCCGCGCACACCGATGTCTCGCATTCGGCAAATCCAGACGGTTCCGTTCACCTGCAAATCGGATATGCATTTTTTCGTAAAATATCCACGATTCACCGACGGAGCCCTAGATATGCCTTCGTTCGCATGTAGATATTAGCGCGTACACAATGCTGTTGTGTGGTCCACTCGTGTTTTTATTTGTGCACGGTTTTTCGACTGTCAGACTTTATGAATTTTTCGCAAACTTTAGTTACCTGGCCACTTTGCCCGATATATCGATGAAACCGAAATAAACTTTTACCGCATTACGAGCATAATCAGGCGGTGTCGGATAAGCTCAGTGGACGGCGGTGGTGGCCGTTCGTTTAACTTATAAT
Organism: Sipha maydis; assembly: GCA_034509805.1. Classification (NCBI taxonomy): domain Eukaryota; kingdom Metazoa; phylum Arthropoda; class Insecta; order Hemiptera; family Aphididae; genus Sipha; species Sipha maydis. Next base: position 120,445 of record JASXSY010000385.1, on the reverse strand, counting down.
TAAAAATCGACGGGCTATGAGCGTTCACGGTGGTTATTTATGAGCAGCTGCGTGCGCGAAAAAAAAAAAAAAAACAACATATTTATAATAAAATGCAGCAGGTGCGTTGAAAGTATTCCACTACCCCATGCCAAAAGAGTTCAAAGTTATGACACGAATTTTTTTTGTTCCAAAACGCTTGACTAAAAGTCCAACGCAGATCGTCAAAGTTTAAGATTCGCATCTTTCACTGATTTTTTACAGATTTATCTTTGTTCTATGCCCGTATTGTATGTGCGTGAAAACAGTAACGCTTTTATTTGATCGACACAAATACGGAATTCCAAGTAACAATAGATACACACTTCTTGTTGAAAATATGTATATATTGTTTTTTTTTTTATAAAATATTCATTCAAAAAAGTTTCTAATTAACGTATTATTATTCCAACACAATTTTCGAACTATTAAATAAAGAGGAATTTTAAACCATTATAATTTTTTTTTTTTTTCGAAAACTGGCAATTTCGTTGTGCTACACGATTTTGAATGTGTGCAATAATAATTGTATCAATGTAAATAACAGACTGTGGGAAAAAACGTCTCGGGTTTGAGTGGGTTATGGCTGCAATCGTGCACATTCTGCTGTCAATCGTCACTTTTCGACCGATCGCTCGTCTATACGGTCAAACGTTTTGGAGGCCACGTCACCACCAAATAGATGCTGAGAAAATCCATTTTTCCGGTAAAACGCATCTGGTCTTTAGAGATCGTTCCGAACACGGTTTTCGATCACGTACGGGTCTGGGTGCACAGTGCAAGTACGCGTTCGTTCTCGGCCCTGCGGTATAGGTAAACGGTACACAAAAGTTGTACCGTTTATATTACCTAACATCTGACGTGTTCGGACTAGAAAGATACGAGGTAAATTCGTGCGGATGAAAGTTTTTTATCTTTTTTTTTTTTTTTTATGTATTGCGCCACAGCTTTTCCATTCTCCGTTTGAAAATTCACGAAAATCCACTCGAGTCCGCGTTATCTGCATGAATGCGGTTAACATAATTTTTGTAGTAGGTTATTGGCGCAAAACTTAGTAAAACTGCAGTATTACAGAAGATTAGAGAAATATTTTATGCAATTTATACTATTATTACGTATTTAATTATATTATTATATTATTGATCCTGTAACTGATAATAGTATTAACTAAATTTTATATTATTAGTGTTGGTTAAACCATACGAGAATAATAATAATAATTGATTCTGTACGGCAGAATACCTACAATTGGGTTTGATGAATCGTGGGACGGGAAAATGAGTAGAGAGCGCAGTGATAAATCTATAAAGGTTTATTAAATGCCACGTTTTGTTATATTATAATTAATATTTTTTCATTGTTCGTCATCGTATTATTTTTATTTTAAATTTTTTTATCGATCATACTTGTAAGTTTTAGGTTAATAGTAAGTTTTTAAATAATAAATGACTGTTTTCAAAATTATATTTTAAGTTTCACTTGAATTTTGAATTTATTAAAATAGTTTTTGTCATCAATTTTTTCTTTGGTTGTACACTAAATTTTAGGCTTATAATGTTCGAAGAAGATAATGAAACATTTTAACGCAATTATTTTTAAAATTGATTCGTACATTTAAACGTTTTATTTTTACGACTTTGGAATATTTACCAGCAATAACTTGTAGAATATGAAGAAAACTATTTATTACGTAAAACCCCATATATCTCTTGTTTAGACATCAAAGATATTGTTGTGGTCGAATAACGAAGGTAACCCACACGGTTATTTTCTCAAATTCATTATAATCCGACGTGTAGCAGTTCATTATTTAACGTAATCGCTCGAAGAACGACGTAAACGTATAATCGTAAATTTATAAGTGATCGAAATAACATGCCATCGCGTCCTCTACCTCAAATCGAAATTGAAAATTATTAATATCACGAAAAAGCAATGCATTTTATTTTTTATTAATAAGATCATTATTAATATATTTATGCAAAAAAAAAAAATTTAACTCGAAAAAAAGATGACGATAAAATGCTATATTAAATACATAAAAAACAATTTTTTTTTTATAGCAGGAAAATCAATACATATTATATGAATTTTAAAATTAATTTAATGAATTCGTGGACCGATGATTTTTATTTTTATTTTTTCTTATTCATCGTATTGAAAAAAACTACTACATCTATACATTCTGTAATTACTTTGTAATTACTTCGTATTAATAAAAACATTTGTTGGTAGTTTTATTTTAATCGACATGGCGCTGCGGAGTTACCATCACAATTATAATATTATCGTCTCAAGAAATACTTTTTTTCTTTGTTTTCGTCCTCTAATAATTTTGGAAATATTTTAAGGTATGCACTTATTACTATACTTATTTATCACTACTTTGGTTAATTTTAAAATTAATTATTCTTTAGTATTTGTATAATTGCTGTATTGATAAAATTTAATTATTCGATTGTACGTATAAAGTATTTTCTAAGACATCCTTTACTATTACATCATATTCACCATCATATTTACATCATATATATAAAGCTTAAATTATTATTTTAATTATGTTGTTAGACCACAAGTCTGTTGCCGATATGCGGAAATGTATGCTAAATTTAGGAAATTCAAAATGTGATTGTTCCTTCTGTAGTCTAGATCAAAGTTTCTAACCTTTTTTTTTTACAGCAGGTAAAATTTGAGTTACGTTTTGTCACCCAAAGCTAAAATGTTTTAATATAATGAAATTTAAGAATAGATAAGCACGAATAATATTTATTTATACTTTAGAAAAATGCATATGAATCTTTTATTTTTATAATTCAAAATTTGTTTTCTTGAGATAAGAGATAGTTATTTTATAAAAAATGTGGAATTGCTTGAGTTTTAAAATGTTTTGATTGTTTACAACAAATTTTTTTTATTCCAATCATCAGCGTCGCTTGTAAATGTACGTCGACTAAATTAATTCTATACTTAGATTTTCATTTGTGAAAACATCTGTTCATATATTTAAGAGGTGTTAAGTATTGAAATTGATGCTTGCATACTTTTTTTTAGATTTCGAATATTATTAAAAATATATTAGTAAATTTGACAGGCTGATTTGAAAAGTAAGATGCACCAGAACCAGCCTTTTGGTCGTTGGTTGGAAACCTCCAGCTTAGACTCTATAGTATATGATTCACTATACTAATTTTAATATTTATACCTATTTAATTTTTTTTGACTCATTAACTGGACAAATGTAATACAAATATTTTATTATTGATAAGTTATCATTAATTAAAATAACAACATCTACATAATAAAAAAATATAGAAGCAATTAAAATCTCAAAGTTAATCCTTAAGAGTAATTCCTTAAAAATGTCATCTAGTGATCTAATGTCCAAAGTGAGTTTATAAAAATTTGATCGACAGTTAACGTGTGTGAGTTGTTAGAATCATTGGACACATTAGGAAAATTAAATAAATGTACACTTTTATAGCGTGCTTGGTAGTTAGCGAATTCCAATAACAAATTTTAATTTATAGTGGATCAAATTATTGCCAGAGCTTTTATTCGATAAATTATTTAAGTTACTACGAAAAAAAGTATTGTTATCTTTGATAATGGATATTCAATTAAAATTTTGAAGAAAATTTGTTCAAAATAATCTTATTTCATATTTTGTCGTATCAAGATTTATTAATTTAGACCGTCTAAGTTTCAGCGCAAGGAAATTGGCGCCCCCACCGCCCGATACTAAGGTATTGCTGTAGCCCCTTGCTGGTGGAAAGTTCCAGGCGAACAATTCCAGCAAGGAGAGGGGAGAAATCCCCCAACCTGTTAGGCCCTTCATTAATGGGGGTTCGATGTGAGGCTAACAACCTCACACACGAAAAAAATATCTGGGTGTTACAATAAATAGCAATTAATAGCAAAAATTATAACCAGAAATAAGAAACAGAATTACTGCAGCAAACAAATGCTATTAGGGGTTAACGAGTATATTTAAATCAAAACAAGTATCAATTAAATTAAAAATTACACTATACAAAGTAATTATCAGACCAGTTCTTTCATATGCTTGTGAAACATGGCCAATGACCAAATGAGATGAAGAAAAAAAAGCAACCTTTGAAAGACGAATATTAAGAAGAATATATGGGCCAAAACGAAATAATACCACACAACAATATGAAAGTAGAAACAACATAGAATGACAACAACTATATAAAGAACCGAACATAGTAGCAGTACTACAATATAGAAGAATGGCATGGGCTAGCCACGTATGAAGGTCATATAGCCTAATGAAAGCAGTATTAAAATGGAAACCCCTTGGGAAAATACCACTAGGCAGACCAAAACAAAAATGGATAGACAAAGTAAAAATGTATGATATATAAATACAATATAATACAACAAAAAATAGATCAATGAATCTAAAAGTTATTCATTCAATTCAAATAATAACGATGCATTTCTAATTGCTTCAGAAGACAATCAATAGAAAGAAACTTTTTTATATCTTCTTTTTATATATAGCAATATAATAGTTTTGGTCTAGAACTTTTTTTTTCTGATTTTCTTCTGGTCATACGTCTTCCATGTGACTCTTATGTATATGTGTGTGTGTGTGTGTGGTGTGTGTAATGATGTAGCTAGAATTCAGAAGATAATAAATAAGTTCTAGATCGAAACTATTGAAGTAGTATTATGCATTATGTAGAGCAACTGTGTTGTTTTGCTAATTGTTAATTGTATGCTTCATTTAAAACCCTTGCTAAAGGTAAATCGATAAAAATAAAAGATCCCGTTTGCTCGTGAATATAGGAGTGAAGTGAGGTATTTAGCTGAAAAAAAGCGAACTTGGCCAGGATATAGACACCATTGCTTTGATAGGCCAACATTTTTAGTAGGTGGTTTGGAACTTTGCTTTTTTTCACCTTAGGTTTTTGTTGTGATTTAATTTCTATTTGTAGTTTTTAAAATCTTGGGAAACGTTTTGATTTTTTATATGGTATTGGAGGTTTTTTCTTTTAATTGTGTTCGTTTAATTGGGCCTCTGTTAAGAAACCGACAGATAAGCCTCTTGGGCATTCTCAATTATAGGCACAGATACCCAAGTTCGATGTATCCCAAACCAGTCTCGGGTGTTTCGGACGTTTTGGTCGTTCCGCGCGCCACACCTAGCTGTTTCGCAAATGTATAAAGATAAACTACCCTGGCTGATGGTATTTACAGATTTATTTGATACGGAAACAATGAAATACACAAATATGTGAGCGCGCGGGGACAATATCAATACGTGATCTTACGTATGAACGTATGGACGTCAGACGGCACTCCGCGTCACCGATGATTATTTATTTTCGCACTAATCTGAACGGTTTACTCACGTATTATATATTGGTCGTTAGTCGTTTCTGATTATGCGATAAGGAATTATTTTCGATAGACATAATCATTGATTATATATATTACTATGATGGTATATAAGTTATATAATATAACCATTGGTGTAATGTAGACTAGAGCTGTGGTTCTCAACCGGTAGGGTGGCCTTTCGTCCCGGATTTTCCGGGACGTTACCGGTTTAGGAACTCATGTCCCGGTGTCCCGAAAAACTTTTTCGGGACAAGGTGTTGTCACCGGGTATAGCTATTAACATAATAATGTCCCGGAATTTAACTTATTTTTTAACGAATTTTTTTTTAAAATTATTTGTTTATAATGATCACACACAAATACGCATGTAGGCCTACACCACAGATATACAAAAAAAAAAACTATTTATATATACACGCACACTGCAGCTGGTGTATACTGTACTATGGTGGGTGCGAGTCTTATTAAGACAGTATTCGGATTATTATCTTTGTATAGAAATCTATTTATAAACATACATGGTTTTTACTTTAATCCCTTAGATGGCACTAATTTAAAAAAAAAAATTTTTTAGAGTTTTTTTTAAATTCTTTCTTTTATTTACACTATAATATATGTGCCTTTGTACTAAACTTCAAGTTTATACCTATAAAAGAAGTGCTTTATATTTTTGATGATCAGTAAGTGAATGAGTGAGTAACAAAATTAAATTCTTTGACATGCTCCCATTATGAAATAGCTCAATATTAAGGGTCCAAATATATACAGTTCTTCAAGCTGCGTAAGGCGAAGTTATGTATAAAATTGCAAAATCTTTTAACTGAAAAGAAAGCAGAGATATGAAGGTCAGGAAATTCGGGTGAATCCATTCGAGTAAAGATATACGTTGTATTGCTTGAAATTAATGGCGTACTGCCGTGCGCTCAGATGTACAAAGTTTATTTTTAAATAAAATGATATAATTTAATAAATATAGTTTTTGGAATAAATTATATACCTTTAATTGCATAAAATGTGAATTTAATAAAGTATGAAAAAGTTAAAAAAAAATAAAAAAATATGCCTGAGTAAATATATTTATACATATATTATTAAATACATTATTCAAATAATGGCTGATTGCGTTTTCAAACTTCACAGAACTTGTTATATTTTGTTAATTAATTATCCACAGTAAATTGATTGGGATAAACGATAATTTTTACTTTTTTTGCTTGTTTGTTTTTGTTGTTTTTACATAGCTAATTGATAATTTATAATTTGGAATGTGTTACTAAGCTTAAACGTTTTTATGGACAATTTATTTAAAACAATTAAAAAAAAAAAAGTAAAAACATGAATTTAAATTGCTATTATCGTTGTAAAATAATGTTTACAGCAATGTTTTAATGTTTGTTTGTATTTATCCATTGTCTTAATAGAAAAGAGTAAGAACGATGTTATAATTTTGAACGAACACAAGCTCAATATTTCTAACCCCGGAAATCTCATTTTTTACTGGTGATATTCTATCATGATTTTATATCTTTTATTTTTTTTTTTTTTTTTTTTTTTTTTTAGTAGGTATAAAGTAAAATGCAATAACTTAAGTCGTTATTCTGTGTATACAGGTTAAGTACTCAGAAAATCAATAAATTATGAATTGTATTAAGTAATATTACAGAATTATTTAGTATTAAGTAGAAGTCGAATCAATTTGGTTAACAAATTATGAAAATTGGAATGTTGTGACTAAAATAATTGAAAATTAAAATCATTTACACATTCATAAACATTTTAATTTTAACAGTTTTTGTATAATTTTAAATAATAGTTAAAGTGAAAAAATAAGTTAACTCAAAACAAATGTTGTGTATTTAAAGTTATAATAGGAAAACAATTTTAAATGCAACAAACTATAAACAATATAAGTATATATATTAAGTTGTGTCTAGAGGCAGGGTCATGTTTACAAATTTGGCACTTCGAGTCAATCTTAGAGCTGTTACATTTTTTTTATTTTTTTTTTTTTTTTTAGTACATTTTTAGTTTTAATTCTTGATTTAGCTTTAATTTGTTAATTTCGGAAATAATACTATTAAGAATTTTCAATTATTATTTATAATTTGATATTTATATTTATTAATACAATATTACAAAGGGCTACAGCGGTGCCTGGTGGCCCCACTAAATGGATTAATATTTATCCTTTCAGGGAAAATGTCCACATTGTCCCTAACCTCTTTAATATGACTCTGCCCATAGGTTACGTGAACAGGTATTAAGTTTACATTAAAACTTAACAAAAGCGTTTGTGTTATTGTATAAAATAAATTTAACACCTCTAATACAATGTTATTTCTTTTTCAAGGATTTGTTTTTATCCTGTTCAAATCTAAGAATATTTTTATTCCCTAGGCACATAATAAATTCCAAGAATATTTGCAAAATCATCATTTTTATATTTTATTCAAATTTATTTGTCTTCTATAAAAAGGTTTTTACTTCCATTAAACCAAGAATTGCAGGAGAGAACACTACGCGAGCTTAATTTTTTTTCTGTGTACATAAATATTAAATGTATACTATATTTTCTATATTTTATAAGTCCTAACGACGGTTTCAAATGGATAAAACCGACTTGATTCTATTCGTTTACCGATTAATCAACCAAGTGGAAAGCATTATTTTTAAATCTCTCAGTCTAGGATTATACACTATATGAGTTTTGTCGAGTCCGCTGTCATACTGGACGCTAAACCCTTATGCTCTTCCCTATCCCACCAAGTTAATAAAAGTGATTTTACTGTCAGAAAGACGTAAAAAATGCATATATACATATATATATATAAACACAGATCCAATGAAAAATGTATAGTTGGTTGGAAATAATAAAAATAATAAAAACAACTAAAATTGTTGAGGAATTTTTTTTCTTCTCGTACTGAGTACACACATATTCTTTTTTAGTTTTTCCTAATATAGCAGGTATAATTCAACTTGTTGTGATTCAGTATCGGGTTAATATTGAATATTTTAAAGCTGTGCTATATTTTTTATGTTTACCGAATACGGTAATAATGGTGTAGTGAAGTGTTTAACGAAGCCATTAAAAAGGGAGAAAGAAAAAAGATGGTTTAATTTATAATTTTTTATCAGTAAATTATTACTATTATTATTATTATTATTATTATTATTATTATTATTATTATTTTCTTTATTATTATTTATAACACGCAATAGAACCTACATTTTTCATTACAAAAAGGTTAATTATTATTAATTTCAGATTCATACGAAAACAATGGTATTCCGTGACATAGATATTACGATTGTATACAAATTATGGTTAAATCGATTTATGTATTGTTCTAAGAGTCGACAGTTTTTTTAGTACTCCGATTACTACAAGACAAATACTATTTTAACACGATATATTATAATATAATATATTTTAAATAACATTATAGGTACATATTGATATCAATATTGCATTTTCTACTGTAATCATAGTACACATTTTTCGATTATTTTATTCTCTAGAACCTCAAGTAATAATCAATCAAGTACAAATAGTTTTAATCTAGACTTAGTTATGTCACGACTATAGAAAATCATTTTTTATTTAAATTAAATGCATTTCTCGGGCAGATAAAAAAAAATCGACTGAAAGTATCAGTCAAATAAATGATATGCCACGGGTTTGCCGACAATTAATTTTGTGTGCGCTTTTGTGCAAGTTTAGTTGGTGCGAGTATCTATTCTAAGCATCGCATTTAACAAATGATTGTTCCGCACATAACTAGGACAGTTTTTAATTAATAAATAATGTTATATGTAATCTTAGTTGGACGTGTTTTCTTCAAACAACGACACGTCTATAGTCGACACAATAATATCTTAGAATAATAATTGTGTTGGGTGTCATTGTATTATTATTTTATACTTCGATCAACTCTGAATGTTGTTATATTACCCACTGAGAATTAAGAAGGATACGTTACATTCAGAGTGATGTTTTAAGTTTATTTTTTGCACTTAAATTATGCATTTCTCGAATAAATTCAAACTCAGTAGACCTATCGTATCCATAAATATAACCGCTCGTGAAGATCACATAATGTGGATGACGAGTGTACATGTTTTGACTGACCGTGCGTTTTGTCGGAGACCAGCGATCGACAAAGAAGTGTTCGAGTGTACTATTACATCTTGCATAATATTCGGTTATCGTAACGGCGCAGAATCGCGATTCGCTGTGTGTGTCTGATGAACTGTTATTTCCATCATCATCACTGCGGTTTATTGAAGGAGAACGATCGCGAAACGATCCACGTCAAACGTGATCATAATAGCTTATTCACCGATTTCAAGTGCGTGATGCACCATGAGCATGCATCACGGTCCATACCGCGATAACCGAGTTTATGGTCATCATCGTGTATACCGTACATGTAGAACGTTTATGCGGTCTTATGCATGCCTAGATTTGCGTGTTTATAATATATGATACATATATTTGTGTATTTTTTTTTTTTTTTTTTAATAACCCATTTCCGTTGTTTATTTTCGCTGAGCCGCTAAGTCTCTCGGACGATTTATTTTCATAAAACATTCGCCCGGTGACGTTGAAAAACGATCATGCTACCATATAACATATACAATCCAGAACGTGTACATACCGAAATGTATACGCGTGTATTTGTGTATGTATCGTATGTACCGCGAATACCAGACGGTTTTTTTTTTCACGTCGAAAAGGCCAAAACTGAGTGACAGTGCATACAATACCCTTGTAATTATAAACATAATATGTAATAGCACTGCTCCGACCAACATGTGTACTATACACCGATATTGGGGTTTTTTTTCTATTAGAAAAAAAAAAAAAATCAGTAAGAATCAGTTAATACTGAAATTAAATTTTATCTTGGCACAAGAAAAAAGCTAACATGCATAGCACGAGTAGATAGTAATCGACTAATGACACTTCAGAATTTAATTTAACTCTCACATGAATTGTTTTCGATAGTTTCTATTTTTATTCTATTTTTTAAAATCATAATAATTCTCTAGACCGGTCATCATGTTAGAACCGCCCGTAATAATGTCAGAATCTACACGAGAACCATAGGTAGTGGAATAGAACTTATTTATTTCGAGCCGATGCTCACGGTAAACCACCATTATCGTTAACGCACGATAACGGTTGTAAAACATTGCTTAACGGGGAAACGCTCGTACTGAATTCGTGAGACGAGGAAATCGAGACGGTTACCAACCTAGGAGAATTATCATTCCGGTCGTAGTGTCTTTTTTCGCAAGAAAATTATCGATTAATTATTGTGGCGCCGTGATAGCGTCGATTGATATAACACGTTTTTTACGGCACGGAGGAAAGAATCGTATCCATCGTTTCATGGTCGTCGAAAGTATGATTTGGGTGGACATAGGGCAGAGGAAATTGTTTTTGCGAGAAAAGTTGTCGGACAACCGGGTGTGTCCTACAAGGCGATTAGTTGGTGCACGCGTACGCGCAGGCCCGTAGCAACGGAGGTAAAACAGGACATTGCTGCTCTTGGAACCACCGATCGTAGCTGCCCCGGAACTCGGCTATTTTCGAATTGATTGAAAAAAAAAATAAAATAAATTACATCAATCGGTGGTTAGTCGACTGCGGTGGCGCGATCGTTAATCTAAAACACCGTAATTACATTCGTAAAGACGATAAAAAAATCAGTTATGATGTTGGTTTTTTTATTTTTTTTTTTTTTTTGCAATCGACTCCGCTGAAAAACTGAACTGGCTACGGGCCCGTGAGCGCGTCACGTACACGTGCACTTGCGTTTTTATCGGTGCGCCGACACCGATCGTGCGGAAACGCGCGCACAACCTACGGGCCGGCGCGCACGAAACGGAAACACACGCGAACACACTGGTGTCGACTGTTATATTGATAATGGAAACAAAACGGACGTGCAACACGCACGACATTCGGCGAACGGTCACGCGCGCGCCTCACCGGGCGGCCGCGGGTGACGTGACGCGTTGGTGCCTGTTGAACATGGCCAGCTTGAACAGCCCCGGACTGGGCGTGGAACGCGCGGCCGCCAAGCCGCGGCCACTGCGCCGTCGGGCGGCGGACGACGGGCCGCGGCCACCGCGTTGCTGCTCGGCCACCGCCGCCGTGGTGGCCGACGACGAGGACGATTTCATCCGGTCGAAGTAATCGAGCACGTCGAAAAACCGTTGCACCAGCTCGTTGACGTCCTCGTGGGACAGCGGCGGCGGCGATTCGCCGGTCCTCGGCTTCGAGCCCGTCCTCGGCCGGTCCCTGGCCGACGAGTAGTACCCGTCCGCCGGCCGGCCCGCGTGGCCGCCTCCGGCCGCCGCTCCGTCGCGTGTCGCGAGATCGTCGCCGCCACCGACGCCGCCGCCGCCGCCGCCGATCATACGTCGCAGGCTGTCCGACACGTATTGCGCCTTGGCCGACGTGGCCACGTCCAAGCGGTCGACCGCCGAACGGTACGGGGACCCGTCGCTCTCGGACGCTTTGATCTCGGCGTACAGGTCCTGTATGGCGTCCTTGATGCCCGTGCCGATCGGCCTGCTCTCCTGGACCGCGGCCGCCGCCACGTGCATCGGTGACGCGTTCCGCAGGCACACCGAGAACGCCAGGTACGCGATGGCCATGACCGCCATCAGCAGGATCAGCTTCAGCGCGAGCGTCGTGGCCACAACGTTCCGAACGCGCGTCGCGTACCCGTCCTCGTAACCGTCCCGTCGTCGAAACGCCGCCGCCGCCGCGTTCGCATCGTTCGCCCGTGTATCGCCGTCGTCGGCCATCTCCAACGATTGTTTGTCCGCTCGCCGGCGGTTACCGGTTACCGGGGCTACGTGGCTACTACCGGCGGCACAATAGCGACGTACGCGCGCCGTTACGGCATTCTCGTCCGGCGGCCCGATCGCTTCCGGAAGTTCAGCCGTCCACCGATGATGCAACGTCGTCCGACCGCGTACGCACATCGGCAGCTAAATATTATGTTTTCGCGCTCGAAACCAGCGCCGATGCTGTATTGTTCGACGGTTTATTTTAATTTATTTTTATCTTTTCTCTCGCCGACCGTATTGTGCATCGGCGTCGTACACGAGTCAATGTTTTGTTTCGAAACAATCCAAACAAATCAATAATATCCATATCAGAACACGATATCGAATTGATTTGCTAAGCGTTTTGCTTATTTTTTTTTTTTTATTCGATTTCAGCCAACATCCGATCGCGCGTTCGGGATCCGCGTTTGGTAGATTCGCAGCGATTGTTAACGCAATGTTTTCAACAATCGATTTCGAAAGTCGCGTCACGTGTTCTTAATATTATGGAATAAAACGTGTTTTCGACGTAATGGTAAAACGATGGTGTTCAACATCGGATCGCATCGTATTTATCGAGTTATTCGACCGATTTGACATTTGTGCGACAAGGCGAACACATATTACGCTTCGACTGTAACTCGTGAATGCGATAAACCGGAACGTTACGAAACAAACGTGGTGCAACACAAGCTGAATGCAAAATGCACGAGAATAAGTACACGTAGAGCGATATTGAAATAGAAGTTTGTTTGTTTACGGCATCAAATCGGGCGTTTATGAAAGCCTACGTACGCCGATGTTGATCTTGTCGGCACGGACAATATGGATTCCAAGATTTTTGACGATACGTTTTAATGCCGGGTGCCTACAAAAAATTGTGCTTTCAATACCTTTACCGGGAATCGATCATTGCGTGCAGTCCATACAATATTTACTTCCAAACTGTAAACAAAATACACCCGTGATATTACACTTATGAAACTTCCCCTCGTACAGATTAACTTCTAGTCATGAAATATTCAAATTAATTTTTTCCATTTTCAAATACTCGGAATCTCATACATGATGAAAATTCAACTTCACCTATGTGCTTATAACTCCTCTATTCATATCGATCGCAGTCTCCGACCGAACTTATCTGTCATTAATGTATTTTCATGGATACAACACGTAAATTACGGCTATCGTTATCTATGTTTAGATAAATCCCTTATCGTTTCGATTGCATTCGAAAACAGTACACTTGATTTCGACCCCAAAAAGGTCGATAGCCAAATCCATACACGCTATCGGTCATCGTATAACAAAATACCGCGAACTTATTGCGGTTGAAAAATGCACACTATTTTTAGTACTAAATTACGAATGATGAGATAAGATAAATTATAATACATTAATCATGTTAACACGGTTTAGATCTTTAGTCGCCATTCGTTATTCGTAGGTATCGTGCACACCTGTATGATAGTTACAACTTAAGCGATTTTTTGCATTTTTCTTAACTGATATTAAAATTATTGATAATAATAAAAGGATTAAGTGATTATTACTTGACAACATTAAGTATAGAAAATACATAGAGCGTGTTTTAATGGAAATGTTGTTTGATGGTGTCTTATTAGAAGTTGTACGTATACGGTTACCAGATACAGTGAAATAAAAAATGCGTTAAAAACTATAAAACATGCATAACCATGAACCGGTGGAAACGGTAAAAATTAAAATTTAAGAGATATTTTATTATTGCAATCACAAGACTTCTAATTACATTCATGAAAGACCGTGTTAAATAGTACGCAATTAGATGTCACCCATAGAAACCAATATAGTAATAGAAAGCAATGGCGTAATCTTAATAAGGAAGTCGATGCATTATATACATAGGAAACTTTTACAAACTTTACCGGAAACTTTGTGAGACGCTCTAAACTTAGTTTCAAATTACCATATTTTAACCTACCAGAACAAAATGTTGACCTATGTATATGCAAACAAGACGAAATTATTATTGTTACCTGTAAAAAAAAATATTGAATTTTTATGTCATCATTGTTTTTGTAACTTGGTTGACGGTACTTTTACATACAAACTCAAGTGTTTATTATATCGGTTGCATACTATAGCTGGAATTATTATTTTTCTTTAATACGTTATTTTCACCTTATAAAATTGAATCTTGTTGCTCAAAAAAGGGGGTCAATATTAAAAATATAAGTATAGAGTTAGGACAAGTTTTAAAAATTAACATTATCTATTTTAGTTCTTAAACAGCTGATTATAATGTTGTACAAAATACATATACCGCGGTTAAGGGCTATGAATTCAGTTTTGATCAAGATTTATGGTGAAAAATCCAATCAATTAATAAATAATATTAATTAATTAATTTATAAACTTCGATGATCATATAATGATACGGACAATGGATAAAAATATTTATTGGATTACCATTACATGAAATCACTGAGGCATTCGTTGATTTAATGACCGTATGCCCTATCACAAGATGCATGTACTGCATTTGGAAACTAAATTTTTGACAACTACGTCGAAGGGGCAGTCCACAATGGAAATTAGGACCAATCCAGTTAGAGAAAAAATAACTGCATAAACTAAAAATGGAACTAAAAGATTTCACCAAGGATTTAATTCTAATATGTACTCTATGTACTCTCCGAATCCATCTGTATTTATGATTACTGATGTTTTTTGAAACATTTATATATTTATAACGATTCATTGACGCGTACGAATCAGCAACTTATGGGAATGCAAAGTATTTTCCGTTTAATTGAAAATCAAAAATAAGTTAATACTTGATTTTTAATTAAATTGTATTTATTATTAGGAGAATTTATGTAAATGTTTAGATCAATTTTTAGTACAAAGATCTATGACGATTTAAACAAAACGACGGCAGACGACTCAGTCAATCAAACTATGAAAACATTGCTTTAAACTCTCATAATATTTTTTTAAATTAGTATCTTTTATTTTTGGGTTTATAATTTTTTTTTTCTTTTTTGTTTTAACGAATAATAATAGAGGTTGATATCATAGTGTGTGATTTTCTGATAAAACGATTTAAAACTGTGCGGTTTGAATTTATCAAAAGTGTGCGGTGTTAACCAATCAAAAGTGTGCGCTTTTGTCTTGTACTTTATCGAAAGTGTGCGGTTTTAGGACTCAACGATAAAAAAAATAACACTATTAATAGTTAACTACAATGCAACTTACATTTTTTCCACTTTATAATACCACATTTATTAAATGTTATTGTTATATTAATTCACATAACGACTTATTACAGTTGACCTATTCACAAGTATTATATCATCGGAGAGTGTTTTTGTTTCAACAAACAATAAAAGTGGTTGACATCATAGTGTGTGATTTTCGGATAAAACAATTTTAAAACTGTGCGATTAAAATCTACCAAAAGTGTGCGGTTTTAGGATTCAACGACTGTTTCGATAGAAAAATTAACACTATCAATAGTTAACTAAAATGTTTTTTGACTTTTTTTCATCCATTCTACCTGATAATAGCACATATACTAAATTTTATTGTTATGTTGAATCGTATTACGGTTAACCTGTTCACGAAAAGTATATTATCGAAGCAAGTGATTATCGTGGTTAAAATTTTCCTGTGCTTTGCTATACTTGTACTTAAAAATACCATTATATTGTTGTCAATGTAGCATTATCCTTTATTCCGTATTCTCCGATAACGTCATAATGTGATGCGCCAACATATAATTACACTTCTACCGGCTCGACCCGGTATTGAAACCGAAATATAATTATTTTGGTTTCAACAACACTTTGATCATTTCTGCTTTTATGATCTCATGATCAGTTTATTGGACACGATAGATGACGTGCCATGTTTATAAATCTGTTGAAAACCACAGACATCAACTGTTTATAGATCGTATGATTGTTCGTGTAGGTCATGTGAATCATGTGGTTTACTACGTGCAACAATAGATATATTTCATATTGCCGTTGAGTATTATAATCAAGTATATAATATTTAATAAGTACTTGGTACCAAGTTTTGTATTAAAATAATTAAAAATAAACGTTAAGTCGTCGTACAGAAATCGAGAAAAATATTTATTTTTTTATCGTGTGCGCATTATAAGAGGATTACCATTTTTGTTTCCTCGATGCTTGAAAATATTTTGGACAATTAACTGGATTGCGAGTACGTATAACTGCGTTAAAACGAAATGTTTGTTCATATTGGATGTCATCGTGCTGCATAGTAATTATTAATGATTTATTTACGTTCTAGTTGACATTGAATTTCATTTTGCGTTGATCTTACGTACATTCTTATATATACATACATCGATCATTGTACATATTCGTATTATATGACAATCGGTCACGACACGGTTCAAGAACAAAATGCCAACTGTCGTAAGCTGTGACTAGCGCACGACATAACGAGATCCAACTGTAATTGTTCGCAGAACATAGTCCCCTGTGTAGTAATCGTTGAGTTGTATTGTTGGCATTGTTAGTAGCAGACACGGCGTACAAGAGGTGACACCCTGTGACCGTGAAAATCTCTTCTTTCATATTATTACAATTATAATGAAAAGTGATTCTAAAAGAATAAAAGGCATTCTGACTTTTCATTTATCGTACTTCATAATAAAAACCGAGACAAAATATTAAACTTTTTTCTTCCGTGGGAATATTTCTAAAAATATTAGTGTGAATTATATGTGACCAAGGTTATTAATATTTAGAGCGTGTTTTCTAACATGATATGAATCGTAACTGTACCACGAAATGAAGGTCACTATTCGTAAATCAGCATATTATAATATAATTATCGAGCTACGTGAATTATTTTTTATATTTTGGGTAAAACGAGGAATGTAATAGTTTTATCACAATGTGTATGTGTGTTTTTTATTTTGTTTATCCGTACATACGACGGAGTACGAAAATCATCACCAACTAAAAAAAAAGTTAAGTTATCAAGTTGATAATTCCAAAGGAGTTATTTTATTAATTTCTCACATATGAAATTTGCATAGAATAATAATTATTCTATTATTGTATTATCATTTGCTATAGATGACATAATTTTCAGAAGATTTTTTTTTTAAGCTATAATATAGCTTTATATGAGTATACATATATGAATAAAAAATTTAAATGTCCATGTATATTTTATATATTTATTTGTTAATTTTTTTTTTTTTAATATCGATAAAATAATTTTGGTTTAACAATCAATTATGAAAAAGAAACATAAAGTTTCTAATACATATACATGTTTGATTGATAAATAAAAAAAATTGAAATTTATATTATAAAGAGTATTTTTCAATATATTATATAAAAAAATAAAATAAAATGATGACTTTATAAATTTTAAACTTTTACAAAACGATAAAAATCACGAAAATCCACTACATTTACAAGTCAAAAATTTTAATATATTTTAAATTTTTATACTTAATATTTATCAATTTATTATTAAGGTATTGTTGCTAACGGACGTGTTTTATTGAGCTCCCGTGAGATCGTCGTTTTCGTCGGGAAAAAGTGAACAGTTTTTTACGCTGAAGACACCAGTGGATTCGTCTCGAGAAGCTGCGTTCTCCCATACCGACTTCGAGGTAATCGAACCAAGGGTTGAGAAGCCGCAGCCGAAACAAGGGACAACACAGGTCAGATATATATTTTTCCATAGTGACAGAACGGATAGGGCTATTACTCCTATCTGGACGGACCTATAACTTTGGAATTTACAGGGAGCATACCCACGGTTGCTTCCTTTCTTCTGATATAAGAATCAACTCCGTAGGTTCAAATACGCACCCTTCAGGGCGGTTTGAACATTCGAAAATTTATATTTTTAAACAAAAATTTTTATTTACCAAAAATCAACAAACTCGTTAGCGACCCGCCTTGCTAACAGTTTGATTTTCGATAAATTTTTCTAAGTTCGGATTTAAATATCTCCGTTACGCCGTTGCTAATCGGAAATCAACAGGCTTTAATTAATTTATTCTTCGAAAATTTTACAAGTCTGAAATCAAAAGTAACTCAAACCCGTCCAGATAAGATTTGTAGCGTAGGTGGCGGGTTTCTGGGGATATCTAGGGTTTCAGGATAACAAGCAACATCCAAACATGGACGAAAGAGACAAACCAAGTACTTCAAGAGCTATAAAGCCCAAAAAGACAACAACGGTTAAGAAAACTAAAGAGCCACCACCTAATCAAGAATCTACATCGGATAGTGAATCAGATGATGGAATTATGCAAGAACTTAAATCCGCTTTGAGAAAGCAGCAACTGGAAAAAGAAAAAGGAAAAGAAAAAGAGAAACAAAAACAAAGACAGGAACAACAACAAAATCCTGCAAAAACAAAGAACACCTGCGACAAATGCCCAACATGCGTAAAAGATACAAACGAAAAAACACAGAATATAGACTCGCTATTAATAAATTTACGAGAGCTTCATAACCAGATAATTCATAATCAACAAGTCGAAAAAACTACAATGAAAAAATTTGAAACATCAATAGTATATGTAGAAAATCTCAAACAAAAGATGGCAACAATAGAATCAGATGATTATAAAACTTTTAAAACAAAATTTGACAAAATGGAGAAAAACATGGAAACATTGATTTCAAACAAGATAGAAACCATTATATCTTCTACTCGAGATGAAGTAAGAGAATTGAAGAAAATTATCGAGAAATTAGTAAACCCAACTAAAAAACAAGTAAACAATACAATATCTCGGACTATCAAAAGTCGCCTGGGGTCTAGACTAAGACCACCAAGTGCAAATGAACCACAAAACATAGTCAATAATGAAGAATTTATTACCGTTAAAAGAAAAAAGAACAAAAGACAACGTTCCAGAAAGCTAATTGAAAAAGCAAAAAAGGAAACACCAGATCTAGGTTACATTGTTAAAAACACAGAGAGTAAGACATCTCTGGAATTGAAAAAACAAGCTTATTCCGAGATATTAAAAAACAACCCAAGACCAAACATAATGGTGACAAATACTATCAAAAGAACCGGAGACATTTATATTAAACCGGCCGATCGAAATACAAGAGAAGCCTTGCTCAAAAGTAATCTCGATGTCGTTGAACAAAAAACATTGAAACCAAAATTATTGGTATACAATGTTGACAGCGATTTAACTGGAGAAGAAGTCGTTGAGGATCTCATAAGTCTCAACGCTGAACTTAGAGATACCGAAAAAGAAAAATACAATGCAGTCAACAAAAGATCTCCACAGGGACAATCATCTTCCAGAAAAGTATCCTGGTTACTAGAAGTTCACTCGAGTATATACAATAAACTGGTCAACGGACGATTCTTCATCGGCATGTCATATTGTAGAATCCAACCCTACGACCAAGTTACCAGATGTTTTATATGTCAAAGGCATGGACATATTGCAAAGTATTGTCCTACAAATATACAGACATGCATGATATGTTCATCACAGGAAAAGGACCACGATTGGAAAAACTGCAAGTTAAATCCAAAATGCGTGAACTGTGGTAAAAAAGAGCCATCTTGATTGCCCTTCACGTTTGAGAGCAATAATACAAAGGTGCAGAAAGACCAATTACGGCACAAACTCAACATGAATAATCTAAAAATAATACAAATAAATGCAGTGAGGAGTCAAATAGTAAATGACGAACTCCTGCACTATAGTATCAATAACATTCACTGCCTCGAAATGATTAAAGTATTACAAATTAACATAGATGGCAGAAGGGAGGCACATGATCTCATGGAAGCCACCGCCAACCAACTTGGGATCGACATTCTGGTTATTAGTGAACCAAGACACTCCAGAAGCGAAGAGGAGGGATGGTTCAACGACGCTAGCAGCAGAGCCCCAATCGCAGTACTTAATAATAAAATCCCCATAGACAAGATAGGCTCAAATAACGAAATAGGTTTTCGCTGGGTACAGATCGGAGGAGTGACAATATACGCCTGTTACTGGTCACCCAATACCGAATTCACCCAATTTATCGACTTCCTCGACAGACTAGAGGCTAGCATTAGAACAACAAATGGCACAGTCATAGTCGCTGGAGACTTTAATGCTAAATCACCGGAGTGGGGCGATCATCGCGAAGACGCGAAGGGACGAGCTCTGACGGACTGGGCAGCCAGTCTAAGCCTCGTTCCATGCAATCGCGGTGATAAGCCGACATTTTCCAGAGTCTACAATGGTGGCATATCAAGGTCACACATCGACATCACATTCGTAACTGAAAGCAGAGTACAACAAGTACGTGAATGGAAGGTCTTGGACGAGTACACCGGATCACTTCACAGATATATATCCTACGAAATATCGGCATCGGCCAAAGAGCCAAGTCAACAAGACACCATTGCTACATGGTCATGGAGAAAGTATGACCACACTAAATTACAGAGCTTCCTATCCGGGTCGAACTTCAAAATAGTCGGACCTACAGCATTATTGAGTGCGAAAGAAGTAGGAATATACCTAGAAGAGGCATGCAACAGCTGTATGCCGCGAGGAGAGTACAAAGGAAGAAAGAAACCTACTTTTTGGTGGTCGCAAGAAATCGCTGATCTCAGGAAGGACTGTTTAAAAGCAAGAAGAAAATACAAGAGAAGCCAATATCGCCAGAATAATACGCAAGAATCAGACTACGTCAACTACAAGGAGACAAAAAAGAGACTAAAGAAAACTATCAGGAAAAGCAAAGAAGCTGGCTGGAAGAATCTATGCGCACAAGTAGAAATGGATCCCTGGGGCCTGCCTTACAAGGTAGTGGCCAAAAAGCTAATGAGCAGAAGACCGATCCCGGGAATTCATCTTCCTGGTAGGCTGATATCCATAGTCGACACATTATTCCCTCAGGTACCAAAAATCAGATGGCCAAATATGCCTGCGGAAACGAGGTTCCCAGAGATAACGAACGCAGAGGTAATAGAGGCCGGCCGAAAAATACCTACGGGTAAGGCTCCGGGGCCGGACGGCGTACCAGACTTGGTGATCAAACAAATATCAACCATCAAACCAGAAATGCTCAGGGACCTGTTCAACGCATGCCTGAGAGAGAGTACGTTTCCGAAAGAATGGAAAATAGCAAAACTGGTGTTGATTCGTAAAGGAGACAAGCCATTGGATAATCCTAAGTCGTACAGACCTATTTGCCTGCTGAATACGATTGGCAAATTTTTTGAACGCATTATCAAAACACGTATAGAAAACTACTTAGAGTCATCTCAGGACCTAAACACCAGACAGTTTGGATTCAGAAAAGGGCGTTCTACCATAGACGCAGTGCAAGAAGTAATGAGTATCGTAGAAAAAGCCACAACAGGACCACGGTATAGAAGAAAGCTCTGTGCCGTGGTAGCCCTAGACGTGGCTAATGCCTTTAACACGGCTAAATGGCACAAAATAGAAGAGTCCTTACATACTAAAGAAATACCTGCGTACCTCGTAGGAATTATAAGGAGCTACTTAAGTGAGAGAGAGCTCCAGTACGATAACGGCGGAAAAAAGGACATAACATGTGGCGTACCGCAGGGATCGGTGCTAGGGCCGGTCCTATGGAACCTAATGTATGATGATCTGCTTCAGATACAAACAGGTGGCAATCATCATGGTATATCATCTTCCACATTGGTTGCGTTCGCCGACGATGTGGCGGTGATAACTACAGGTCACACGACTGAAATCCTACAAGAGGTTACAAACAATGCGCTCACAGCAGTCGCAGAATGGATGGACATGGCAGAACTTTCATTGTCTGTAGAAAAGACAGAGGCCATTATTCTTACAAATAAGAGACGCTATGAGAGGCCAGAGTTCAAAATACGTGGCACGAGTATCCAGATAAAGGATCAAATTAGATATTTAGGAGTGGAACTTCACAGAATTCTCGGGTTCCGTGCACACCTCGTATCGGCGGCTTCAAGGGCGCAAAGCACATCGCAGGCATTATATAGAATAATGCCGAATATAGGGGGCTCAGGCCAAAAAAAGAGACGCCTACTAGCTACAGTGGTACTAAGCAAGTTACTATACGCGGCACCAGTTTGGTCGTCGGCTCTTGTGTTTAAGAGAAACATTCAAACTATACTTAGACCTCAAAGAACCATCGCTCTACGGATAGCGATGGCATACAGAACAGTATCGACAGCGGCGATTATGGTAGTGGCCGGAGTTATCCCCGCATACCTCCTTGCGTGGGAAAGGACGAGGAGATATGAAATTAGGAGAGATCCTAATAAAGCGGCGATAGAGAAGGAAATACGCGAAGAAGTTTTTAAGAAATGGCAGACAGAATGGAACAATGAAACTACGGGAAGATGGACCTGGAGACTAATCAGGGATGTTAAGAGCTGGTTTAACCGCAAGAGTGGAACAGTTGACTTCCATCTCACACAGATGCTAACTGGCCACGGATGTTTTAGATATTATCTGAACCGTTTTGGGAAATTGGAAGACCCTAGTTGCATTGACTGCCTCGTAGCAACAGACGACGTCGAACATGCAATATTCGGCTGTGACCGATGGAGGACAGACCGAAGGACACTGGAGGAAACATTGGGTCAGGAGCTGCGACCGGAAACGATCGTGGAGTTGATGATGAGTGGCCTTGACAAATGGAAGCTGATTAGCAATTTTATCAACCAACTCCTTTCGAGCAGAGAAGAAGAGGAACGGATCAGGCAAAGAAGAAACCAAAACTACTGAGTTAATGTCTTGTACGCCGAAGTCGAAAATTTAGAGGGATAGGGCTCTCTCTCTTTTTATTTTGTATGTGCACAGCTTTTATATAATACCTTGAAAAATGTAATGTTTATCTTCAATAAACAATAAACGATACGGAGGATGAGGGGGAAGGACGACCCAACTATGGGTGTAGTACCCCCCTCTTCCGCGCCGTGATTTAACACAAAAAAAAAAAAAAAAAAAAATTTTATACTTAAAGGTAGGAAATTAAATACAAAATTGTTCTCGTTGTTGCAAAAAAAAAAATAAATAAATAAAATAAAATAAAAAACTTAAATATATAACTAGTTCTGATATATCATATTTACATCATATATATATATATATATATATATATATATATAAACTCCCTGATCTATTTCACTCAGTACACTCGTAGATTTTTCGAAACCTGTGGTAAACTAATTTTAAATTAAAAAATGAATACCATTAACCATACTTGTATATCACCTGACCTAGGAGTCTTACCTATTTTTGATTTCAAATCAAATTAAAATTAAAATATTATTTTGCCCAGCTATGTCATCATGACCCTACATCTAAAAATATATATCTATTGCAAACGAACTATAATGGACATATATTATGTGTGAAATATTAGGTAGCCATTTATTTCTTCAATTTTTAATTTTTTTCAAAAGTTATCGAATAAATGATTTCAATTTCTATTGTATATCTTGTGCTTTTGACTACCCATCTGCCGTTTCAATGCCCAAAACGATCGTGCGATATAGTCGTTAATGATTTTCAACCATTCAGCTGTGTTACGGCAAGTTCTTTGCATAATTTTCAAAAGGATACCATCAAATCCGAACGCTTGATCTTGAATAATGATATTTCTATTCCGATCGTTAACTCGTTTTAAATAATTTAATATTAGAATATCCACGTCGTTTAGACATATTATGTTATAAACATTCTACAGTGGTCTTAATAGTTATTGTCGGTTATCAATGTAAACAGGTTTTAACAATTATTATCTAAACTATAGAATAATCCGGACAAAAAAGAAAAAAATACAAAAATGCATTGTATGCATTTACATTTTAAAATTAAATTCGATGTTTTTTTGAAAACAACATAATACATAATATATCTGCATTATTCCGTGATCACGCAAGAGCGGTCAAACACCATACGGTACGGATTGTATGACTCTATTTTTTTCAATGATATTATCATAACTGCAGTCACAAAATTGTCGTCGAAAAAGAGTCTAATTTTTTCAAAAACTGTACATTTAGACTTGACATTGATATTGTACATTAGCTTCAAGAAAATCAATTTTAACGAATTCGGTTTATTTATTAGTTAAGTTCAATTCATTCGTATTAAACATTAAAGATATATTTATTTGTAGCGTGTACGTTTTTTTCTAGATAAACTTGTTTATAGTGTCTTTACAGTGTTCACCGTGAAATAAAATCACTAAAGTTTACTTATAATTATAACTTAAAATGTTTCAAGATCGATACAAGTATAATGGGTCATTTATTTGTTAAGCATAAAAACATTTACCAGACATTTATATACATAAACACATAAGTATATATTTTAATTGGATTTCTTTTTTTTTTTTTTAATTTTTCATATTATCTTTTTTTATTATACGCGAATACATTTAACGTGCATTATTTTCAGACCAATAAATCATTGTTAACATAGAACTTTATAAAATAATTATTGGTTTTCAATATTTATTAACTAATTGTTTGGAATTCAGATTATACATAACAACACTAAATATGTTTATAAAATATTTTATTTGTTTACAACACATTAATGCATTTTTATGTACTTGTAATATGTAAAAAAAGAATACAAAATAATTATTTAATAGTAATTATAAACAATATAACTAACAATCAACAGTAGTGCTTATTATAGATAGATTACGATTGGGCTGTCTAAAAATAATAACAACCCTCTAGACAATAAAAAAATGTTACTGTAATATCTTAACCGTATGTGTACGTTAAAATTCACTAATGAGAAGATTCATAAGAAAATAAATTTTATAAGTCAGATAAATGTTTGTATTTATTATTTTTAAAATTAAATTTAAATTTCATTTTTAGTTTTTATATTTACTAACCCAAATAAAATAATTTATATCCCTTTTAGAACTTGATACCATGAGAATAACTACTATTTTTCTTCTGATCACAGTATATTACGTATTTTAGCATATTTACATGTTTGGAAATAATATATTTTCACTTTATATATTCATATCATAACAATTATAATAATAATATATTTGTCAAAATATTATAAAATACATTTGAGTTTATATTTAATTTTTACAATATTACAAAATCACAGTACCCCCAAAAACCTAAGTTTATGCAAAGGATTATTATTATCAAATTTTTTATTTATTTTATTTTTTAATTTTTAATTAATTTGTTTTCTTTAGTACATTTCACTTTGTCGTTGAAGCGTAAGACGAAGTTCAAAGAACTGGAGATTATCAAGAATGTACATTGTAAATTTTACAGTTGGTTAGTTAGAAATAACGTCAATCAACATAAAATTGGAACAACAAAAACATTCAAGAGGTGTTTGTGAAACCAAAAAAAATGTAATAAATCTATTCGTCTACGGTGAACATAAATCTAAAAAAAAAAAAAAATGTACTGGCTCAATTGTAAACATACATCCATGCGCGTGCATTTGGCTATTTTAACCAATTTTGATCCGTGAAAAGACAATATTATGAACTACCCAATATTCTGACGGCTATTTATTCAAGTAATAAATTGTTTTTTGGCAGATATTGAGTACACTTTAAATAATTTCAGATATTCAGCTTTTACCTCACTTAAAATAATTGAACACATCCATCTGTTATAAACCAGATAGTGGTTATAACTGAATGACAGCTATATACATGATTATTGATTGACTTCGAAGTTTTAATTAATAGATTATGAATATTATGCGAAAAGTAAATGTAGGCGATGGAGATTAACTTTGGTGAAAAGTTGGATGTATACATCCAATCTCGCAGCAATAACATTAAAGTAATTGGTAATTAATAAAACCTAATTTAATTCAACATTCGTGGTTCATTTGTTCACTGGCTAATGTGTGTTTATATAAATGCTGTCATGTAATACAAATAACTGATCAATATTTAATATAAACAGCTAATAAGTACCAGCCTCTTTATTTTCTGTAGTTTTTTGTAAGAAACATTCGAATTTATTATATAAGGGTGAGAAATCTACATGTTTGAAGTTTTCTGACTTGTCTAATAAATTAATGTAGACGGTATTATTTATTATCGCAAAAAAAAAAAAAAAAAAAAACAAAAAAAAAAATACAGCATAAATCAAATTTATTTGTAGCCAAAAGAAAAAGTAAAATGATAAATTAAGAAAGAATTTATTATATATAAATATTAGACTGAGGCTTAAAATAATTCTATTTCAGGTAACGAGTGAAAAAACTATTGTTAAACTTTACGTTTTATCGATGTTTTAGTTTAGTGTTTAAATAAACAGCTCTTATGTATTTATAACACAAACAAATAATAAACAAAAAAAAATAATGATTTAGTGATGAATAAAATAAGATTTGTTATAAATGTGTTTATACTATTCATCATCCATCAAGGTTTTTGAACGATTCGTCCATCAGGAAACTTATATATTACACATTTAATGTCTTGATTATCTGTTAAACCACTTTCTGTATGAATTAATTAATTTTTTCAAAAAAAATAGGCGTATTAGTTTGGTTCAAGATGATTGGAAAAATGCTTAAAAATTATTTTGACCATTTTTGACGTTAAAAAGCCATATTTAATGTGTGTCATTTTTCTGATTAATGCAAAAATAAATATGTGTCATTAAACACAAGGCGCACCAAAATTATGTATAATGCCATATTTGGATTTAATTCATTAAAATAATTGACATTATTATGTACCATATATGAGGCATATGCAGGCATAAAACAAAACTAAAAATTAAATAATTAAAACAATTAAAAAACACGCAAAAACTGATAATGACGCATCGAAAATTTGATTAAGACTTCATATAGTACGCAGTT
This sequence comes from Sipha maydis, assembly GCA_034509805.1. Classification (NCBI taxonomy): domain Eukaryota; kingdom Metazoa; phylum Arthropoda; class Insecta; order Hemiptera; family Aphididae; genus Sipha; species Sipha maydis. The sequence continues at coordinate 93,342 of JASXSY010000385.1, read as the reverse complement.
TTAACACTAGATAGAAATACCTTAGATGCAATTTGTTTAGTTTTTTATTCCGAATACAGCCATGTACGAAGTAATGAAATCAAATACATTTTAAGTGAAATAAACGAGAAAAACTAATTTGTGCCATTTTTGGTACAATATATAAAAAGAAGTCAAGAACAAAAAATAACTCTAAATAACTCTAAATAACGTAAAATCAATGAATTCGAGGTTTCTGTTCGAACTATATCAGACGATACGTGATAGTACGCGATCAATATTTAAAAGGATAAAAATTCAATATTAGATTCGATAACATAACAGGACAAACAACTGAGTAACAACCGAGGTCAAACACTTGAACCCCGTGTCCTTTTTTCCCTAAAAATATAAAATATAATATATAATAATATATAATAATTAATAATAATTTATATATAACATATACTCATATAAATTGGGATTCGGAATATACGTGAGCTAAAGTCTTGCAGTTGGTTATTTGTCAGCATTCATAGCAGGACTACATATATTATTGCTCTAGATAAAACCATGTATTTGCGTCCACTCCCTTTTCAAAAAATTAATTACAATTGTTTTGTTAGATAAAGATTTATGAAATATCTAATTTTAAAATGTTTTTCTGTGCGGTAATATTATGACAATATATTACCAACGATATTATAACGATACAAAAACACAATATTTACGTTTTGCTATATTTAAACGATAATAATATTTCAGATATAGATGAGATCGATGTTAAATAAACTCCAACTTACTTTTTAAATCCAAATCATATTGGATGTAGTGTAAAACCAATGAACACTAATAAACTAATGACGTACAATGAACACAACTGTCAAATGTCAACTTAAAATACATAAGGTATTATCACGTATTGTATTACAGACATTTTCAATAGTGATAATCGCATTAGATCGTATCGCTACAGCTATTATATGATAATATTTAGGGAACTGCAACTTTACAATATCTAAAGATTTATGTATTGGTGATTGTATAAATTATATACATTGCTAATCTAATAGCGTGTATGTGTCTGAAAAGTAAATGAACGATAACATGTAAGAGCCGTGAATTCCCTTTAAATGTTAAACATAAGCAATAATCTTTTCTTTTTTTTTCATTGTAATACATAAGTGTCAGTTATTGAATCGTCGTGATAAATTCATAATTTTTTTATCATAAAAGTGACTCTTTTTTAAAACTTCGGATAAAAAGTAATCCATGAATAACGTTGTTAGTCGAGACTAATATTGTCAGAGAGTATACAAATGGCTTAATAATTTCTTTGAACGGGTCATGACATACTTACGCATGTATAGATATGTATCAAGAAGAAGATTTGATTGCATTTAAACCAAGCTAATAAAATATCAAAAATGCCAAAAATCTGAAAATTTCTACCACTTGGGATTAACGGATTTAAATTTTGAAAATAGATTTAATTCAGTCGATATACCTAGGGAACAAAGAAAATTATCTATTTTAAAACAATTAATAAAATATTGACAAGTTAAGAAAAGAACAATTTATGTATTTTGTGTACTTAAGTACGCCTTCAATTTTTGTAACAATGAAAATTCTTTCGAGGTTTTTGTCATAAGTGCGTAGTATAAGCATGTGCTTAGTATACATGGGACCATTAGGACTATAGTCCCCAGAAAAACTTTTGTAGCCCCCTCGCAGTGTTCCATCTATAAATTTACCTGAAATTTCGTTTTTAATATTTTTATAATTTTTTAATATTTATAATATTAATGAAAACAAATACAGATATCTAAGTTTGATTTAGTAAATTAATTTTGATCGTTTTCTCTTTTTTGTATTGTAAAATAAAATGCAGATTAAGAACGAGTAAAATATAAATTGTTTTTTCTAAAATATATTATCTTTCCCCTTTAATAACATAAATAATTTTTTTAGTCCTATATAGTCCTAGTCCTTACCGATAATTGCACCAAACTACGCCATAAGTATAAGCCTTTGAGAAACTCTGGTATTGCGAAAAATCAGTGTTCTAGACGACGCTTTATTCCAATGCTGAGTCTATAGTTGACGAGAATCCAGTTACTCTTTTCTTAAAAATAAATTGAAAAATATGAAAAATTTGAATTCCTATCGTTTATTTCTAAATTAAAAATTTTACTGTGGATTGTAAGTTACTCGAGACCAAAAAAAACACCATTTTTAAAAATATAAAAAAATTTTCTTCATAAAAAAAAACAGATAATGTTGGACTATGATTCTTCCACGTCACAACAGTTGGTATATTAGAAAAAGTTTTTACCTAAGTCTACATAATTTTGCTCACAAACAATAAAGCATAAACAGATAAGAATCATAATGTACTATGCAACAGAAAAACATTGTCTTTTTCTAAACCATCGATTTAACCATTAACCATACAGTCGGTAAACTAAATCAGTGACCATGTCAAAAACAGTATTATAATTATTAAACATTTGTTATTTTTAATAAATGTCATGTTTTGAAAATGTATACATCGTGTTTCATACTTCAAAGACACTATTTTAAATAGTTGTTCAGTCTATGAAAATGTATGAAAATATTATAATTTTATAATATCTGAAAATAGCTTAATGTTATTTTTATGCCATAAATAGGAACACTTTGTAAATATATAATATTATATCCGTTTTACATAAATTATGTTTGAGCTTAATTGTTGAATATTTTTCGTTTGCTGTGTTTTAACAAAAATAAAAGTTTCATGAGTTAGAAATTGTTAGATTTATTACATTAATGTGAAATACTTTTGTAGAATTAATGTATATTAAAATATTAAAGAAGAGCAGAAATCTTCTCAAAAACAATACACCGCATACTTAAGTGGCTAGCGTTAGGGAAATAACATTAAGAGAACTAATAAATTTAGCATTATTAAATAATTTTTCATTTTTATTTTTTCCTCAACTCTAATATAAGTTTAATGTTATTTGAGTTCTGGCCGCTGAATGGAGTCAGTTTACATTTTATTTCAACTATTTCAAAATTAAGTGTTGAAAAAATGAAAAAAAAATGGACTCTTACCGCAGAAAAAAATATTTATTTTTTATAAAAACCCAGTTAGAACTATGACATATTTTTATTTATATTCATGCCAAGGAATATTTGAAAATGGTCGTTTTTGAGGAGTTTCAATGTATTTAAGTGTCTCCGAGCAATAAAAATAATAATAAAAACAGCATCATCTCTCCAAGTGTATTCTTTATAAAATATATTATTAGAAAATTTTTTTACACATTCCGATAAATATGACTTGGAATCTTTTATGTCAATGCATAACGTTGTTTTTTATAAAAAATAAAAACTTACAAGTACGTAGATACTTAAAACATATAATTGAAAATGTACTTCCACTTTCAATTATAAAATATTTTTTTTTTTTATCTATTCAGCTTTTAAATACACTTAAAGATGAAACATTTCAAATACTTAACTTAATATTTGGTTCAATTTAACAAAGATTGAATTATCGTTAACACATATATAATTTATAATTGTCGGAAGCTGATTGATCCTAACCAGGATTTAGTGCAAATATGGTTACTAAAACTTGCCAATGTCTACAACATCTGACAGATAGATTGCCAGTTCCACGATTATTTTGTAGTAGCTTCTATTTGGCAGCTATTGACAGAAAACGGATTCTGTACGACTTATCGTTTTGTAAAAGCTGACCTGAGATCCTACTCAGGCCACTGTCTACTCGCTTACGTGAACTTTACGAAAGTCTCATTCGTTATTCTGCTATTTTTATTTTCAACTATTCTTCGCAAATTTATATAATTACAGAACATCCCTTTGGGGTGTAGTTCTTTTTGTAAGCTATTACATAAATATATGATGATATGTATAAATATATGTATTTTGTTTTTGTTAGTTTTTAAGATAAGTTGATGAATATTTTTCTTCAAACATTATTACCATATGATAAGATGATATTTTCCTTCTGAAATCAATGAAATAATCTAAATTATGAAATGAAATATTTAATTTATCCATTTTTCGACAGATACGTAATTATTACATGAATTAATGATGGTTATGTGTCAATCAATTTAAATTAAAACTATTTACACAGTTTTAATTGCCATCTCATTTATTTAACAAAACTTAAAATATTTTTGTAGAAAACAAGCTGATAACAATTAAATATTTAAATTAATAAAGTTTTTATTAAATATTGATTGAAATCATTTTCAGTAAAGAAAATCTACTGATTGTGATAAATACATAGTAGAATTACCGATAAATGTGAAAGCGAATTTTGGAGGTAGTTGAGATTTGTTACGATCAGAAAAGTAAAATTTCATTGTCAAATACATATTGTAATATATGTAAACGAAAATTAGAAAGGAAACTATGTCGGATATTAACTGAAATTTACGATGACACGTACTGAAACTGACACTACCTTAATTTTGTATTTTATTATTAAACTTTGTCAATTCAATTAAACGTGTTTCCTATTGGGGATGGACATGTTTTTTTTTAAAATCTACCAGGTGCATTTATTTCAAAAATATCTCATCCGGATATTGTGTACGAAATTATGGAAAATGTTGCCACTATTCAAACGCATTTGAATATTTGAATATTTCGTCCAAAAGTTCATGCCTATATTTGTGTTATATCTCATGGTTTTAAGAATGATAAAAAAAAAAAAAAAAAAACTATCACGTATCGGATGGAATTTTTTTTAATATATGAATAATGTTATTTGAATTAGAAATTTAAATAAGTGGCAATATTATTTAGAAATCAAATGTTTACCTGACATTGAAAGTTCATTTGTTGTTGTTAGTTTTTAATATTTTAAGAAAACACATGTTATCATTAAATCAATAAATTCTATAATGTGTTAGATTTGTAATTGTAAATAAAAATAATAATAGTATATAGTATATTTTATAAAATATGAATCATATTATTAATTAATTCACGTTTGGAAATTCACATACTAATCAGGTGTTATTGGTTTTAATTCATAACTATTCCAAAATGTTTTCAGAAACGTTTGTTCATATTTCATTTTATTTTTCCATTTAGAATATCTACGTTATTTATAGTTATTTATTCGATAACTGTTGTAATTGAAAATGTTCGTATAGGAACTCATAGAGTTAAGAGAACTTTAACAGTCTTTAATCCTCTCCTAATATATATACCATAATCCTGTACATTTATCGTTTCATGGCTAGCAAATATTTTATTTTTTTTTTCATAATTATATTTCCAGCGTTAATTCTTAGTGAATTAAATAAACAGCAGTAATAGTACACTCGACATATTTTATAGAACGCGATAAAACAATGCGTTTTCCATAAACACGAATATCAGATATTGGAGTTAATATTTCATGGTTTATTATAGCGTTGATTTATTTTTCTGAACATAATAAAATTCTTCTTCGACATTTTTTCCTTAAAAAGGTTTCTGTTTTCATAATTTCCCTCTCCGTTTTCACAATTTTGTACAGAATACAAACATATCAACGGTCTCAGTAAAACTCCATCGTGCATACTATTGCATATAATGATCTGTCGGTATTTTTTTTTTTTTTCATCAATTTTAAGACATTAAATCCATTCCTCGTTGTGTGAACTAGCTACATTTTTTACACGCATTTCTCATTTAAAAGCAAATAAGGCACACATGGAAAGACATATGAATCACTTTACCAAACAACAGATCCTGTTACTCGATCCGTCTCCCGTTGGATGGGTCATAACAAACACAAAACTCGCAAAACAAATGTGAAACGTGCCGAGAGCGTGTATGCGACATTTAGTACTGCCGCACAACCATGTCTTATCCGAAGTCGCGTTCATGTGAAAAGCCGTCGACCATTATTATTGCACTTGTCAACCTCGGTGGTGGCGATGTATTTTCGATTATAATATCGATGTCGACCGAATGTATTATTAATGGGTACGACGCAGGCAATGAATATGAACTGAAAATTGTATTAGAAAGTTGACCTACATCGACAAGCTTCCATCAAGACACTGGAAACTTGGTCTCTGCGACAGAGATGAGTTTAGAAATTGGGTACCCCGATGCTAATTATACGTGCTAGTTAATTTATAGTTCCATATTTATTATGATAATATGAATATCTAATAATACTCTTTACTCGTACATCGGTTATTCCTTACGTTTAATTCTAATAAAACACTACCTACCGAAACGATTTTCCAATACATCCGAAGAATTAGTAACTCGAAGTAAATTATCTCACGGTTTTTTCTATTAAGAAACCATAATTTATTACCATACTTATTCTTTCAAATATTTATTTCTCGGGCCGAAATCGTTTCAACATTTACGGGTGATTTTTTGACTAAATTAAATGTAGTTTGACCTTATCTCTCTGCATAAAAGTTTATACACCCGCACGGTCTTAGAATATTATCGATAAAAATGTACAGAAGACTGACTGTTTGTAAATTAATGTCGTCCAGGGTTATTACGTCTTTAAATATTTTCACTAAATACGCCATTGTTCCACAATCTTTCAAGGTCGTTGTTCATACCCAGTCGGCAAAGGTCCATGGTTCGGAAAACGAAGGTGAACATTAGTTCAAATGTAAAGCATGCATTTAAAAACGGAGCGCGTGAACAGAGAGAAAACACACCCGGTGCTTTTGTGCGGAAACGCGTACGCGATGGACGAAATAGCCTCGGAGGCGGTGGAGTCGAGGAACGAAGGTCTGAGCGCGAATAACGCAGTTCATTAATTATTTACCCGGTCTGTTAATCATCCAGGTGCTCGTGTCAGACGCTGACATCTAATGACGCGGTTAATTCATAATAATGTGTGCGATTTAGTCGGAAAAATTACCGGGGAACGGTCAAAAATAAAAATAATAATAATTTAAACAAACGGTGCCGTTATTAATGCGAGGAACACGCCGTTTGCCGGGCGGAAGCCGACAAAAAGATTTTCACATCGGTGGCGGCGATGACGACGACAGATGGATCGCCCACGTTGACGACAATAGCAGGCCGGTCACTAGGTTCCCGAAAAAAAACGCGGGAGTGAAAAAAAAAAAACGATTCTAGTTTAATCAAATAAATACCATTTACCTTTGGCCGGGATGTGGCCGCGTAGCGGAACAGCGTGGAAAGTTAAAGTAAAAAATATAAAACTAAAAGAGTGACGGTGAAGGTGGGTGGGGGAATAGTAAAAAGAAACTCGCCGCTGGGAATAATAATTAATAGAGCTTTTGTTATGCTAATCTCGGAGGTCGCGTGCGCAATAATAACCGAATTTCCGGCCGGACAAATGATTTTTACAACAATAAAAAGTTTGTCGTGCAGCCGACTGCTAACGGTGGAGAAAAATTACTTTCGCATCCAGAATATCTTTTCTCGTCTCCGCCATCGTTTCTCGTCGCTAGCGCTCAATGTTACCTACGCGTCATTCTTGTAGAGATATAATATGTAACATAACATAACATAACATTTAATTATTGTTCGCTTGTCGAATTTCAGACGTTCAACGAATCGAATTTTACACGTGACGGTGTGCGCGGACGCTCATCGTATTTTATCTAAGGCCTTCGTTTCATCGGTCTGATGGCCAGTTCTAAATATTCTCAGGAACTGAACAACTTGTGCTGAAATGATTTTGTTCAGTAGTGTCGACATACGTAGCGACACAAATCATACGAACACCAATGATGCACGCATAATGGTGTATAATGGTGTTTGTAAAATATTAATTTAACATAATATTAATTACGAGAATACGTCATTACGATAAATGTTCGTCGACGAATTGTTGTCTATCGTTTAGTGATCAATACTATGATTACGATTTTTCGAAATATTTGGCAGTAGTTATGCGTTATCGTACGATAATAAGAATTATCGTGGCGCACGTTATACGCATACTTTTCGTAGTGCAGTTACAGTTTTTTAATTTTGATTTAATACACTATAGCGTACCGACGAAGAAGAATGCGTGCACGTCTTTAGCCCGAAAATTATAATTTGTTTTTTAAGAAAAAAGATAGAAAACGACGTATGAATTCGTTGACGGGCTAGAAAAATACCAACAGTATCTTCCACTGCAATGCGTAATACCTGTTTAACGGAATGTGTTGAACATTGTCTTGGCAGATCCCGCACTGCAGATTATTATGGAAATAAGTGAATCGGAATCCACGTATATGCAGTGCATACGGTATGGGATTAAAAGTATTAAAATCGATTACATATCTCTTAAAAAAGGCAATAAACTAGTGTGCAAGTTTCCGACGATACACCAAGTTCAACTATTTACTACACATATATCTGTGATAATTGTTGAAATTGTTAGGATCAAAATTCTTAATTCATCGTGAATCATTTTTGTTACTGCATTTATTACATAAACATTATAATATTTATATTTACTCATGATTCTAGTCCATGCATTCATGCATTCTAGCAAAATGTCATAGAAGTGTCTTGTATCGTTGTTCTGTTCAATATATATTTTTTTTCTATTTGGCCTATAGACGAAACAAACTATCATATTTACCAAATAGTATACGAATTGTTTACATTCAAACACATTTTATCTATACACAGTTGTAACAATTGTTATATAAATATATATAATATGTATTATATATTTATTTATATTATATATATTGCTAAGTGGACATTATGAGCTAACTGGGTCTAATATCACATATGTATAATATTGTAAATCCGATGACTAAAGCCGAATATGTAAGACACAGTTAGTTCGGCCACGACGTCCATCCGAGATAGCCGAACTCCGTAAGTCCATTCTTATAAGGTATTTTACGTATTAAACTATTAATAATTATCTGAACCAATCTACATTTATTTGTAATATTAAGATCCTGACTTTTTGCTCCCAAAGCTACGGTTAAATATATTCAAAGGGACCAGAAAACCCTCCCTGAATATCATATATCTAACTGGTCACCCCCGACCACGTTACACAGTCATGTTAAAAATACTTTTAAAATGTATTCAAAGCACTTAAAAAATATTTTAATTTTTTTTTTTTTTAGATTCTATAAATCTATTTTGAAATATTAATACATTATTCGTAAATAGATGAATGTTTAATATTATTCAAAAACATTGAAATTAAAATAAAATACATATATCCTTAAATTGGTAATATGTAATTACTCATATATGTCACATGTCCTGATTATAGGTTATAACGCTTACCTAATCATGATAAATAAAATAAGAGAAATATTGACTACAGTCAGGTGTAGAGCTAGAAATAAAAATGAGGAATGGACTGGACGAAAAAATTTACTTGAAGTACTCAATATCGTAAATAATTATTCAATAGGCTTCAATTCTTATAACCTCTCACCCTTTATATCCGTACCTGACTACAGTTTTTACAGTATAATTTTTATTTATTTAACAATATTTATACTAATATCTTATACTAAAATATTAACTAGTATGATAATGTCTTATATTAAATTATAACCACATATTATATAAAAAGTGTAATAATAGTTTTAATTTAAAAATCGAATTATTGTTTTTCTTTTTTTAAAATGAAAACAAAGACTATTTATAGATTCAAAAGGCTTATCCAACCAGCGGTAGTATAAGTCCCGTATGTCATGATATGCTGGAATAACGGTGGTTTCATTTATTATGTTATTTGTTTATTTAACAAAACCTATTCCACAAATTCTTAAGACTTAGAAACCACATAAAATTATACTTTTGAAACAAAATCTAAAGTAGTATATTACGAAAATATTAGTAACTAGAATTTTCAATTGATTTAAAAAATGTATTTAGTATTTTTGAATAAAATGACAGAGAAAATATTTTTGGGCTACTTAAAATACTTTAGCCGAAAAGTATTTTAAAAATATTTTAAATACTAAAAAAGTATTTAAATACTAGTATTGAAATAAAAGTATTCGAATGATTAACAATACTACCCAGAATATATATTCAATTACATTTTGAGAAATATATGCTTTCACACACTTTATTGCAGTTTTCTTTTCTAAAATGTTTTTCAGTGTACTTATTAAGAGTACTCAAAATAATATTACAGATTTTTAGTCCATTAGAAAGTTGAATATTTATTCTCTTTCCACTAAAATTAGTATTATTTCAACTGGTCAAAAATATTATAAAATTATTTGTTTGTATTTTTCCAATTGCGGTCACATTGCTCGAAAATTAACATAACACTAGTTAAGTATACAAATAACCTATTATTATTTATGTTAATATCTTATAATTTATTCATCACATCACAGTTTTTGATTATAATTTCAATAATATATTATATTATAATATATTATATTATAATATATATATATATATATATATATATATATATATATATATATATATTTAATACCTCGTTGTCAAAAACAATAACTATATGAAAAGTTATGTCATTACTATTAGTTTGGAGCAATAATTTGTTTTTAAATAAATTTAAATAAATTGATAAATCATATGTGTACCTTTAAATATATATGAAACCAATTCTTCTTCTTCTTCTTCTTCTACTTCGCCTTCCTCCCAACTATATGGGGAAACCAATTAATTATGTTATATTTATGAAATGTCATGTTGATAAAATAGAACACAATGAATTGTTGACAATATGAAGAAAACAATAAAAGTATTTTATTTTCACTTGTATACACCAATATTCATATCATAATATATGTTAGAACATTTCTTAGAATTACATCTATGACATTATTAAATTCAATTGTACCATTTTAATCTTAAATTATATGAGTAAATCAAAAATGTAATTATATTAAAGTATAAATGTGTTATCGTTTGTGTTTAGCTAAAATCAAAGTAATATTTTGTTTAGTTCAATATGAATACGAAATTATAATTTTGCATTTTACCAATGTTTTTAATAATGTACTTTAAAGTTAAATTTATATACATGCAAGGGTAATTTAACTTTTGGTTACTGTTTTTCATATATGTATTTACACAAAAACCTAAACATTTTTAATGATGACTTGAGGAAAATATTATTTATCTAATCCATTAATTAAGTTTACATGGTAAGACATAATACTATATCAAATTTATATAATTATTTTAATTTCAGTTAATTTTTATTACAAAAAATGTACTGTTGATAACTTATTTATATTAGCTTATATTGTTAAATAATAACATATTGGTTTATTATTATATTCAATATTTATAAATATTATTCTTAAACGTGTCTATTAATTTTATAGTTAACTATTAATATATTTTTAAAATACGTTTCACTGATAATTGACAAATGATAATACATAATAATATATTTTTTCTTATTAAATTCAACAGAATAAAAGTTGAAATTATGATAAAAAACATAAAAAATCATATTTTTGAAAGAAAAAAAAACTGTATAAGTTTATACATTTAACTTATACAGTTTTTTTTTGAAAAAGAAATATATTATTTATGTATTATTCAATAAAGCCAATTCACATTTACTATGATTTTAAAATCATTCAGTGACTATCTTCATAAGTTTTTAATAGTCTTGATACCACCATTTATACATCCTATCCTCCTCATATATCCAAAGTATGGCATTTTAGATTCCATTTAGTGATTTTATTAGCTTGGCTTCAGTTCCTGAAATTTTGAATCTTCAAAGGATTAAAGTGTCGGATTGATAAAAAATATATTTTTAAAAAAATAGCTCCAATTCATAGTCTCTTTGTTATTTACACTATAATTTTGCACACGAAGTAGATATAAAAAATATATATATATATATTAGAACAGTATGATTTTTATCGCATTCTCTTTACTTTCATATTACGGTTTATAATAAGAACAACGCTCAATGTCAAGCGCTGAAAAATGTCTCTAAGCTGTACCTGTAAAAAGCTCAAAAACTTGTCAGAAAATTAGAAGATGGAACAATCCCATAGGGCAAGTACACTAAATAAAAGTATAATAATATCAACGTTCATGGTTTGCTATAAATTGATCTTATATATAGTTCGTGTTCACTGAACCTGATACTAACAAACAATAAAAATAAAGTATACCTTGACATGAAAATACACGAGTTAGTTGTCACTTAGTTGCTTTTTTTGAAATTAGATAAAACGACAGTAAGTTTGGTCTTCAATAAATGTCCAAATATGTAAAAGTCTTGACATGATAATACACATATGAATTAGCAGCATTATAATTTTATAATTTACTAAATATTATAATATTATAAGCTCAACCATCTTTAATATTTAATAATATATGAATTTATTGGCTATTGTATAATTTAAACGAAATAATTTGAATTAAAAATAAGAATTTTCATGGCAGAATATTGAAAATACACGATTAAAATACTTACATTCAAGTGTAAAGATATAAATAATTACCCGTATCATCTATTACCGTAGTACGGTGAAAAAATTTGATTCACTTTTAAGTTATACAATATAAATGGAAAATTCGACATTACTTTTATTAAAGATTTAAACTGTTAAATGCATATTATGTACGCAAGTTTATTATGTTTTGTATTTTGTTTATACTTTTCACATTAATATTATATTAAAACTGATAATAATAATTTATTATGTACTTTAATTAGTATTATATAACCGAGCACAAAATGTATACACCCGAAGAACGCATTGTTAAACGAGTTTATTAGTACGGAATGTTATACTAAGAAATAATAGTATATTATATACTGCATATATATACGAGTATATACTATGATAAACAAATTTACTTGTTCATAAATCTGTAATTCAAAAGCACGCAGGGACGTAGGGTCACTAATAGGTTTATACCCTAGAATTGTTTGAACAACTTAATTTAACTTCGTACCTAATAACATGAGCTATACATGTATATGTATATACATGTAGTTGTATGTTTAAAGTATGTGTAGGTGTGGATAGTGGCAAAACTAGGATCTTGGGTCTCCGGTGATAAGTCTGGGATCCTATAGCTAAGTAATTTTTTTTTTCATCACTTGCTAATTACTACTTCTTTATCATCAAACGCGCTACTCAATTCTTAGGCTATAAAAATACAAGTTAATGCCTATATGGGGCTCACTTAAGGTTTTTGGACCCAGATATAAGACATCGCCATCCACCCCAGTTGTTGCAGCACTAGGTATAGGAGTGTATAGTTGCAACTTTGTAACCATAACTAAGCATACTGTTTCGCTAATTTTGATAAAAAATTATAATTTCAATTTTGATAGCTTAACTTCATTACTAATAAATTAATAAAAATTAAAAACTATTACATGGTTAATACTCATAATCAATAGGTATATAATTAAATAAACAAATGGTTCATATATAAATATATAAATAAATAAATAAAGAAGCTTATTTAAAAAAAAAAATAATAATATTCATTAATACCATATGATTCTAACTATCCGTATTCTAAAAAAATATTATTTTTTAATTCAATATTTTGAAGACTTAAACATATTTCATTAAATAAACATAATTATCAATACGAACTTAATATTATTTATAGTATACCCCATAAGAATAATATTAATTTAAATATTATTAAAGAAATGCATAATCGTATTAAAGAAAAAAAAATACCATTCACCAAATAATATTGTTAACTATTATAATATAAAATATCAAAATAATATAAATAACAAATTCGCTAAAATACTTATCATTAATACTCATAACATAAAAATCGCTATTTTAAAACTAATAATTGTTAAATCAATCTTATAAATAATAAGACTAAAAACTTCACAGAGTCCTTTTTTTTTTTTAAATTCACGTACAACGTAAGTTATCTGATAAATAAAGTACCAAAATATACTGAATAATGAAAAATTAATTTTTTTTGTTTTAAAATTCTTATATATATTTTACTATTTTTCTGCATAGTTGCTATTCGAATTGATGCATTTTTGCTAACGATGGAGTACCTTTAAATTATCATAACAGAAATACGCATCACATTTTCCATCGAATTACCCGGTAATGCGTTAATGACGCATCATTTAATTTTTAATTTTATCGTCAATTTTTCATCAAAAAATTAAACGAAAAATGCTAACCGATACATCGAAAGTTTTTAAAATTGACAGAAAATATTCATTTCAAGACTAAAGAGCAATTACGCTCAGAAAATGTAAAATAAATGCATGACGATGCAACCCCACATTCAGAGAAAAAACCAAAGCTTGATTAGAAAAATACAAGTTGAAAGTATTACAATATTCATCTATTGGTGTTCGTCAATTGCGCCGGATTTGGGACACTACCTGTATAGTATTCTCTGTATAGTATCTATTGCGCCGGTATCAAAAAGGTATAATTAAAAGGTATACATCAATTGCGCCGGAGCATTTGACAATGACACAAACTGTCTTGGTTAGTTTTAATCCTTATAAATTTATCTTCAAATAATAAAATAATATAATGGTTTTCAAATGTACCTATGATATAGGTATAAGATATAGATAATCTACTTATAAGATTACAACACGTAAAAACCATAGTTGCAAAACTTATTTGTAAGTTCCTTATTTACCAAATATACAATAATGCTAATCTGTAAGTATTTAAATCAATAGACATAGTATTTTACACGTTTATATAATAATATATTTAAAAATCGAACGGCGCAATTGACGTACATAATTTATAACATTGAAATATCGATCGGCGCAATGGATATACGCCCCCACCTATATAGTCCTGATTCATTACCATTTGATTTTTGTTTGGTCCGTTAAGAAAATATTTAAAAGGAACTTATTACAACCTACGTATAAACTTAAATGTAACTGTTAAATATTTTATACAAATAAGATAAAAATACATTTTGAAATAAGGTAAAAGAACACATTTTAAAAATAAAATTTGGCTCCTACAAAATACTTGAAAATTTAATAGAAGATTCCACAGAAAGAGTTCTTATTGTCATTCAAAAATTATTAAAATCCATAGGCACAATTTTTTTCTATAAGCGTTTGAACAGGGAATATTGACATAAAATTACATGTAAAATATAATATAATGTATAATATAATATTCTAGACTGACAAAGATATCGGTTATTTTTTAAATGCTCTAACTGAAAAACGAAAAACCGCAACAACTTGAAATTTTCACCAAATCTTTATATTGACGTTTTCTATACATGGTTGAGATTTCAAAGTATTTTTACATATTTTGACTTATTTATAGACAATTTAAATTTTCGATTTTTGTAAAATTTTTGTTTTTAAACATCTATAAAATTTAATTGGTTGACCGAAAACTCTTGAAAATTTAATACAAGGTTCATAATAAGTTAAAATTATCGTAACTAAAAAATATCGGTGATCGGTTAACTCAAATTTTTTTTATAAGCCCTTAATGCTCAAATTTGTATAAAATGTATAAAAATCACGAAAATTTGCAAGTTATTTTGTAGATAAAAATTCATAAAATTTTTTCTGTTCATACTTAAGGTTCAAAATTTTAACACTCGGTTATCTATAAGCTACTCTTCAAAAATCTTTAAAAACATTTTTACCGGACTTTTCAATACTTTTTAAAAATATCGCAAAAAACGATAAAAAAATTACAAAAAAGCAGGAAACAAATTGTTGTCGTACAACACTATTAAAACATAATAATAATTATTAAATATTGTTGCATAATTATAATTAATTTATCACATTTCTTACTTTAGTCATGTTTTGAGTACGCGATTAAGATGTTGCGTTGTTGTGAGATTTTTTGAATAATAGGTATAATTATTACTAAATGTTTCAGTCATTTATTTAGTGGTTATAAATTACAACAGTTTAAGAGATTTTTTTTCTAAACTTTCAAAAATAAAACAAATTACAATACATCAGGAACATGTTTTTATTGCATGACCGAAATACGTTTAAAACAATCAAATAATTAAAAACCATCGATAACGTTGGCCGTATTATTTTAACATGGATGAAACGTTGGCATATTGTTCGGATGATAAAACAAAGTTTGGTTTTAAGGTTTTCAATAAAAAACCAAGAAAAAATTATAAAATAGTTTATACATACAATTTCCGTTGCAATATTTATTATAATAATTTAATATTTAAACATAGAATGCAATTTAAGTAAAAAATTTTGGAAACTAATATCTTCACATAATTATATGTGTCCAATACAAAATAATGTCAGAATAGATAATAGAGAAATAATTTGAAATTTCACCTATTCCGGAAAAATAATGCACTTACTTTTATACTATTATTCTGCGTGATTCTCGAATAATATTAAATTTTCCCTAAACTGCAATGTTATAACGATGTTTCATGATTAAGTCTATTTTACTACATAATATATTATATCTTTTGGTATTAACAAATGACAATGTAATGTGTTTAAGCTTCATTTCTTTTAGTTTTCATTGTAGTAAACACACTTAATATATAAACTATAATACATCGTAGTTATTTAAATGGAAAAATAATAGAAAGAATAGTAAAAAAGAATTATCAATATATAATGCTAATTAATAATATAGTTGATTTTTATGTATACAGATAATTCATCATATTTTTAAAATTGGTAGTGGCATGTGGACGTAATTACTAGACGTCACTGCAATCATTTGCATTCAACAGAGATATCCGCACCAAAAGCATAATGAAAACCTTTTTTTTTTCGGATATTTTCTTGATATACATAATCAATTGTTATTTGTTTTACCATATAACTCACTAAGATCAAAAATTAAACAATAATGATAAGTTCCATTGTCGTGTTATTAATTACCCTTCGGAAATCTTAAAAGCTTAAGAATTGGACAATTTATTTTTGATTAAATATTGGCATATTCATTTTCAGACAATACACTTTTAAGTTGTATTATTATATAACAATGGAGACGACTCATTGCAATTAAAAAATTATTTTTAACGAACCAGCGAACTAGTATTTTTATTATCTGTGGTTATATTGTAAATGTGACGAAACGTGTGTACTGTAAATACAAATTATAAAAATAAAACGAATAAAAATATTTAATGGTAGTTTTGAAATCCCACTACCGAAACAGGTTTTTGTTGCGTATTATATTACTATTAAAACGTGCACCATCTGTCCACCTGTGACAATAATAGAAACCAATTGCTTAGTATCGTAATTTTTCATTACTTTAATTTGTGTTTTCAAATAAACAGCACAATGTACTGGAAATGTTTAATATTATGAAACCTTAACGAAAGCTCTTTACGTAAATCTTTATAATAATCAGTGGCAATCACAAAAGATTAAATTAAAATAAAACATTGGTCGAGTTTTTCCAACTAACCAATTACTATGTTAGTGTATTTTTCAAGTACCTAGTTTAATGAAATATCAAATTTAAAAAAAAAAATATTGAACTCAAGTGTTTTATTACTACAAATATGTGCGCAGAAAAAAGAGATTGAGAAATCGATATTCATCCAAAAAGTTTTGACATATTATACTATTGCCCCATCGTAGGTACTAATCCATGCGGCTACATCGAATCAC
Source organism: Sipha maydis (assembly GCA_034509805.1). Lineage (NCBI taxonomy): Eukaryota > Metazoa > Arthropoda > Insecta > Hemiptera > Aphididae > Sipha > Sipha maydis. The sequence goes on along the minus strand of JASXSY010000385.1, from coordinate 75,803 downwards.
TTGGGATCTTACGTGCAAAGCGCCTTAACGTGGTGCTATCAATTTTCTTTGAATCCGTCTTGGGTTAGACGTTAATGGTACACTAAGCTATCCGTACGACCATTTTCTAGTTACCTCTACGACCACGGTTTAATACGTCACAGTGATATTCCGCGGATTTCCTATGTTCACGACGAAGAGATTTTTTTCGTCACAAAATACACCGACGAAAAATATTGTGTTAGATGAAATTACGTATATCAAACGAAGTATCCTAGAATAATATTTTAATGGTTGTTGTTGATAGATTTTTACTACTATCAGATATTTTTGACGAATAACAAGAAAAAAAAAAATGTATTTGTTTTTTTACAATTGTTTGAAATCCATTGCTAACCATATAGTTGTAAACCATTTGGACTATGGTTGAGTGATCGATCAACTATGATCAAAAATATCATACGATCAAATTGCTGAATAATCGAAAAACAAATGATCGTATATATTGTCAATATGGTCAACAAAAAAAAAAGATAATGATACAGATTTTTGATTACTTTACCTAATATTTTTAAAGATGTAGCCTGTTCGTAGCAAATCGTAGTAGATACGTAAAGTGTTTATCGACTGTTCAGTATATATTTACATGCAGCATTGTACTTATAATGTTTATTGATTCTACAATATACGTTGGTTTAAGTAAAGATTTATGTCTTCATATTAATTATGGATATTGATATTGTTTCTAGCATTAATGCAGAAATATTATTAATTATAAATAAATTCATAGATAAAAAAAAAACAAAAATATGTTTCATAAAACTGATGATAAAAATGACCATAAAATATACTTTTTTGGCTATAATTGGTTTTGATTACACAACATTTCGATCAATTTTTCCGAATACTTTCGGCCACTAAATTTTCGATCAGATCACTACACCCTTGAAATCTGACAATGTACTGTACGTTATTTTATTTTCAATTGAATCTATATGAAGTACAGATTTTTGGATGTTGTAAGTGCCTGAAATAAATTTCTTTGTGGTTAGAGTATTGAAGAATCTCAAGCGAAATAATAGTTCATACTTAGGTTATTGTCTAATGTTATACTATTAGGAAGATAAATCATCGAGTTATTATGAATTACATACCTGAATCATGCGTATAATACATTTTATGAAGGTATGCCCATGTTATTTGGAAAAAACGTCCAATTTTGACATAGTTTGAGTGAAATCGTAAACTTTACTGTACTCATACATTTTAATACTTAACAGTGCAATGTTTCTGTATTATTAATTACATATAACTTTACAGAATTACTTTTAAAAATAAATATGATTGTATTTTATTATGATCATGATATTATTAAATGCATTGTAATAACTACTATTAATTATTTGTATTAATATTAACTATTAAACTACTGAGTAGTTTAATTTAAAAATCATATAAATAATTGTTAGAAGATATAATTAAATCGAATAGAATTGAATAATATAAAAATCAATTATTTAATGTTTTTATAAATCATTATTTTTTATTTATGTTAAAGTTGAAAAAAAATTGTAATGGATTATCAATTGTTTTAATATTAACTATTTAAAACAAAGTACGTAACTTTATAATAAATAAAAGCATTGATACAAGAGAGTTTATACAATAATATGATGCTATAGGGTTAAGTTTATCATATGTTGTTTATATTATCTATCAATATAACAATGATATATTGAAATATTAAAAATTATGTAATTATATAATTAATATTATAAATTGACCATATTTTTTCGAAAAATTGATCTACAACAATATACCATCGGTAAAGATTATTGCAATCGGTGTTTAAAATGTTTGGAGATAATAATTTCAATAAAATGAATGACTGCTAAGTGCATTTAGTGATAAATCATCATTAAGATATATAGAACTTGCACACTTGCAAAAAAAATATAGTTCCAGAACTTACCAAAATTACTTTTTAAAAACAAAAACCAAATATTTCTAAACACAAGATATAATGATAGTAATATTATTTTTGTAAAACACTAATAAAGTTGCTACAATATTTTTAACGGTTTTATAAATTATGTTATTAATTATCCTTTTTTCTTGAACTTCGAATAGTTATAATAGAAATGATCTTAAAATATCAAACATTTTATACATGTATTATGCATTCATTCGTAAAATAAGATAAATAAAATCAAATAATTTATAACTGTAAATGTAAGCTTTATGTTTATTTTGATAAATTTTTTTTCAATTTAGTCTCACCATATTGTCTTCGTATATTTGATTTTTTAACATTATTTTTGGTATTTTACCAGCTTTAAATTATTGTTTTCATTAAAGTTATAACATTATTTTTCTTTCAGAATAATTATTTAATATTAATCGGTAAACACATGTTTCAAAAGAGTAGCAGTTTTACATTGTACAATTTATTTGTTTGCTGTTAAAGTTTTACAAAATATAAAAACTATTCCGAATTTGAATAACAAATAGAGTTTCCGACACAGCAATGAAATTCGATTACATTCTGAGTGGTCTTAAACTGGCACAAAAAGTGAGTGACAAGTCAAATATTCGAAAATAATATTTTCCTACTCGTACTACTTTACGTTTTAAATAATATATCATTTTATCGTGAAATGAACATAGATCTGTGACGCGGTCCGCGCGGCGGTCGTCATCACAACGGCCGCGTCAGCTTCGCATCGACCACCAGACCGCGGTACGCACCGTCAACGCGACACCGGTTTTCCACGTTACAGGTGGGGAACCCGGAACGGTCAAGGCGACGGCCGATACGCACCACCTCTAGACCGTTCTGTTTTCCCGCGTACGCCGAATGCGCATGTTCCGTCGCAAGCGTTAACTACGTTCGAAATACAATATTATTATCATCCTGTTTGTTTTTTTTTTTGTCGAGTTATTTCGCAACCTACCGTGCGAGGCCAGCGAGGCAGCCTGTTGAGGCATAACTCTCAAAACGTGGAATGTGACTATTAATATTGTGTTTTTTTTTATTTTTATTGTAACCATTTTTTTCGTCGTCTAAACTGGTGATATTATTATTATTATTATTTGTGTTGTTTTGTGTGGCCGACCAACAACGCGCACCACTACATCTGTCCGTTTAATTCATTCCGCGTGTTATAAAATTTATTGAGAACAATATAATGTAAAGATTCTGTAGTCCAACTATACAATTACGAACATTGAAATGCACATTTACAATACACAATATCCATCAACAACTGGGTATATGATGTAATTTTGTCTCATAGGTAGCTTCACCACTGTTATTTACTAAAATTGATTTTCGCTTTCAAGTTTTAATAACTTTATTGTTAAAACTAAAATATGCCACTGTTTGACGCTACGATTTTGGAATTGATAGTTTTTATCTTAAAAACATTTAAATACTTAAGTTTTAGCTTGACTAAATTAATGATTTCTTTCCAATTAAAATAGTAGGGATAAAATAATAATAAAAGTTTCTCGTCCGGATCAATTAATTTATGGGAACGTCAGCGATATATGTTTTGTATACTAAAGGATAAGAAGTCAAATATAACTGGGGCTTATAAGTTAAAGTTTAAAGGAAATGGTAGTATATTAACTAACAGAAAGTTAGGGGTAATGGGTACCCGAGCGATCGCTCTCCTCAAATGGTAATTATCACACCTTAGTGCAATCAAACAAACTAAATGAACGGTACTCAGTCAAGCAGTAAATGAAAGTTACGAAGTTAATAATACCAATTATTTATGGCTTAATCAGATATTGATTTTTATTTTCTACGAGCATTTATTAGGTAGTTTTTATCAATTAACAATCGTTGGTAAAGTTTAAAAATTAAAAAAGGTATGAACAATAAACAAATAATATAATTAATTGACCTTAAATTTATGTACAACTACATTTGTCCAACTAAATTAGTTCAAGTATCAAGTATACACGGAAAATACTAATTATGTATAAAAGTGTACCAGTTGGTTGTTGCGAAATTCTCGGAAAATATTATTGTATGATATACCTAAATTATATTTTATAAATAATAGCGCACGCAAACAAAATCAATAATTGATTTTAATTATTATTATTTGTTATTTATTATTTAAATTATTTAATAAAAAAATATGAGTCAGCACAATATGTTGCTATGATTAATTTCAAACTTAAAAAATATCCAGTATTAGGTAGAAAATTTCTACCTAATACTGGATATTTTTTATAATTTAATTATCTATGCTGGTATACTAAATAATATGCGTTTTTGGAGTTGTATTTTAATAATAAACTACAAAAAATAAAAAACACTTTTCTTATAACAATCAATATAAAGATTTATGATATTACAAAAACAAATTTGAATAATTTCAGAATTTTTAAAATAGTTATACTCAAACCATAAACAGAACAATAATATTATATCACTTATTATTAAACAAGCAAATATCATAATTCTAGATCAAATATTAATGTATTCAATGTATATTTCACTATTATGTTTATAATTATATTATTAATATATTTTACATATTTTATATTAGTTTTAAAAAAACTCAGGCATTTAATTTTGTAGGCTTAATATGATTTGGTTAACTTCAAGACATTTATTTCTTATTTTTCTTATTTCCATACAAAATTTTAAAAACATTGAGTCAACTGTTTGTTGTGAATACATTGGTTAGGATAACGTTTAATAAACATCATGTAAACTCTTCCAACTCATATAAATCTTACGAATTTAATAACTTGTAACTGTTTTCGAATTAAAAATTCGACTAATTACAACATCAGCATGTGTTCAAATGAGTGAACCCAGTAAAATCCCCAACAAGTATTTCTATTCGGAGTGTACAATTTTTTTTAAATTTACTAGAATGTAAATTGAAGATTAAAATATTATGTTAGTTTTAATTCATGCTAAATGAGTTTTTAATTACCAAATAACGTCTAGATTAAATGTTGTGATAGCTAGATTAATATATCGGGTACATTATTAAAACTTTGAAAACGATTAATAAAATAATATATTATTATATATAAATTATATATATATATATATATATATATATATATATATATATATATATATATATATATATATATAATATATATGTAAACAACACAATAAAGGTTGAATTAGGGTAATAAATACGACTACTTTTATCGTTTAACGTAAAACTATTGTCTGTATTATTGTTGTCGAAAGCGTTTGCGAACAATTATTTTGGCATTATATTGGGATTTTTTTTAAATTACTCGATATAAATGAGGTGTTCTAAAAACGCATATAATTGTAAGTAATAATAACAAATTGTTATCTACGAGTAAACGTAAAAACTTCTAGGGTTCACGACGAATCTAAATCACTTTGAACATGAACATGTAAACGATGATTTTCATGACTTTCAAGCTCTGCAAGGTATATGTATAATACGAGGTATAAACAAAATATTCTCTGTCAAATGACACACATGTGCGGATTAGAATAGCTAATGCCGATATTTTGTCGACTATACGCAACAATTGTTTCTACGAGAAAATTCACTGATAATAATTATTATTGATAATAATGAACCGTGGTCACTACAACCGATCCGTCATCACACCGTGTACAGATTATTTTGCAAGCACACACATTGTTCAATATGAACCGTATACCGATGAAAAAACGTGTGCATACCGAGTGAACGTGTGCAATCAACAAAAACTGATTTATACTGATTTCTCGAAGAGTTTTAACGCGTTAGCTCAATCCGATAGCGCTCGTTTAGTTTTAAAATAACTTTTAGGTGTGCGTCACAGTACACGCGTATTTAGATATGACCATCGGGGTTTCAATCAATCACGAAAACTCGGGGACTTTTTTATTCGTTTTTTTTCAATTTTTTTTTTTCTTTTTTGGTTTCCTCTAGTACAATACGGAAAATCCGAAGAAACCGTTTACGAACGGATGTTTAAGTATTATTACATGTACACTTATGAATATATGATACAAATTTATTTTATAATTTAATTGATTTACATAAATATACGTGAATTGAACGTCTCTGGATCACGGATTGATGGACTCGACCGCAAACATTTGTCTGCTATCTACATTGCCAAATATCTATTGGCGTGTATAAAATGTACGATTAAGAATATTGATTGCGTTTCTGTTTGTGGGAAGCTATTTCCGTACGCATTATATTGTGTAACCTATGTTAAGTACAAAATAATTGGTATTTTTTTTTTAAATTTTTTATTTTTATTAATTGCGTATATTCGTCGGGTCTATGAAAAATATTTCTAATACTATTTGTACTAAATTCGCTTTTAACAACCAGTGTACTATAGAATAACTTCATTAATATTTAATAAATATCTCAAATACGAGTAGTTACACAATCGATTACAGTTGTGAGTTTTATAATAAGACAGGAATGAACTTAATATTGGTGTTGAAATTAATTCAAATATTTTTGCTCCTAAGTCGACGTCGAACAAGTTACTAAACTAAGCACCGTATTCCGGAGGGTAGGGTTACAATTAATGAGTGAATGTCAGAACAGTAAATGTGTTTATTGTTTAGGTATTAGTAGAATATAAGTTTATTTGTGTAACTTTACCGGACTGCAATATAACTGAAACAATGACTGAAAAATTGTTGGTTTTCTAAACTTTGTTGTTTTAATTTATTGCAGCTTATTATATTCAAACCTTTTCGTTAATTTTTTTACAAAAAAAAAAAAATAAAAACTGTAAGAATAGTTATTTGATTTAGTAGATTATTAATGGTTATTAGAGAGGGAGAGGTTGTTTCTTCAATCCCGTTTAGAAAACAAACTTTTGCACGCTCCGAATACGAATCTCTGTAACTATAAAAGTAATTGTATCACAGTTCTTGTAATTGTATGAACCGAAACCACGAAGAAAAAATAAAAAGATGGCGGTGAATAACTGAAGACAAACGGCTGTTGTGACGGCGATGGTACCGACGTAAAATGACGTATCACAGGTTAAGGACGTTGACGGTAAACAGTTTGAATCTCAGAATGCCAGCACGATCCTTGGACGGTTATTGAAGTCGTGCGTCGTGTGCCTTACGCATGACACGGGTAACAGAGAACCTGTTTACACGTAGCCCACGTTCAAACAATAACCGTGTTCGGTAAACGGCTATCGCTACGGCCCACGACAGCGCTCGAAACATTTGGGCCGGTCCGTTTCGGTCTGCAGTCCGTTCGGCACTACGCGTTCGAAAAGTGATTTTACCGAATATTCCACCCAATACGTCTATCAATAAACCTTGACCGTATATCTGTGATGCGTTTGAACGGATACACTCTACGCGATTCGATTAGGAACGGTAACGAAACGGGTTAATTGAAAATTCGCCGGACCCGGGGTCGCCCTGAAAACCTGGCATCGCTGCGAACTCGCAGGTAGTCCTGTGTGAACGACGAGCTTTTAAGGTGGTGCGATCCCACCGCGTGGAACGTGGCACGCACGCGCTTCGCTTGGGATCGGTACCCACGTAAATTGTTCATTTTTTTTTTTTTTTTTTATTTTTTTTTTTTCGTTCGTTTTTACCTTTATCGCGTTTCGATATCTCTCGGTCCAGACTATTCGGTACAAGCTCGACGCAGCAATAATGTCGTTTCTTTGCGTGTCGCTCTGAAATCGTATTACGGCGGACGACGATTCGCGTTGGACCGTGTGCTACGCAATATTGTAAGACCTAAACGGATCTACTAACTCGTGCGACGTACAGCGTTAACCGTGTGCGGTTGGAAATGGAAATAAAAAAATATTAATCATCTATAAAACGCAATATAACGGTGCACAATGGGGTTTAATTTTTAAAATGTCATATCGATGACATAGTACAATATGATATGTAACGGAGAAATCGCGCTGATTCATCGCCAAGCAATAATTCATTTCGTGCACATACGGATTTAAAATTCGATTTATTATAACAAATAATAATAACCATAAGTGAAATATAGAATCTATCAAACGAGAATTATGTTTAACAGCAACTTGTTACTCGAAAATAATAAAATAAATAACAATGCGTGTTTTTGTATATTTTTAAACCGTCCTTTATGGACATCAACGAATTTTTTTTTTTTCATTGTGTTACTGATGAACATTTAAAAAAAAAAAACCTTATCGTCAAATAGTCAAAAGTCCAATGCAACGTTGATTAATACGTTTTATGTTCTTGATTTTATTTTTTTATTTGTTAACAACAGACATCAGAGCGAATGTAACATAAACAAATAATTCGAGCGTACGAGAAATATGTAAAAATGCTTTTTTAACACTTCAACCATTAAAAAATATATAACTACATCAAAATTGAATCCATTAAATAAATAATAAGATCTGCAATTTTTAACATTGTGCTCATAATAGTCGCTTTGATAAAATTATGCAGTCATTTGCTTTACCTAATTTAAAAAGTACTATCGAATATTTTATTCGTTTTTACGGAAATATCAAATCTTTTGGATAATCTAATTTTAGTATTTTTTTACATACATTTATTCTATCAATGTTAAATTGCTAAACATTTTGTTAAACCGAATTATGCGTAATCGTCTATTTTAGAATTTGTCTTATTTTATCATTCATATATTTTATTATAATAACTACTAAGGCAAGAATTAACTTATTAATTAAACACAATAATATCAATATTTTTGCGGTATCTACTTCAACTTTAAACTACCGTGTTTAAAATACTGGATCGAAGAAATAATTTACTTAAAAAATTATTATCTTTATACTATGTTTAATAAGGAATCATATTGCACTGAACACTCATCATAAACTCGTATGCTCAATACATCAAAACTGAGAACAACAAAATGTCATGTCATACAAAATAAGAGGAATGAAATAATATTTATAATGTAAAATAACTCCCTTTACATGGTATGTGGATTTAAATTAATATTTACATCCAAATATTACTATGCGAAAAGTTCATAACTAATTCGACTTAAACAAATAAGTAAACAATAATTTATTCTAATATCCATATTTAATTGGTTTGCCATTTAAAATTAACACAATTAATGGACATAAACTTTATTTTTAAAAACTAAAACTAATAAAAATCGTGTGTAAATCACTATTATGGTTATAATTAAAAACTCTTATTAATTAATTATATTAAATCCCTAATTTTAATGATGTAATTATGTACAATTATAACGATAAATTATTACGCTTTAAGTATTGAAACTCAAAAATAGTACTCAACTTAATTTTTCGCACATACAATTTTAATAATATTTTTTATGGAAACATAAATATAAATGTAATTTTTTAGTAAACTACTTATGCTTTAAACCCAGACCGAGTCTAAATTCTGAAAGACATTAATATTAATTCCAAAATATGTATTTGCCTAAGAGTAACAGAATTTATTCATTCTATAATCATATTAGGCACTATTTAGTGCTGGAAGCTATTAATATTAAATTTCAACATGTTTATAATCCAATTGACGTTAAAGGAAATCTATTTTGCAGAAGAAATGTCAAAAATGTAATAATTCTAAATTAATCTTCTTTTAGATAGCGTAAATAATGAAAATACTCAAACCCTAATATATGAAAACTATGAAAATATAAATAAATGACTTTTGCAAAATAATTTAGATATAATATATTTTATTTTAAATGAAACTACGAATTTCAATAATAGTAAGTAAAAATATTAATCAATATATATTAAAAACGTTTTCTAAATTATTTATTGTTTGTAATTATATGTTAAAAAAATTATACAATTTTTTTCCGTATGTAAATATTAAAATCAATTGAACGAAAAAAAAACTCTTTTAAATTAATATGGAAGAAAAGTATGAAATCGTTAAAATTTTGATTTTAAAACATAACCGTAATGCATTTTTAATAAAATGATAAAAAACAAAATAAAAATAAAATTTAGTAAATGGTTAATACTCGTAAATAAATATATAAATAAATAAACAAATAGTTTATTTATAGAAATAAAATAATAAATACTTAGCATGGAGTATTATTACATTTTTAAAGTACGACCGATTTTGAATTCAAAATTCATATTCATATATATATATATATATATATATATATATATATATGTATATGTATTATATCATCAGGTATATATAAAGTCAATAAAATCGCCACTCATTATTATTATGAGACAATCAAACTTGTTAGTTGATAATTTTTGAAAAATAATATAATAATATAACTATAGTAATTGTAATAAGTTATATACTCGTAACTATAGATAAACAATTATTTTATAAAATTAGTTCACCATTCAATACTATTATAAAGTTTATAATTTTAATTTTAAACTTTTAAGCCTTGAACTTTTGGTTTAATCTTATGTTCCAGTCTCAAAATCTATATTTATTGTTATAAAGTTTAACTTTAAGATAAATTTAGTTTCATACATTATTATGACTTTTAATCTATACTAATTAAATAAAAATAATAATTTTATATTTATCATTATTAAAATATTGAAAAAATATTATTTATGTCCCTAAATTTGCAAACAACAAAAAACAATGGAATTTTTTAAAATATTTTAAAAAATTAGTTGATACATATGATTCCAAAAATGTAAAGGTAATAACTTTATATAACAGTTGTATAATATAACATTAATTGTTTGTAATACATTTAATTAAACTGTCAGTTGATAGATCAATACCCGTTCAAAAATTCTATCAATAAAAAATTAAAAAGCAAGACGATTTTTATTTTACTAATTATATTGTAGTGGAATATTTTTAATACTTGGTAGCCAATATTTTTTAAAAACAAAATACTATGTTTTCAATAATTCTAAATAATAATTTTCATTCATTTAAAATTATATAATCATAAATCAATAATTGTTCTTAGTAGGTAACGATGATTGTTGTATTATAATATTCCACTAATGTAAATATTTGAAAATTTGAAGCAATTTTGCGGTGTAAAGTTTTTTAATTGTTTTGTAAAATTGTATTGAATATACATACTTATTTAGAAAAAAACATACCAATGACGTAGATAAATTAAAACTATGACCATGATATATTAGTGTTGAATGAAAGTCGTTCAGAACTTTCATAAGTGTATAAAGTTGTTTTTGAATATTTTTAGTATCTAAATTCCATTGAATAACTTTCAACTTGTTGGTATGAATTTCGCCTCGAGTACAAAATGTTTACAGCCAAGGTTCTTCGTCAACTTTACACATCATTCACACATTAGATTATGTTTACAGACATTGTAATTTAATTAATGGCTCACAACAACCATATAATTCCAAACCGCATACAGAATAATACGTAACAACCAATGGAATCGAGTTTCTATTAAAACTCATTGAATGGTATGTTTATAAAGTAGTTTATATATTTTTTAATAGTATTATATTTGTTTTAGCAGAAGAAATCATAAAGTGAATTTTTGAAACATTTAAGTCCTTTAGGTTATTTGATATTTTCGGTTCCAACTCGAATATTAATTTTAATGTAGGTTACATTAATCATTGATCGACATTTTTAAAATATTTGGTGCATACGAATTTCTCAACATTGATGCGCATGATTGTTTTATTTTGTTGGCTAAGTGATACAATTGTTCATACATTTATTATAAAAGAAAAATCATTAGAGTAACGACTTGACCAAAGATTTTTTTTTTCTGTTGACAAAAATTACTAAAATAAAATATAAAAAGATGAAAAGTAAATAAAATCCCTTTTTTTACCTACTGTTCTACATTGCAATTAAAAAGAAGAAAGTATAATAATGCAAGTTGTCAACATGGATGCGTGTCCCTCATTATTTGGTATCTTCAGAAATATGGCAACTGTAGTTATGTTTCTAGTACTCAAACGTGTTCTTTTAAACATTATAACATGCAATTCTGGTTGGAACAAATATTTTTGTTTTATTAGAATGAGAAATACTTAAGATACTTGTAAGATTCAAAGGTTTCAATTGTCATGATGACTAAAATAAAATTCCACTTTTAATATAAGCAGGTGTACTTTTAAAATGCAATTAGGATATTATTATTATTATTTATATCACCACAAAATAATTTGTACCATGCTTAGTATCACTTTTGTTACTTTGAATAAAAATAAATAAGGGACACAAAAAAAATTTCAAAGTTTTTGTTTAAAGAACATTTTATTGGAAACTCAACGTATACGTATTATTTTTATTATATTCCAAAACAGAAATATACTTATTCATACATATTTTTACAAAATAGGGACAAACATATTTTATATTTTCAATGAACACTAAAAAAAATAACCATGTACAATTTATTAAACTTTCTTGAATTTTAAACGTATTCATTTAAAATATAACATATATTTTTAATGTTTACCGATGGAAAACTATAACTACTGTTAAGTTATATTGTTAATTATAAAATATAATTTTAATATCATCAATACATAATGCATAAATATAAATACCTACTCATAGTCACACACACACACCCACATCTTATTAAACATATAATTTAACTATAAGCTAATATTATTCATTTCATTTTCATCAACATCGATATGTTTTTATAAAACTTGTATTATAATAAATTCTTTATATTCATTTAAATTGTATTAAAACAAAATAACAAAATTTATTTAATAAATAAAAGGATATAATACGCAAGTTACTTTTAAAATGTTAAATTAAAATACACTTTTCTGTTATTATACTCATTTCCAAGGGAAAAAATAATTAGTTTATATTTCTAGAAATTATTTTTTTCTTTTTTCGATGTTTGTTATGATTTTATAGTTTAAATTAAAAAAGAAAAATAATTTGAATGGTCAACAGATGTCAGATAGTAAATTTTAGTTTGATTACGAATCCTTGTTTATTTATAATACGTTAGTGTGAAAATTAAAAAAATTAAAAATATTAAATATAAATTAAAATAAATAATAATAATATAAAAATTTGAAGTGAATTTTTATGAAGTGTAAACAAATATAAAATAAAATCAAATACAATTTTGATATCAAATTACAAATATATTTCCAACAATAGATAACAATTATCTTACTGCGACCTCTATAAATATATATTTATTATTAAAGCGGGGATTTATATTCTCTTGGAACAGCCAAAGTTGAAATGTTCAATTCACTGTTTAAACAAAATGATATTTTTAGATCATTGATTCGGATTTTAATAAATTAAGACTTGTAAATAAAAACACTACAGTTAAAAAATATAATAACATTTTTATTTGTTAATTTTTAATTTTAATAGACTTCGATATAAAATGATAAGTCATTATCACTGAAAGAAAACATGTGATTATTTACGCGGTAATAAAATATTATCAATTATTCGAGTCACGTTTCGGCAGTAGTTGAAATCATAGACAGATTATCTTTATCAAGTTTATGGTTGAAATTACTATTTAATATACTCGTAGTTTCTAAAACCGTAGTTGGAATATACATTATTTTTATTCCTTGATATATTTCAACGTATATATTTGGAATAAGTGAAGTATGCAAAAATATGACTTTCTATAAATATATTCTAATAACATCAAAATATGCTCTTATTTGTCAAATAAAAAATTTTGTATTTAGATTCTTTGTACTATGAATCGCTGACATATCTTACTCTCGTAGTTATACAAACATCCATTAAAAATATGTTTTTACACAGAAATCTGCACTATATTTGTTATTGTACTTATTTTTTGTGCTGTATAGTAAATGTTTTTTTTTTTTTTTACATTTTTCAGTCCTTGCGATTGTAAGTTTTTAAGTAACAATGAAAACAAAAACGTTAATTTTTTCTATCGTCGTTACCTTCGTTGAAAACCAGTGTACTGAACATTTTGGCATATTTCTATAATTTTTCGTCAGATTTTCAAAATTGTTAAGTAAACTGTTGGAAAGTAATAAGATTATCCTTTTCAAACTACCAACTATGCCAACTACCAGCATTTCTTATCTTATATTATATATTTTGAGATTATCGGAGCACTCCTTCTGGTTGAAATCATTTACACAAATGCAAAAAAAAAAACATACGTCGTTGTAAAACCAATACATTCCTCCTTTTACTCAGAATCAAAAATATTTCATAAATATTATAAATATTATACATTATAAACTATTTATATTATTTTTATAATGTAACATACTGACAAATGTTGTGTTGAAAAAACTAACTTAACCTTTATTCGTCTACTTTAAATACATTTGTGAGCCATATAAAAATGTTTATAATAAATCAGAAATTCAAAAAGGAATACATTATATAAAACTAGCTCACATAGACGTTGATAGATTAGGTTCAAACATTTTAACATGTAATGTTATTATGTAATTAAGATTAAATGAATTGAACATATTGAAATTATAATTTATTACCATGACAAAAATATGATAATACTATTACAAACATTTTAGATTCTGAACGGAGTGAAGAATGTATTGATTTTACAATGATGTGTGTTTTTTATTTTTTATTTTTTTTATTTTTGTGTCTGTCGACACAATTCGGGGCAGTAAAAATGCTTCGATTTCCTTATGTAGCAACTTTTCTGAAAGGAAAGTTAATCTTGTTGGTACTTTGGGGGGTCAAAAGTAAAAAATTTTCAATATTTTTTTAATGCAACGGGAAAAACCTTAAAAAAATTAGGGAAAAACGGGAGTTTTTACGCAAAACCAGTTTTCGACATAATTCAATTTTTTATAACTCAAAAACTAATCGCTGTAAATACTTGAAGTTTTCAACAAATTTTTAAATTAGCGTTCTCTATATACCGTTAAATTTTCAAAGTATTTTGACTTTTATTGAGCTATTTATAGACAATTGAAATTTTCAATTTTTTTTAAAAATAACGATAAAATTTTTTTGGCCGGCCAGAAAATCTTGAAAATGTAATACAAGGTTTCTTATAAGTTTCTCCTTAACTGATAAAAATAAATCTAAAATCGTAAGTCACAATTTTTTTTTATAAGTGCTCAAAGTTTTACCAGCTGTTAAGATTGGCATTTCCTTTATGTCATATTTTTTTCAAAATATTATATTGATTTTTAAGCCACTTATAGGCATTTAAAATATTCGATTTTTTTACATTTTATTTTTATAATCGGTGATAAAAAAAATTTGGCTCGTACAAAATACTTGAAAATTTAATAGAAGATTCCACAGAAGTAGTTTTTAATGTCATTCAAAAATTATTAAAATCCATAGGCACAATTTTTTTTTATAAACGTTTGAACATCGAATATTGACATAAAATTACATGTAAAATATAATATAATGTATAATATTCTAGACTGACAAAGATATCGGTTTTTTTTAAATGCTCGAACTCAAAAACGAAAAACTGCAACAACTTGAAATTTTCAACAAATCTTTATATTGACGTTTTCTATACATGGTTAAGTTTTCAAAGTATTTTGACATATTTTGACTTATTTATAGACAATTTTTCTAAATTTTTCGTTTCAAAATAAAATATACTTATTACAATATTTATAAATAACAATGTATTATATTCTAGACTAACATATCATCTCCGTTCAGAATCGTTTTTCGTATACAATGATACCTATCATTGAATTCAAATTTAACAAATCCATTATAATGACCTATCCTATGACGAGTCACACTCCAACCCTAAGTGTACAGCAGAGCAGGCCCATTCGGTTCTTTTTAATCTTATATATATATATTTTGAAAGTATAACAAAAATAATTCTTACAAGTGACAAGTTAATTTTATCATGTTCATACTGCTTGAAATACCAGAAAACTAACAACTATCGAGCACATTTTTTACAAGAAGTATATATTTTCATTTAAATTTAAATTTTATTTTTTATTTAATTATATTTATACTTAATATGATATTTAACATTTCAAAATAGACCAGAGCAAAATTATGACACAAATATTTGTAATATGAAAATGTAAATCATTTTACAACAATAGTTAGAATTATGTATTGTTTCCAAAATTGAACCAC
This sequence comes from Sipha maydis, assembly GCA_034509805.1. NCBI lineage: Eukaryota > Metazoa > Arthropoda > Insecta > Hemiptera > Aphididae > Sipha > Sipha maydis. The sequence continues at coordinate 59,782 of JASXSY010000385.1, read as the reverse complement.
CCTATAAAGTTTGTAACTTCAAATTAAAAATGTATCTATAACATCATAATAGTTTACTGATTCCAGAAAACAAGATTAAGTTCTTTCTTTTTTACTCTTTAGTAAAAATTATTGATCATAGTATTGTAAATAAAAATTATTTGAATAATAAAGAAAAAATGTATATATTTTATGAGGTATTTTTATTACGCGATAAGCAAATATCATATTAATTTTTTTTTGTAACTTTAAATCTAGTGTATATATACATATGAAATGATGTGTCCTGACTAGGGCTGTGTGATTGTTTTAATCGATTATTCGATTAATATTCAGTTATTCGAATAAACGAATAATCGAACAACCAAGTTTTTAGTCAGTTATTAATTATTATTAAAACAAAAATAGACACAATAAATATTGCTTTTATTCGACTGCCGACTGCCGAGTATAAATAAATATTTTAATTAAGTCTTAAATATAACAAATACTAATAGTTAAAAATAATAATAATAAGTCTTGCATGTTTCTACGGGTCTAGTAAGTCTACCAATGGGCAATGTTACAAATTTACAATGAGATTTTAAGTTTATATCTCAATAAACTGATATTGGTGATGATTTATTTTATTGGCAAAAGTTCGAAAAGATCATGGGATGGTTTTGGCTGTAACTTCTTCTGCTGTTGCTGCTACTTTACTAAAAGTAGGTAAAATAACTCACTCTGTATTTAAATTACCATTGAACCTCATGGGATTAGAGACACCTATATGCAATATTTCCAAACAAATTAAAATAGCACATGTTCTGAGATACTGTAAGCTAATTGTTTAGAATGAATGCACAATGGCCCACAAGAGTGGCTTTCAATCTTTCAATAGGATGTTAGAAGACATTAGGTGATAAAATAATTTGTTTGTGGTGGATTAACTATGAAATTGGAAAAATATTTTCAGCGAATATTACCCATTACACTTAAGGGTACAAAGGCTTATGAAGTAAATTTGTATCTAAAAGCTTTATACTTGTGACCACATATCGAGCGAGGAAATTGCATATCTTAAAAATATGAGGTCCACTTAAAAGGTGACACATTTGCTTGAATTTTCGCTGAGATGTTTACTCAAAATAGGGGACGGACATTTTTCTACGTCGGGAGGTAAGATCACTAACTATTCCTTCAAATTTGGGTTTAACTTTTTATCATCATTTCTAGAATATACATTGATATAATTAACATCAAGGGGAGACCTACCGGACGATTATGTGTACAAGTTTTGGTAACTTCAAAGTACAACAAGGCAGCTGAAATTAAAAAAATCTATTATATGCATCTGATGAAAAAGCTATAGGTCTTTTGATTTATTGTTCCAAACGAATGACGCTGTCCATTAGCTATTATAATTTTTTTAATACTCTGAATCTTTCTAGACTTTCTAGAAGCTATTGTTATTACAGTGTGTACTCGAGTAGTTATAGTTTTAATGTAACGTAGAAGTGACTTAAATTGAACTCGTAAGTTTTTAGACAATTTTTGATTGTTACAATACACGAGCAACCCAGATTCATGACATTGAAAAGCAACCTGTAATATAAAAACTGATAAAAAAAAATAATAATAATAATAATATGTAACACAAATAACTGCACAAGGATAAAACCGGGTTATTCAGTAATTAATATATAAATATAATTTCTAATAAACAAAATATCACTACACATGATATGAATAGCATAGTATAGTTTTAAAATAATTAATCAATAACCTTTATGTTTATGACTAGGAGTTTCGCTTTATTCTAGCTTAGTCCAAATTATTTTTATATTATTTTCGAACATAAACATGAAGTTCCAATGTTACGTTTATACGGTTGATACTTGTAATGAAACATTTAGGCACTCCTTTCCTTTACAGAAATGATTCTATCAAATCTAGTTGAAAATTTTACAGTTTTAATGAATGATAATTTATAGTATTTAGTTCGACAGTTATGACGAAATAAAAATTAATTATCAATTGATAAGTATCCATACCAAAGAAAATATTTGAATACTTGTCCTACAAGTCATTTTCATCAATTTTGAATTCAAAATAATTAACTCATGTTAGTAATAAAAATTATAAGGTAGTAACGATTTAAAACAAAAATAAGGATAAGAGTAAAATTATTTCGAACAACATTAAATCGATACTGAATAATATACTGTTTTGAAATTCTAACGAAATTTAGAATGCGTTGACAACCGAATAATACGATAAAAAGACAGAGAAAATATATTTATTACTATCTATCACGAGACACCATTTTCATTTCCAAAACCAATTATATTTGTATTTGAATAATTTATTAATTAAAAATTTTGAGCCGCACAAAAACTTTTTTGATCTGATGAACGTCAATATTAAAGAGCGAGCTACCAGGTACTCGTACCAATAAGTTATAAAAAAAAAATCACTACAACACACAGTATATACTACGATTATACTGACAGTATACCATAACAATACTTGAACGTTTCATACATTATAGTAATAGTAATGGTTTTTGCATGGTAGCTATATAAAAACAATAATTTATTATTCTAGAATATTGTAAAATACGGTCGAAATTCAAAAACAAACGTTATCAAATTATTTATATTTATGTGACGTGAAACCGTCCTCCGTCCGGCGGGAAACTTTGCCGACGTCCTACGAAAAATCCTACCTCTGTATTATCCTAGATACACACAATCCTTTCCGGTACTCACGGTTGGCCCGTTCGATGTCGCGATCACTGCTATCAACTTATAGACTGTATTACTAATACCGGCCAATCGAAAAATATTCACTACATAACGTCGTCGTATGTTCGTGTCGCATCCGACCGGGCCGACGCGTCTCACTTATCTTTGTATTGCGTCTCAGGCAACACCACGATGCCGGAGTAGTGATTCATATTTACGACGGTGCGTCCTGGAACGACACAACGTCAATAAATGGTTCTTGGATAATATATCGTCGGTGATACTTCAACACCTCATGAATCCGAAAAAATCGAAAATCAAAATATACAGAAAACCGGTAATAATGTTGAAAATTAAAAAGAAAAAAAATTAAAAAAATTAAATAATTGAATTTATCGAATATTAAATTAAGTTCGTAAAAAAATTAGAAATACAAATTGAACGTGTAAACACAATTCTTTGTTTCCTGAAAAAAATTAATTTTAGATTTACGAACTATTGCAGTATCATTTAAAACAAATGAGTAAATATATCATCATCATATTTAACCATCACTTTGGCCAATATTTGTTATGTATACATATGTATACGTATGTATATATTTATAATCATTATGGATTGATTTCTATTATTTATACGAGTCAATGTTGGCCATATTTATTTTTTATATATATTAAACATGCATGTAGAACTGTATATTTTCAGGTAAAGTTCTTATGCCTTACAGCTTTTCTTGACCCACAACTTTCATATTTTACTCAAAATTAGTAACTAAATTATCCATTAACCAATGTGTTCATTATTTATTATACTATTTTTATTATTAATAAAAAAACAAACCACGTATGCTCCAAATTTCCGATTCTTGGCTACCTTGCATACTACCAATTAACGCTTCATGGCAAGTCTGGACTGGCCTTATGAAAAGTACAATATGCTATATACTATAATACCAATGACAATATTATGTACAATCATTTATGAATTTTGCAGCTTTTTACTTTTTAGCATTATTTGTATGGTTATTAGTAGAGACCGGAATGTTATATATTTGCATGTTCATACAATTTGTATGCACTTATATGAGGGTTTGAAATCGACGATTAAGACCTAACTGATTCTATAGACCAAATTTAATTTTGCATATAATTGCATATTTGAATGGTTTGGACATTTTTTTTCATAAGTGTAAATAATTTGCATCATTTTACTATAATAAATAATCTAATTATTTTACGTTTACATTTTGAAAAATTGAAATTTTTAAATACTATCAAAAAAAAAAAAAAAAAAAATGACTGTACATTGTATTAAGCTTTATCTCATGTAGTTCGATTCAATGTCGATAAACTATTATCTGACAAATAAAATTATGTTATATAAAACATATATTTCTTAAAGTTGTGTAAATAATTAGTAATAACTTATTGGCTACACTGCAAATTTGAAAAGTATAGAATGATGTTTTATTTAAATTTAAATATTTTGTTTATTAGCTATTTAGATGTTGAAAGGTCAATCACTTTTATTCGTATATAATTCTGTTATGATTTATTTCATTAAATTGTTTTCAAAAATAAATAAAGATATTTTTTTAAATTTAAATTTTTTGTTGATTATCTAAAAGTATAAATTAATATAAATTTATTATGCATATTTGAGCATATTTTAACCTTTTTATTTTGCATATTTGCATATATGCATCATATTTGCCACATTTTTAGTGCTTATAATTCTAGTCTCTAGTTATTAGTGATACTTACTACTAAGGTTATAATGAAGTATTCCAACATTCTTATTAAGGCTCATTTAAATTTCTCAATAAATAATGAAGAATTTTGAAAAAATTTGAAAAAATATCAGTGTATTATTTATTTGATATATCTTTACGATAATAACAATATTTAATTTAATAGTTCATAAATAAAATTTATAATTTATAAATGTTATTATTTATACCATAAGTAATATTATATATATTTCTCAATATCGTGTTTCTATTATTTAACATGAATCCTAAAACAAAAAAAAAATCCTACGATTTCAAAACTTAAAATATATTTAAAGTCACAATCATATAACTCTACCCGATATTCTACTTACAAAAATATAATTCTAATTGTAAGTCAAAAATAAAAATAGATAAATTTACTTATAAATATTATGTATTGCAAATGGTTACATTTTGATACATTAGCAAACACGCAACATTTAAAAATTTTTTTAGACGCTATATTTGTAGTAAATTATAAACAGAGTTACAAAAAAAAAATAATAATAATAGGTACACTGAATGTGTAATAAAAAACGTTTAGTAAAGTTTCTTATTCAAAGTAAATTTTCGTTATTAATAATACGTCCTCTAACGTATTAAAACTTTATTAATTAACTATCACGTATATTTCATTATAAAACGGTTATATATATTATCCCGTTTAAAATAAATTTATCAATATATTTAGAGTAAGTTCGAAGTATACTTCATAGTTTTAATATAAGAATAATAAGATTATACTTAACATGATATGCTAGTGAAAACTATTTGTTTTTCACCTACCTTTGGTTATAATACAACAGTTGTATGCAAAAAAAATGTCTTACCATTCTTATGGAATAATTTTTAAAATAATGAACCACGAATAGATTGTTTTTAATAACAATATAAAGTTCAAAAACGATTTCATAAAATAACATTTTTGTTCTGAAACAAAAGCAGTCAATGTGTGTGTTGGAAATAATGTCAACCCTCTTCTACCTATTATACTTTTCTGTGCACGACTTTTTACGATGACCACTCAACAACACATTATTTTACGTCTTCTTTGTTGTATATTCGTTCCAATATATTTTTCATTGAAAAACTAACGAGCTGATACTCGATTTTGCCAAAGCAATTGCTACATGGGACTACGTGCATTTCGATTCACGATCGCATCGAAAATTTCTTAAAATATTAGCAAGTATGTTTTTAATATTATCGTTTCACACATATATATATATAGATATATAACTTCGTGTGAATTTTAATATATAAAAATATATGTTTTTGTGCAGTTAAATTTTTATATTTTATCTCTACTTTCTTTGTTTTATAAGACACATTATGGCAAACAACACATTTATCGAGAACAAAAAAACAAACACACACAAACATGCAAACGAGTTTTACGCGCAGGTATCGAACATTTTTTTGGTGTCGTCGTAGCGGTCGGTGACGTGCGGGCGAGTGTAGTTTTGTGTTGATCAAACAAAGGCATTAAAGTCCGTTTGCTCAAAAGTCTAAAGGCATCGACGGAACTCATACGCTCAGTTATACCACATACATACACATACAAACACCCATACACTTGTCCTCACACGCGCGCGCTCACACAAACACACACACACACACACACACACACACACACACACACACACACACACAATTACAATCGTACGCTGTGTTCTGAAGACACAGGTAATCCCCACCAGTAACCCACAGCCCACCCGTTCATTTTCAGCCATCCCTACGACGGCCGGTCCTGTCAAATATATCATTTTCAACAATTTGCCACGTTCTCCTCGCGTTCCGTCACCGCACACGTACGCGAAATGCGTGTGCGCAGTCACCGTTCACCACTCCATCAACCCCGTCCTTCGCCCCATCGCTGCCGACGTTGTCATGCACTACACAGCCGCTAGCATTGTTTTTACCGACGGCCATGTATTCTTTCCATTCAACCGAAATGAGACTGCGTACAACCAAGTCGTTATTGTCCTTCGATCCATTCATCCGTTCAACCGCGTTTCCTTCACGCATCCTTCGTAGTGCGTTGTTCGTCCTCTACGTATGTCGTCCCACGGACGAACCACTGAAACGCGTAAGTCTAGCGCACAAATACATAAATACCGTTCGTTCATTAACGTGAATTTATTAAATAATATATTACGTTGCAAAGGACTCCAGCGACCGTACATCATTGCACGTTCTATATAATCAGTCATGAAAACGTAATTGTATTGGAAATATTACTCTCATGATTTCGTTTGATTTGAAAAAAAATAGTATCACTAGGAATCATAGATGTTTTTTTTTTTTTTTTGTCTCAATACGTTGCATTCGTCAGCTATAAGCCCCAAGTCACGTACTTCACGTATTTTCAAAACAAATGTTTGACATGTTTTTCACGTTTTACCATTTTAATAAACGCGTGGTAATATAATATACATTTGATTTGATCGAATTTAAAATAAAAGTTCTTCGTTTATAATATTTTAAACGATACATTTTTTTTTTCGCTTATCGCATGTAATGTGCAGAGTTACTGCAGTATATTCCATCAAAATCTAATTCTTTCAAAAATATTTTATAAACATTCAACAAATATATATTTCTTAACAACGTTGTACAGTTAGTAGTCCCATCAGCTACATGTGAATGTTGAGCTCTAAAATACTATTATACTTCACGTATATATTATTGCTATTATAAAAACGCTAAGCGAATGGCAAACAATGATATGCGAATAATCTCGTCCGGCACATAAGCTCGTACTGTATTTATACGTGGAAGAAAAATAGAGCACATTTCACTTTTATGACCTCAACTATACCTCGACTTATACGACTCAAGATTTATGGAAAATGTTTGTCCGTCAACTTACCAGAGGAGATTCTTGTTAATGTATTAAAAAAATTAATGGTACTCTATTTCGATTTAATTTTGGTTTAACGACAGCACAAATGGATTTAATATAAAGTGAATACTTGATACGATTTCTTATTAAAAAATAAAAAATTTACTACCTTTTATCTGGCGTATTATGTAACAAATGATTTATTGTTTAAAGTTTTATGTGCACGTACATTTTGTTTTAAAAATCGAAAACTTTTAACGTGTAAAATTTTTTGAATTCAAAGACTTATCAAATCTATCTAGATATTATAATTTTAAAAACTTTATAAGAATTATAAGATAACAGTAACCATATGTACGTATGAATAAAAAACATGAACATTTCAAATTTCCATTACATAAATACTGCAATTTTCTGCTTATCTTTGTTTGTACTATCGATTAAAAAACTTTAAAAATTGAATATTTCAAAAACATATCGAGCCTCGGACTAGGAATGTTCCGAATTTACTAATTGAAATTGCTAAACAATAATATTTTCTTCTTCGGTACACTCGGCCACAAGGACCATCCCGACATACATCCTTGCCTTCAATTATCTCTATTCGCTGCTTATATCCTCCAGTCTCTCTTCCTCCTAACGCTTTTAAATTATTCCTTAGTACGTCCTCCCATCTCAGACGTTGTCTTCCCAGCGGACTTTTCCCAAAAAGGGTTTCTTCTAATACTATGCATATAAGTGAGTTTTGGCTACGCCAAGAATGTCCAGCCCTTTAGCAATCTTTTGTCCTTTATTGATTCGAGTAAATACTAGATTTATGGAGAAGCGTTTCTTATTCTTCATTTTTTCTTATTTTTAACTCACCGCTTAGCATGTTCTTTACTGGTCCTTTACTAATAATAATTTTATATATGGAAAATATTAAGTTGCCAGACTCTGTGCACTCTAATTAGTTATTAAACAACTTTAATATAATTAAATAATCAATATAATTTAATTCAAATACCATACGTTTGATCCGGTACATCCATCACCGATACGCTTATGTATATTATTCTGGTAGTATTACCTATTGGTTTCGAAATATTCAAATATGTTAAGAAAAATAACTCTTATTAAAATTTACAAAAAAAAAATAAAATAAAAAAAATAATAAATCAAACATTTTTAAAGTTTCTACTTAAAAATCAAGGCTCAATATAAGATTTGGAAACCGCACACAAATTATGTTAAAGAAAAACTCACAACTATAAGAGGACAGTGGTTTAATTGATCTGTCACATAGTCTACGACAGTTTTAATCCTTATTATATTTCTGTTTATCAAAACGTCTCGGGCTTAATAATGAATCAACTGAGTTGTCTGTCCAAATCTAACGTTTATTTATGATGATTTAGTAGAAAAAAAATTATTTTAGGATATTTAATAACGTAAACCGTCAATGTATATGCTATGAATAATATACTGCCAGATAATCTAGACATTTATTTTTTTAACTATTGTAATGTTCAAATGTTTATAGTTTATAAATATTCGGCATAAATAATATAATTCTATTGAAAAATTTAAATGTTATAAAAAGTACATTCTATTATGTTATATCTAAAATAAATAATGTATAGATGTTATACATTTATTACTAGCTTGCACCACAGTTTTATATTTTGTGATACACCTTCATACCATGAAATATTTATTTTCAGTATTATGTTTTTTTTTCACCTCATTTTTAAAAATATAAGTATACACATTATTATGTTACTGTATACATTTTTTACTTTATCATTTGAATTCTTATGATAAATTATTTATCATTAAATATGTTTTTTAAATAATTTGGAGGAACTATAAAATTGATTGGTTTTGTCAAATTTAGCGTGAAAAATATTACAGTGACAAAATATACGAGTAGCTAACACATACTTTTCATAACATCAATTTATAGGTTTATTTCCCAATAAGTAATGTTTTAAAAAAAAAAAAATACTTATAATAATAATAAATATTTTAAAAAAAAGAAGAAACAAAATCCTGAACAACGGGTCGATTATTATTTTAAATCAAAATAATCAATTAACTATCTTATGTATACTAAGTTTTCACTGTAAAAATATCTTGGAATAATATTGAAGTTAGGAAAATGATAATTAATGGAAAACTTTGTAAGAAGCAATAAAGAAAAGTGATTGTAATAAAATTTACAGATAAGAAACAGTTTTATTATGTGTTAATATAAGACTTATAACGCATTAAGAATGATGTCTCTTTTTGTCAGTACTTACACTTGTGAACACATTTTTTCACGAATGAAAATTGTCAAATCTAAAACTAGAAATCGGTTAACTGAAATTCACTTGGAAAACTCACTCAGAATTGCATCTTCTCAGATCTAACCAAATATCGAAAAATAAGTGAAAAACATTGTCAGTTTTCACATTAAAAATAAAATAAAAAATTTTTAATTAAAAAAAAAATATTTGTCTATACATTTTTTAATAATAATAATAATAATTTGTAATTTTAAATGTACCTACCTAATTTTAAAAATTATAATAATAAAACTGAATTTTTGTATAAAATACATGTTTTCACTACGAATGCGGCCGCATAATGCAAGATTTAAAAAAAAATAATATGTGGCCCACTGCATAAAAAGGTTGAAGGCCCCTGATATAAGTTATGGTATATATGTATTACTCCAACATGATATACTTTATAAAAATTTTAAAAATTATTTTCTATCGATATTTCTTGGTCTTAATATACATCTCTTTTTTTAAAAAGTATTTATCTTTATTAATGGTAAACTTATTTGATATCAAAGTGAGATTTATGAGAAAAATCTCGTGAAATTACATAAATTTACGAACCATTTGCAGTAAATCTTTGTAAGCTAAGCTCTTTTAATACAAACTCTTTCTAAGAATTCCACAACAAGGACTCACACTTTATTATAAACTTAATCAACAAGTAATGCAGTGTGTTTAATGAGTTTGAAATCTCGAACTAATACATCACACTCCTAATGAAACCATGAAGTTTCAGTATATTGTAAATAGTTTGCCCAATTACACATGAAAAATGAAATTACCTATTTGATTGAATGAAGGCAATATTAATCACAAAACTGACAAATCAATAATGCAATATTTAATAAGTGAGTGTTTCGTGTTTCAATGAATATAATATTATATTAATATACTGAATAACAAATTCTTGTTGTACATATTGATTATAATTTCGATACATTAAATGCCAAAGCGCAATTTCATCCAATTTATCAATTCAAATCACCAAACAAAACAGTTGTCAATACTGCTAACAATGATGAACTATCGCTTCGAGTTAATTACATACACTGTAATCTGACAAAATAACGTCTGAAAATGTTTAAAAACCAATTCAACATCATTCAGAAACGGTGTGGTTATGGGGTAGTAGAAAGGCTAAACCGAAGTACTTCAGATGGAATTGTTTTAGCATCTAATTTAGAAATACACCGATGTTTGAATAAGATCCATACTAATATATAGTAATGGTTCTTTGAATACAGAAGCCTGTTATATTACAAAGAGCGTCCAAATTTTATGTGATCAAATACGTTCACAAAATCAAAGAAAATTTCTATCATCATAAAATGTTTATGTTCTATTATATTTAAAAGGCAATTATTATTAAACATTACTGCGAATTCAATGGATCACAATAGAATCATATAAATATCATGTTTTCGATAGTATCAAATAATTTTTTAAAAAACTATGAATTATGAATATCTAAATAAATAAAATACCGCTAAAAGTATTTTAATTCATAACAGGCTTACTATTTAAAATTATATTAAAATAATACGTGATAACTAAAATAATAAAAACTGAAATCTGAATATTTTATTTGATTTAATTCTAATACAACTTCATGATCAAATAACATTCATTTAACATAAAACAAATTTTATTTACGCTATTTATCTATAAAAATACTAAATCAGATCAGTTACAAACTAGACATTCTAATATTTAGAAAATGTCACCAAACTTAAAAAAAAATCCATTTCAATTAATTAATTTAATTTATGCTAGGTAATTTCATACATTCATCAGTTATTATAAATCGCTTCATCATTATTAAGTAAGGTTTGATCATTAACTTTTTAAAAACAAATTCAATAGGATATTATAGTCCGCTACAATATTATCCATTTCTATATCGATGAAAGTGTATAACTTCTTAGCCGTTTTATCAACATTTTAATGATTTCTTATTTTTATTTTCTCGATCCACTTACTATTCTCTCGTTTTTATTACGTTCTATGCGCGAATTTTTCCACATTATTTTGCATATTTTTCATAAGCTAAAATTATCTGAAATTTATAAAACTTTAAATAAAAAACGAGCACACTGCGCGTCAATTAATCCGTTAGCTTAGGCTGTGTAGGACCTGAACTGCGGTTTTAATATGTTACGGTGGACAATAATATACCATACGTAAAAAAATGTTATTCGAGGCCACCAAATAAATCACTATACGATGAAACAAATCACAGCGCACGACACCGTGTACCAACAGACAAGCACATAGGAGACACAAAAATTCAACTTATTGGCCAACCTTTTGTGACAGAACCGGTGATAACGAGAGAACGGTAAAATCATGATCTTTTCGACATGACCAACTTCAAATCCGTGCAAGGAATAACAGCAGAGTGATGCGTCGATAAACAAAAGCACGCGGCGAACCGCCGTGCGCAATAGTGTTCACTAGTCGGCCCGGAATCTAAATACAAGACAACGCATGTCTCGAACAAATATCATCCCGTTCTGTTCGATCAATATCGTGTTGGAAGAACCGAAGAGAACGAGGACGATGATGACAGCGGAGGAGAATTAACTGCGATTGACGGGGATCGACGACGGTGGACAAGGATTGAAGTGGACTAACGTGGATCAACAACGAACTAACGGTGGACGAGAACGGCGACCGGTGAATTCCCGTCCACGATCGACGACGAGCGCCCACCTGTTTGCTGGTCAGCGGTCTACCGCACGCGGTCAAATCCGTCCCGCAGTCCGCGACACTGCCAACGCGATCACCGTCGGCGCGACAACCTATTACCGGCGACTTTACACGCGGTTTTCAGTGTTGTAGCCCCGACCGACTGCGACCTAACTGTAAAACGGCTCTTGTCAGGGTCATCACCTGTAGTGCCCTCGCCTAATTTGACCGTTTTCGTGTCATCCGGTACGCGGTCGACGCTCATTCGAGTGTCTCGACCACGGCTTACGACTCTACGCTTATAAACGTTCATATGTATGTTGATGTTGTAGGACCTCCCTAGTCCGTTTCAAACCAATAGCCTCGGACCTCCAACCGCTTCAACCACTTCTGTAAGCTTCGTTCGAACGAAACCGCGTCCTATCCCTGCTTATTGTTAAGATAATTATTGTGTTTAGTAGACAATAGGTAATGACTGATTAAAATGGATTATTTTATTGGACGGAACGGCGTGGTTCGTTTAAACTACACCGTATCGAATAATTGCACGGTCTGAATGAGTTCGAAGAGTGCCTGTCATAATCAGTGACGAATGTACACACGAGCAATGTGTCTACAGTTTGTATCTACAGTATGTTTTTTTAAATTATTACTATTCCGGCTGGTGGGAGCTTATATAATGTTTCTCTTATACATCTGACGCGTGAAAATTCCTACCACATAACGATCCCTGTTTAACAATATCTATAATATACCATAGGCTATTAGTGATAAAAATATCGACTCTCTGTCACCGATGGTGGTTCTGCGAATATTTTTTGGCTGCCGTTTCACAAACTTTTATTTGAAAAAAAAAAAAACCAGTATATCGAAAATGAAACAAAGTTGAAATGGATCGTTATCGCTGATTTTGAAATACAGATTTTCATACTTATGTAAACTTAAACATTTATTATATACAGCAGATTCCACATGTCATGGCACAACGGTGGTGGTTGAACGAATAAGAAAAACTATTGGTTCTCCGTATTCGAATGCAATTATCATTTATTTGAACAAACCGACAGAGGTCACTAAAAAATATACGATTGATATTATCTCATTAATGAAAAAAACAATTATTCTAATGCAGTCATTTTTATAAGGTGTATAGATTTTATTGATCAATGTACAAAGTAATTGTCTTGTACGACTAGTCTGGACTACATTTACAGGGAAGCTCTGCCATTAGTGTCTCAATCTAATTATCGTTGACTGTGTTCATTCATTTTATCATAACCATTTATATAACTACAATTTTTCATAAGCCTAAAAGCGCTTATTATGTATATGTGGCTCTGGAACGGTAATCTACACTTTATATCATTACAATCGTTCATCCCATCACCAATGTTATACTGGATAATGTTAATGCGATTTCAAAGACACCTCCACATGAATATACCAAAATTGCCTACACACCACGCCGTGTAATCTGATTAATTTGTTCGACACGTAATTCCGTCGTCGTCATCGTCCTTAAGAATAATTACTTCCGATACTCGGTACCATCCATCACAAATACATGTTTCGGATAATATTCAATATATTTAAGTTATTCATAAACTAGGATTAAATTGCTTTAACCCGCTGATTTAGGCATTTGTATTAAAATATGACTCCAACTGTCCAACAACAATGTGTTTTTGATTGTACATAATTTAATATACTATGAATATGATCAAAACAAAAGAAGACGACCTGACGGAAACATCTAATTATTTTTAATCGCATTATTTTTACGTGTAAAAATTTATTAATTTCATGTTTTTTATATTTTTATTTTTCAACCAGTCACCACGGTTCTTTATTCAAGTTTTATTTTTCACGTAATTCCATATGACTTGCATACTATATATGGGTAGTCTTTTAGTTAATGATATTGACGCGATTGTATTGAATTTCGTTTAAAAACGTGAATTCAAAATAATTCATGACAATTATCAGAAATTGAATGTTAACCTTTCGCCTCATTTTAAATCTGGAGATTACAGTTCCACATTATTCGAGGATTATTATATATGAATATGTAAATATAATTTTTACTCAAATCGAACGATATATATAATAAAAAAATAAAAAAATAAAATATTACTACTTTATATACAACGTGTTTATGAATTTGTGCCCTGGAGCATTTATCGAGGTAACAAGTAAAGCTCTTTGTCGCTATATTTTTTATATTTATTTATTTAGAACATTATTACTTTTATGATTATTATTTCCTTTAACATAACCAAAAGAAAACGAACATTTTAATACTTTGGTTTATTTTTTATTTTTCACATTTGTACTAAGGATAAGGTTTCTTCTATAATTCATGATTTATAATAACCCTTCTACCAATACAATAGAGCTTATACTAATAACAGTGCATTTACATTTCTATACAGTAGTTGGCATTCGTTTCGTAATACTCCATTTAAATTATCTGAGTACAACAATTTGTACGAAATATAATAATAATCTACAAATCATACAAACAATACACTGAAAGTCTGAGAACGATATTATAAATTTTCAAACCGAGAATTAATAACTTAAGTAATAAAATGCTAAAACTTTTCTTTATCTAATACACACACGATATTTAATAAAATGCTGTATAACTATTTGGTTGCATTTGGTGTATTCTAATCATAACTTGAACATTTTATTAATCAAACAACCAACTGTCATAAATCATAATTGATACACAGCTGCAATGTACCTAGACTGCACGAAACTTTACCGCGAAACAAAAACAAACTAAAATCTGAAGTAAGACGTTACATATTAATCAAAAACATTTAATTTCACAACTGTTAATTTTGTATTTCACTTTTAAAACTTAGTTGACTTAAATACAATTTACAACAGCATGTAATATATTATATCCTCCCCGGCGCTTTACATACTTTTCATGTGTATATTTTCGACAAAGTAAATTAAACAAAATATAGAGCTCAGGCAGACCGTGGACACGTATTTTGATTCTAAATCTGGAATCACTGCAATACGATACGTTGTATAATACGAAATGTTCTTTCATGGTACAGATAATATTGTCATTACCTTCACTCCGTCTGGTATACAAACAGTCCAATATATTAAACACAGCGTTATTGTAAAAATTAGTTATAGTAATATTTGGGTGAAATTCAGTATCAGTAAACCCGTTTTCTTCCTCGATACAAACAATCTAAACGTCTGGAGCGATTAATTCACGTCCATTAATATCTTCATGGGAATGAATGAAAAACCAAACTAAATTTAAATTAGATGTATCGTTGCGTTTAGTGATCGCAAGCATAAATGATTAACTATCGTTGGATCTCAAACAAAGGAGAGGGAAGAAAAAAAAAAATTAGACCAAATGTGAATATAACAATCTGTCATTATTAATTAATATTTGTGTAAGTAGCTGCCCGTTACAGTCCATTTAATGATAAATCGTTACAAATCGGAAGCGATGAGATAACGTTTTTACATCGTCCGTTAAAACTGACCTCGGTGGGCTTATCGAACACAGTGCCTAATGAGACGTGCCGTAAATCGACGATTATGAACAGAAAATTTAACTTATTGTAACCGACAGCAGGCATTAAAACTGCGGAAACGGTTTCAAACATTATTACGTCCACTGATGATAAATATTAGGATTTAACACCCGTACACACAAAAACATAAATGCATATGCGAGTACAGAATGTTTATTTGTACAAAACCAAAATTATAATCAGCGCATATAAAAACATGGGAACATATATACATACACACACATGCATGCGTACGCACGCAAGATTATCACCGATATTTTATGTCATAAATAGCATAACAATAATAACAAATAGTAATTAATAATAATCGTTAAACTATTTGGGATGCTACATGTAAATATTTATTAACGATAACTCATAAAACAACATTTTAAATAACACATTTTAATTATAAGTTAATTTCTTTAATAAAGTTGGTTGTCTCAATAATTCAACAGGATTTAATACATACTTTAGTATTGTGGTACGGTTGTACCTGTTTGTATTTTGTTCACGATATATTGATAAATTGTATAAGCCATACTGACAATTATATTAAACTAATAAATAAATGTACATTTAATGTTTGCACGCTAACTGATTTGAAATAAGTGTACTATCAAAATAGTATGGAATTATAACACATGCAACGGCCAATTAAGATTAACTAATTTAAATCAAATTTAAAATATTTGATCAAAAATTGAACTATTTACATATATAAATCGTTTATAATAAATGAGTTAATTAATTTAAACTAGACATAATTATATATGAAATCAATCATTATTTCTTTTTTAAATAAATTTAAATATTTTTAGTTTCATTTCAAGCCAACTGCAAAGTAAATGCATTAATATTAATTCCAATTTACTCAAATATTGGCTGGTCGTAATACTCAAAACTTTCCAGTAGACGTAATTGGAAATGCGATTGCAATTACAATCTTGCTATCCTCTGTAAATTGCTTTACATCTATAATTAAGTATTCACTATATATAAATGGAAAATCAATATATGATGTTGAATTATAAAAAGCAAAAGTAAAACTTTTGTGTGTGTTTATATTAAACGTTCAACCGTAAAATGTTGTAGGATTTTCAAATAAAACATGAATATATTTTTCCATACTTAATATTTCATTATTATAAAAAAATATATATATTTATAAAATAAACATTGGAAAAATAAGTCCTGGACCATAGAAAATAAAAACATTTTTTCTACGATTTAAATTTCTAAAAAATATTTGAAGAGCCTAATATTCATAGACCACATTACAAACCCATCATGTACAAACGATACAACGATGTATAATCATCAAATTAAATTAATTAAAATGTTACCAAAACAAAAACAATTTCCTTTGCTAAAAATGTCATGATAAGCTGTGATATATACCTCAGGTATAATTATAATTCTTTTTAATGTAAAATCTAAATTAGATAATGAAGATCAGTTAACATTATGCAACAATATATAGCCACAATATTAATTTACCTAAAACTAACAATATTTATCTTCATTAGCGTGCACTTATACCACCAGTAAATATCCATCGTAAGCAAAACATATGAGATATTTGCTCTAATTTATCTTACTCTTTGTGCTTCTGGAACTGTTTTAAACGACCTTTTTGATAAAACAGTGTTTCTTTATCTCGATAACAACATTTGAATACTTCTCTCCGAATAGTATTTTATATTTAAATATCTTATCTATACATCGTTTTCGATATAACATCGTGCCAACACATTTTTAAAATAGATAAAAAATTGAAGGATTTCAGTAATCATTGCCAAAAATATCTGTAAAACAGGTCTTAAAAAGGATCTAACCATTAATAAAAATCTCATTTAATCCTCAACTAGAATACTTCGTTAATTAAAATATTTATTTTATGAATTACGTACATAAATATAACAGAGAATATATAGTAAACAATTACAAAAGTAACGAAAACTTAAAAATAAATCTAATTAAAATATTTTTGCTATAAGCTTTTGAAAACCCAATATTATTTTGTTTATTCTTTAATATGATATAATCATTAACATATTAATCAACTTTACATGATTCAATTAAATATCGTATAACTGTAATTTAACCGTAAAAAAAAAAAGTAGATTACGAATCCTATCATCTCGAAATAATTCAATAGTTAAGAAATCTACTTGTCAATTCAATATAATATAATATTCTGATTTAATAATATATTAGATAAAAAAATCATTAAAATTTGATATTCTCAAGAATTTTTGATTATATACTTTCATTATATATAGATATAAAATAAAAAGTGTCCTAAATAAGTATTAAATAGATTAATATTAATATTTTATTTGACACATTATTATGAACAATAAATCACATAATATTTTTTTGATTATATGATACTCGTAATATGTATACAAAAAGCATCCAGAATATAATTTTATAAACTTTTGAGATAACTGTTATTAAGTACTTTAAAAGATAGCAATACATTTTTTTAGAGGTGGATTTATCCTTTAAACGCCATAAGCACCAACAATTTGCCGCTCCTATAATAGGTGAACAAGTTACAATACCCCTCCAAAATACCTACTATAAATATTAAATATTTAGACAAAAGTATTGGACATTTGAATTTAAATTATTTTCCAATTTTTGGTACATTTGATGTTTTTTTAATACAACACTACAGAATTTGCTGCCCCCAAACTTTGCCGCCCTAGGCAGCTGCCTACAATGCCTAATGGGATATCCACCTCTGCATTTATTATAAATAAAAAAATCACAAAACAAAATTTAAATAATAAAGTAATAATTTTTCTAAAAAAAATGTAATTAAATGATTTTTAAAATATTCTTTGTTTCCATGAGACCTAGCCTATTAATTTCAAACAAATTAAATTTGTTAGTGAGATGATCGTACAACTTAGTAAACAAAATAAGAATGGAACTATTAAATTGTATACAGTAGACTTGTTTGTATTGCGTGATTGAACACAATGAAACGATGTTTTTGGTGGTTGAGTACAATAAAATCATTTTTACTGTCAATGTACTTTTTTAAATCATGATCACTTTTTATAATTGACCACCATTATCTATTTTAACTTATTTACTTTCATAACATAATAACTTTTCCTTTTTAGCGTTATTGGACAACTGTGTTTTATATTTTTTGCTGACTTACAAACTTTGAAAAATAGAGTTTATTTTGAGTGAGCGTGCGCAAAATAATAGTTTTTCTTATATAAAATGACTACAACATTTTTATTTTTATATGTATTATAAAACTACGATATTTATAAAAATCTAAAAATAAGACATAAATCACCAAAGAAATATAAAATACACAATTCTTGAAAATCAAAAATTCATTATTGATAGATAAGAATAGTTAAATTATTGTTTAAAATTATCTCACGTTTCGTTTATTTCAAGTATTTACTGATTGTTATAAAATTTAAATAATTAATAATAAATAAAATTCAGTTTTAACTGTAGAATACATTTCAATCTCTGAATAATTTGATCCACCAAGTGATAAATTTGCTTAATTTATTTTTATGATTACTTGTTTATTAATTCTTGACAAATTATATATATTTTAAATCAATATTTTTGCACGAATTATAAATATATTATAATTATATTATGTATGCAATGTTTATTTTAAACAATAAGTATTAAGTATTTTACAACGTTTGTTAAATGATAACAACCAAATTTATTGAATTAATTTTAATCAATTGATCTGGATATAATGTTATTTTATTTTATTATTTAGACAGTAGGTATTTTTTTTTACTGTACGGCCTTGAAAAATTAAAAACCTTCTATTATTTATGTATTGTTAAGAATATCTTATTTATCTTATTAAACCATTATTTAAAAAAATGTAATATAATTAAATTAAATCAATGAAATTAAACTATGTTAAAATAACTGTTGTGGTGCAATCATTTATAAATTTAATTTAATATTTAATTCAATGTGAAATAAACTCTACTGATATTTTACCGAATATAAATTAACAAATTCAAAATAAATATGATCTACCATAAAATACTATCAAAATATTAAATACATTTTTTGGAAAACAATCTTCAATACTAACCGAAAACAAAATTCAAAAAGCTCATATTTTAGTTTCAAACGTTGCTGCATCCTAATTTTATATATTTACACTATTAACTGTTTATACTAAATAATTAAGTACCTGCCTCTTTTTCCATATTGTTAGTCGCGAGCTTATAGTTTCTCTATCATATTCAAGTAGCTAATAAATATTCATAACAATAAATCATATAATAAATATCCTATGAAGAACAGCTCATACTTTTGCTGTCCATTCGAATTAACAATCGAATATTTTACCAACTGAAACACGTATAAACCACATGTCATGATATACTATCATTGTACATGGAAAAATATTTCATGTAATAATATCCTCAAGTATGTAAATAAAGAAAAAATGGATTTTTTTTTTAAGTAAAACAATAAAATTGTGATTATGTATATAAAGCCCAAAAGTGATAATAAAATAAATCGAAAAAAATAATGAAACTATGGCATATAAATAATGATTATAGGATTCTTTTTTTTCTTCTGTTCTTGAATTCACTCAATACCATGAGATCCAAAGATGCCTTAACCTTAAGCACTAAGACTGTGGTTACGATATAACACAACAAACTATCACTAATACAATACGAGAACTTGCATCATGTACTATTTGAATAATTCCAAAGTGCATGTTAAAAGTTTAACTATAAATGAACAATATTTTTTCATAGGTCTAGTCTAGAAATCAAAAAAACAAAATACAAATTCGGGCTTTATTACGATGTAAAAGCATTTGTAGTCCTCAAATCACACTTACAGCCAATTTATCAACTAATGCGGTTACTTAGCCGATGAGATACCGAAGAGAAAATTGAAAATTTAACTCTCTCCATCCGTCCCGTGTAACCGTAACGGTAGCTTACGTCATAGTGCTACGAACACGTATCTTTCATTTCATGTCTGCACAGAAATCAATTAAAATGTTCAACTTGACGTACACCGACTGATTTCCAATTAATAATAATTCAACGGAAAGGGATATCTATATTTATTAGTGAGGGCGGGCAATAGAGATTTTATCGTGGCACGAAACTAATTGAAATATCGTTCAGTTTATGAACGCAAAACGTCAAAGTCCTTAACCGATATTTTACTTTATTAAGAACTTTTATTATTCGTAAGAATCCGGCTGCCGCTTGGAGCCGTTGGATACATTGGAAATTGCGCGTTTCGTTGGTATGTATAATTTGATAAATTTTAAATTATAGCGCGACGATTATGTGGAACACAAAAGAACAATCTACATATCCAACCGACCGAACTACACGTAACTATTAACGCACTACCAAGTAAGATATTAGACATCGAGCCGATGTATACGTTAAGACCGCGTAGATTTAAATATCATAACTCTTCACGCCCACCGACAGACGATTTACATTGAAAGTGAACGGTCGAAGTTTCTCGTCCACTAGACATCATCGATCTCCGTTCTACGACGATATTATAATATTACAATATTTCAGCACGGAAATTGTAAGTTTCACCGATAAATAAGAATGTATTATTGCGTAAAAAATGTGCATTATTTATCTTATATTAAACTGGTATTTTAGTCGTTTTAACGGCAACCTTACTTAGTACACTCAACCTTTACATTATCATTCACCGTGGTTTTAAATACTTACAATTCTATTCGCAATCACTTAATTACGTAGTAAATATAATAAAAAAAAAACCACGTCCATTAAAGGATTTATTTCCTTTGTACCATTCGTAATTTTTAGAAACTGTTATGATTCTGACACGGCCATGTTCTTGAAACTGCATATACGACCCCTCGATGTCACTGTATATTTTTGGACATCTGCAGGAGACGTCAAAAATACGCCTTTTAATTTATAATTCACTTGACCACATCCTACAGACAATTCTAATTTTATTGTTTTATTATACGGATGAAAAAAATAAAGTGTAAATATTTAGCTGCTACTCCTAGAAACCTAGTTCTGTAACATACGATTATTGACAAAATGCGTATACAATTTATTCTATAATTATTTGTATACATTTTTTAATTTTAAAAAAAAATAATAAAAATTTTATTGCATATATTATATGTTTTGATGTCAAACCGTTTTATTTTAAATTTTATGCTCGTATTTTTTTATTTTACGATACTACATATTCTTTCGACTGACATATTGATATCCGAAAGTTAAATAACAGATACCACAATAGGGTTTTTTTTTTTTAATGGAAAATAGATTCAACTGAAATGAGTGAGTGGAATGAAAAAAAAAAAGAAAAACATTTACTGGATGCACTTAATTTTTACAGTTTTATTTTTTATTTCAAATCGAAGTGAATAAAAAGAAAAAAAAACATAATAAAAAACCAGTAAAATCTTACTACAGCTCTAGCACGCTTCATCGGTTAAGACTATAAAAGTAATGCATAAAGTGACAGAATAATAATATGCCAATATAATAATATTTCACCACGGAAATATAAAAATTAAAAAAAAAATAAATATATATATAAGCTTATTTTACTCCGGAGGCGGTGAACAATGACGAAGGCAACGCGTGCGTGAGAATCGAGTGGGCAAAATGCTAAAAAAAATGTAGGCGTCCGAGATTAATTTAAACAAATGGTTTTCGTTACCCGCCTCGTAAATAACGATTAAACGTACACATTATTGCTGCGTATAGGTGAGAAATATCCGGCGTTGTGTTTATCCAGAGATGAAAGTGAGGGATGCATTTTTTCTTCTAGTCAACATCTAAACGAAAGTAAAATTATGTAACGTATTATGATTTTATGGTCTCACTTGTAGATTGGATGATCTGGGGATTGGGAATTTCACCACCGCCCTTAAAACTATTGCCGAAATTTTGGGTCGGGATATCGCTAACGATGATGATTAATGTTCCTTGATCATTGCGCAAGTGATATTTCGTTACTGTCATGATAGGTTATAAAAATGTACACCAGACACAGTTTGAAAAACTCCGTTTCAACGTGCCTACTCAAATGGAAATGCTCACATGAGGCACTCCAAATACTAATTTATATATATATATATACATAGTATATCAAACAAATAATTAATGAATTCAATATTTCAGAATAAAATCACAACACTAATATGACTGGTGGAAACAGTATTATATTCAAAAAAAATAAAAAAAATACTATGTAAAAGCGTCACGTAATGTAGTCCATATACATTATATGGTGTTATTGTGAAGATTATTATAATACAACCGTACAAGAAATTTGGATTTTCCTAACATCATTTTACACGGTATCAGTTTAGCGATAACAAAAAATCAGAATCCATTTACAAAACTCGTTCACCATGCGAGTGCATAAATTACGTTCAGTGTGACTATTATTCGGCATACAATATCGTTCCTGTCACATGCTTTTTTATTGCATAAGACTCAAATAACTATTCAACGAAATCATTTTTTAGGTCAATACCTATGTAATATAACCTTTGACAATGACTCTATTTTACACATTCCTACTGATTTCTTTCACGAAATAATAAATAGTAGTATGACGAAAATGTATCTTTAACATTAAATAATGTTGCGATTTATTTTGTAACTATGTAATCTCTTTGCAATATGATAATGTAAATGTAACTAAAATCATATAACAATAAGGTAGAAAATATATTTTCAAAGAGGAGCTTAATTTTTTTTTTTTTTTTTTTTTATTATTGTACAACCTAATTTAATATTTATTTAATTTAAGTCCTTTGTCATGAAACACAATGGAACTTGAAGATACATTTTTTGAACTGTTCACCAAGCTTTTAAAATTTTTTTTTCTATTTACATTTAACACTCAACAAATAGCTGAATATGAAGGTACGTACTACATAGAAAAAATTTTTTCATTATGGTTTGAATCCCTAAAGGATATTAGCTTATTAACTAAATACATCCGGATATTATATACTGGCAGGCTAACGAAAAATTAGTTTTTGTACAAGTTATTGAAATTAAATAACAATAGCATAGAATATATGATGAATGGTCACTGATAAGATTTTAGACAGGTAACATTGGAGAGTTCAAAAATCCTTTGGCTATTGTTATGGAATTTCAACAGTGTATATATTTCATATAATGTATGGTTTAATAAACAGTATACATCAAAATAATGAACGACGTTCAATTTTTTTAATATAATTACTACACAATAAATGTTATCACTTTTAAGATTAAAAGAAACTAGGACTCTATAAATATGGTGATTAAATTCTGTGTACATCTTCAAGTGACTATTCTGATTTCATGTATTCTGTGGCTATAGAATTATAAAACATACATTATAGATCTAAATTACTACTTTTCATACGAATATTATTAATAAGTGAAATATTGTATAATAACAAGCCTAGTTCCGTTAACTATAAAAATAAAACAATAATAAAAAAAAATACTTTAAAGTATATATATATATATATATATATATATATATATATATATATATATATATATATATACATATAATACAATTTATTGTTTAGAAATAATTGAAAACTCTTTCTCGGCTATTAAGCTGAACTATCAAAATAAATATGCTAAGAAAACCCTTGTCTTAAATTATGATAAACTAAAGTTAAAATATATATTAAGTAAAACATATTTTTTATATTTATACATAATGCTTAATATTCCTAAATCTATTATAAACTGATAAACGCTGATTCGTAAAGTTACAAAATGCATATAATGCGTACTTGATTAAAGATATTTTATGAAAAAGACTACAGATAATAAACATAAATTCAACTAATTTAATACGTGACCTATAAACATTTGATACGTTAAGGTTGAATAAGATAAGGCATTTCGTTTTAAAATAACGTTATACTACACGTTATAATAAAACAAAAGGTCTTTTCAGGTGTGTACAATACATATTTAAAAATGTCCCAAAGTAATTTTTCTTACCCCTGCTTCACATTATAAATTGCATGTTTTTTTATGAACGAGGCCATTTTTTACCTACTATTTTACATCTAAAACAGAGAGTTATGGATCTTGATAGAAAACTCAGAGAAACATTTTGTTAATTGGTAAATTTTAAAATTATAATCACGACTAAAATTAATTTTGTAGATTTTCCAAAACACATTTATTTGAGTGTCAAAAAATCAAACATTTATCATACATGCAAACTTTTTACTAGAAATATAATACTATGTAAATTATAATGAATCTATTATTATAAAAAAATATTTTCAAATAATTAAAATAACTAAAATCAATTATCATGCTGACTCATTCGCCACTTGACAGTTACAATTACACAAAAAAAATTTTTAATTTTTTTATATTCGTATTAGATATTGATTTAAAACTAAAAAGATACAGAAAAAATTTCTAATAATTTTTTTAACCAAAGAACGTAATCAGATTATATAGCTAATAATTAATGATTTTTTTCGTTTAATTTTTATCTATTTAAATGTAAAATTTGCGTCAATATAAGATATTAAGAATAAATTATAATGATAGTTGTTTTATGATCCATAGAAATTTCAGTCAACAATATTAAATAAACACTTTTATTTATTTTATTTAAAGAAATGTCAATCATTTCGTATTTTTAAAATGAATAGCACAATTTATGTTGTATTTATATTAGAACTATATAATTTTAGACAAGTACATACAAATATTGTTCTAGTATTTTTGTACAATGATAAATATTAATTTAATGATTCATGTATTGTGATACACGAAGTGTTGCATTTATAAAAATGTAGTCATTATAAAATTAATAAGATTCTAAAATAAATTATTTAATTAACTTATTAGTACTGTTAATTTAAAAATTAAAAATAAGTATCACCTATTAGGCATAATAACGGTTAAACTTATATATATGAAAATAAATAAACTTTAAACCTCATACATTTCATATTACGTTCTCGTTATACGTGCGATTTTCTTTTACAGAGAATAAAATATTATTAAAAATATAATTTCCAAATCCAAGTAACGCATATTATAGACAATATATTGGTTATTATTTTTTTCTTTAATATCTCAGGAAAAGAATTTCAAGCACTTTAGATAAAAAATGGTAAAAACGGGCTAATTATTTAATGATAATATAATTATTCTTATATTATTATTATTATAACACTTTATTTTAATCATTGTACACTAATCTACAGTCGACGATTAATTAATTATTCTTTAAACTTATTATTTAAATTTTTCCTTTCAATAACATAAAACTAAATTGAAGTGAAACGATGAGCGCCAATAACAATATGATTTATAAAGATTTAATTAAGAAAAATAGTGATCTTAAAAAATAAAAATATAAAGACTCACTTTAAATAGAAAAAAAATGTAAAACATATCTATAAACAATAAATTTATAATCACGTAATTAGTTCGAAACTTTATTTCTTTTTTTTTTTTTTTTACTTTACTAATATTACATAATTTACCGGTGATTTCAATTTATTTGTTGAAAAACTTTATCCCGCTGTCCATTATGAATTATAAATATACGTTTTAAAAATCATTAATAATGAAAATAATATTATAAATTACACAACTGTTCTAAATATTTCAATAAATAATAATTTTCTCATTTAGGTAAATCTATTTATTTCTAAATATTTCTCTACGTTCGATTTAGTCAGTGTTACCACTTGAAATATTTACTAGATGTACCTGTAAAATTATCGAACTAGCAAAATAAATTTTATTTGAATACGCTGCTATATGTAAAATGATTTGTAGCGAAATTAAACTTTTCGAATATGAACTAAAACTAAAGTTTTCCTATAATCATAATTACCAAGAACAATAAAAAATAATTTATTTTTATTGGACTTAATAAATAAGAAAAAAGATTCGATCTTGACTATATTTAATTTTTTACTTTATTTTCTAAATAATTATATGACTATAAATACCATTTCTTTAATTGCAGTTAAATCAATATTATGTATTAAAGATCACCCACAAAAATAATCTTTATACATTTATGAAGAAAATAACAAATGAAATACGTCACTTAAAAAATAATAATCCATTATAGTTTTAATGTTTTAATTGAATTTTTTTAAAAAAATACCTACATTATACAAATAATAAGTTAACATCGTAACCATCAATACACTATATTTTGTATCTCTTCTTCGAGAGCATATAAAAAGCATTACATTTTAGAAAATATCTAATAAGACCACTTCACTGACATCATGTTTATAATTCATTGTATATTTTTTCGATCAATATTGACCAACAGAATTCAATCTAAGAATTTTTAATGCTATAACTATATAACCATACATGCTTCTCAGTTCATTTATATCAGATTAGTCGTTTCGGTACTTTGACAAGTAACACAAAAAGCACTTTATAAAGACTCTGTAATACCAAAATACCAGTATAGATTGCCATTTTCAATTTTACAATATAACTCATAAAACATGGTGGAGCAAGAGATGCCTTTCTTTTTTAAAATGACTGCAAACTACAATAATTTTCGATAAAAACTTTCGATAGAGTCAAATGAAAATGTATCATCATTCCAACAACAAAGCATCAATTCAGAACGGTTTAATCATTGTATCTTTTTGTTTATTTTAGAATGATGACAAATAAACAAAAAATACTTAGTTTTACCTAATTTAATAAGAATTTGATAATTTTGTTATCAGTGTTAACAAATAGTGTAGATTTTCTTAAATTTGTTCACATAAATTTTAAAAATTTAAATTATCCAAAAACAAATTGAAACACTGTCTTTGAAAATGTAATTTAACAGTTATATTCTACAATATTTCGATATATTCGATAAAAATTTAAATTGGTTATTTATTATTTTTTTTGTATTATTGATATTTTAATTAACATCGACAACAATGGAAAATATTGTTTAAATCGACATTTCGATCAAATTTATATAACAATTATTCATGAAACATTGCTTGCAAAAAAATTGAATACTAAACGTCAAACAATAATTATTAAAATTAATTTCCTTCTTTTTTCTTTTTCTTAACTTTTTTACTTTAACATACTACTATAGTAACTACTACAACCTAACTAAATTTCCTTAAATAATTTTAACAAATTAACTTACTTTAATAATAAATGAAAACGCGTTGGTAAAATATAAAACTGCTTCTAAAGATGACTTAAAATTTGTAATTAGGTTATCCTTTTTTCATAAAGTTACCTTAGTAATTATATTTTACAAAAAATGTCTACATTCTTAAATAAAATATAGAGTAACAAATATTTAAAAAAGAATAATTATTTTTTGAAGAAATTGCATGATTATATTTTAAATTGTTAAATTTATATGTACAATGTAATATGTATATAAATATATGTTAACAGGCAGGCAAAGAGGTCAATTCCATTTTTATTTCCATTAGCTCCATTGGATGTAGTACGAGTTTACATGATGATTACTCACAATTATAAATCAACAACCCACCATATAATAGTACGAGTAATATTTTTGAAAAATTGCGTTAAATATTTTATTAAAGCTCATCATAATAAAATAAAATAAAATGCATTTAACACATTTAATTGTTTACAACTGTTTACAATTGTTTATATTTGTTTACATTTAAATAAAAAATAAAGTAAAAATGAAAATGTAAAGGATATTTATATACATTGTTAATTAATGTAATCTAGATCAGATAAAATATTAAATTATAACATTGATTTTATAATAAAGGAATGTCATGCCATCAAAAACAAACAAAAAATAAAAAAATAAAATATTGTTAAAATTGGTAACAGTAAACCATTGTAATCGTTTGCATTCAAGAGGAGAACCCGCACCAACCGCATGATAAAAATAGGATTTGTTTTGGGGATATTCAAGCTATGATCGATTGATAATCATCCGTTGTTCACTTTTAACGTAACACTAACAATGAAATGAGTTCCGTAGCTATATAATCTTTTTTCCGCGTAAACTAAACAGCTTTAGAAATGGATAATGTATTTTTCATTTATGGTAGTTTAAAAGGTAACAAATACAATTTCAAACTTTTAAAAAAAAACTCTGAATGCTAATTTAGCTTATATTTAACACTCATATTAATTATATCTTTTAAACATATCAATTTTTTTTCTTTTAATTTTTAAAAGATTCTAAAAGTTGTTTCTACGAGAATAAAATATAGTACAGATGTAGAAATTAAAATTGTCATGTTTTCTAAGTTTTTTTTTGAAAATGCATTACAACTGATTTCCGTTTGATAAATAGTTTTAAAATTGTATAAAATATTTTTCATTTATATCTGCTTAGTAAAAAAAAAAAATTAAATAAATCTAAAAAAAAATTATTATGAGCGTTTTAATCAGAGACAGGAATTGAACCGAAAAGAGCAAGTTCTGAAATCGGAACTTTTTAATTTGTAGTAACCGAAAACTGTATATTGATAAATTAAGTATCGGAGTCGAACCTAAATTTTTAAATTATAAGTTCCAAAATTAAATAATTGTATGCATAACTTATTAATTATTAGTAATTTGTGTTTAACTAACCAGAGAGCCATTCGAATAATGCAGTAAAATCTCGCTTAGACGGAACTTCGGTAAGACGGAAACCTCGGACGGAACTTCGGTAAGACGGAAACCTCGGTATTACGGAAAATTTATTTGGACCCGTTTCAAATTACATATAATTTTTTCCCTCCGAGGCGGAAACCTCGACTAGCCGGAAACGGACACGTTTTTGCAATAAAAGTTAATGAAAACCCTTGCTAAGATGGAAATATAACATGATTTTCGTGTAATAAGTTTATTTTCGTAGTATCGATACTCATAGATAATCGATATAATTGTACGATGACATTACATTGTTGTGGTGGTACAAATACAAAAAAAAATCAACAACCAATTTTATTTCAAAAAATATAATTATTATTTATGTATATTAGCTAAAAATAAGTAATCTTTATTTCATTCAATTTTATTTTTTAAACCCCGTCAAGACGGATACCCCATTAGCACGGAAAAATTGCATGATCCCAAGCGATTCCGTCTTATTGAGGTTATACTGTACTTACATCTATAACTATACGTTTAAATCTAATTTTAGATGCCTTTTTTGTAATTGTTTAAACGTGAAAAGTTCAACCTAGCTTATTAAGAAAATTAGTTATTTTACTACCGTCTTCATAAATATATACTGATTCACCCAATCTGTTTTATTCAGAGTCGTTTTTTCGAAAGCAACAGTATATTGGTTTCAAATTTAAAGATTATATAGCAATACTATTCACCCATCTCGAATTAAATATTTTGCTTCTTCTTATATTATTTTATAAATATATCATATTTTAGTTTATTTTCTAAAAGGTTAAAAATATCAATAAGTCACATCTCATATGATAGACAAGACAAATACTTATAAATTCAATGTACGAGTTTTGTATATAAAAAATATAATATAAATTATTCATTAATGCGATTTTTTTTTAACGAAGTGCTTTTTTCCTTCCATAAGTAATAAACTATACTTATTATTTAAATTTAAAAAATTATTAAAAGCACCAATTTAAACCAAATCGAATGGCAACTATAATGTTTAAAAATGAACAATCATATACATTTTCAAATAAATTCACTTTCTAAATACAACAACAAATTCAAAAAAATAAAACTACGACAGTGCTATTATTCATTCTCGAAATATGAAATTTTAATTTAATCATTTTATTCAGATCCTAATATAACCTAATTCTTAAATTAATACTACAGAACCGTGAAAATAATTTTTAAATGGCTATTCGTCGTTCGTGTTCGCGACAAAACTGTATAGTTTACATAAATCTGATCCATCTGCGTAATGGACCGTAGTTAATTAAAGTCGTTTATAATTCAACATAACCACTTCTGAAGATATCGAGACGATAAGTATAATTATTATTATGCTTAAACTTCTGACTCATCGCGGAGAAAAACAATTTTCCATTTCCTGTTCAACTATTCAAGAGTTTAAACTATACCTTCATTGACTTATTTGATTATATATGACACAGATTATAATAAGTACTTGTTTGAACGGTTGACATGATAATATTAAATATTGGTGACCATGAACTTACGCCATCCACAATAAGTGTCCCGGTAATTTTGTTTGGCATTGCCAAAAAGTTTAATAAAAATAATGAATAAATAAACTGTACAAGAGAAACCTAAATAACAGCTATAAAATTCTAAATGTTTAATTCATTAAAACGAAATAAAATCTTTTCTTTAATTATTTATAACTCTTAGTAACCCTGATACATTTACTTTTTTCCTGTACGTATCTACTTATCGTTAAATATAGCTTTATATATCTCACTAAGGCGTTGGTTAAATGAGTATAGATAATATGAATGAGAGGTGAACGTAAACGTTGGTTAGGTTTACTTTAAGGTTAAGCTTTTTAATGGTCGTGGAAAATTCTAAATTTGTTGATTCTCTCTTTTCTCTTACTAGTTTTACAATTGCATACGCAGTATTCACTCAAGCACGTTCTAGAATATTCGAAACAATCCGACAGCCGACTCCTCTGCCCTTAATTAATCGCACTACCATGCGTATATCGATAATTACACCGATCGATAAGAGGCAAAACGACGACGCAGCGTTATCGATCGGGCCATTTTCTTTTTTTTTTTTAGGGGGGGGGGTCTGCGTCGGTCCGCTCTTCCGAACGGGTATCGTCGGTCGGTTTCGTACACATGTTAGACTATGGTCACAGTAGCACCAACGTCGGTCGGTCGGAAGTACTTCCGACAGTTGATCATAGTAATGCAAAGAGTGTAGAGTAACATTTAAAAAATGGATGTTCCCTCATTTATGAGTTTGGAAACAAGTCCTGCTGTTAAATATTTATTATTAAAAAAACATCAGTTTCACACGAATAAGATTTTTGCGGTTAGTGAAAACTATGAACAATACCATAGAATGTTCTACCGACTATCGGAACATGATGAAGATTTTTTTCAGTTGTATGAAAATGACACGATCAACTTTTCATTACGTATTGGAAAACATTAATTATTTATTTAATCATTATATTACAATAGTTCGGCAATTCAATCCCAGAAACGTCTCGTGATGTCTCTGTTACGATGAGATCTACCGCTATGGCCCCTAAGATCCCTTCTTTCGCGGACCAAACTTGTCGATTTCTCGCAGCCCATGGTTGAAATATAATATTCGTGTTGGAACTGATTACGTCGACAGAATCGGCCGATAAAAACAAACGAAATCGAATCTCATCCGATGGGTACACCGACGTCGGTGTGATCGGCCGATGTGGTCGGAGGCAACGTCACCACTAGCGCAGTATTTACTTTGTTTAAAACGATCGGACGAGTTTGATCGGCGTCGGTGCTACTGCGACACCACAGCCATGCGTTGTTGCGCATCGTCGTGTCCGCGTTAGTTTAGTTTCGTCGTCCTACGTCTACAATTAAAACGTACCCCACGGTCGTCCGTTTATCCGTCTAAATATTTTTACAGAGAGGCCAACGACACTGGTACGACCGTATCCACATCGATCTTTTTTTTTATTTGTCGTAAGCGTGTGTGTCGAATTCGTTTTTTTTTTTTGTGCACGTTTGTTCCGCTTTCGTTATATTGCGCGCGCGTCGAGTAGTGCGTTTCTTACGACAACGACTCGTCGACTGCGAGTATCATCGGCGTTAGTCTTTTTGGTCGATGCATCTCCTCAGCTTTCGGACCATCTGGTTACCGGTGATATTAGTTTTGTGTTATTATTATTATTATTATTATTATTATCTTCATCGAAGTACTGTTGTGTTGTTTATCTTACTGTTGTAGCACGACTGCGGCGCGTGTTTTTTTTTCTCATATAAATCTATTGTGTGGGCAACCACAATTTCGTTTGTACTTTGTTGTAATATATCTTGCCGATTATTATCATTATTTTTATTCTATTTTTGGTTTTACTCTCGACATTTTGCAAGTTGTTACGGCAGGCAGTTGTACGTTGTACGTGCCGCTTCGTCGAAACATGCATATTCGTCGAAAAATCGAATATCATGATCCAAGTATGCAGATAAATTGCATAATTAACTTACAGAAGACGTTTAATACATTTTATAACATTGTGTAAGACAACGAATTCGGATAATAATTGGCTCAACCGTAAAGGTAAAATCAAAATTAAAAATATAACAGTTATAAAGGATTTTTTTATTTATTTTATAAATACCTTACATTTGAATAATGTGAATTGTTATATTCTAACAACACAATAAATTAATTAATCACATAAATATCTCAAATCTCATAACGGCAACAACATAATAGAATTGAACATTTTTTTTTTTATTATTTTTTTTTTTTTTATTGGATTTTACCTGATCTCAATATTTCTAGACGCATTATTTGAATTTACGATAGTTCATAAAACAGAAAAATGTAAAAAATTAAAGTCCATAACGGCCGTATAACATGTGCTGTGAACTGTATTATGAAAAACGATAACGACGATGGCAGCACATAATTTTGCCAGAATTTGGACGAACAGTATGAATAAAAATGTACTTTTATTTATATTATTACTTTTTTTTTTTTTTACTTGAACTTGTGAGTGTTGTTAATATAATAACTTAATCATAATTTTATGATATTAATGTGATGTTAATAAATATTAACATTAATAATAATTTATCATTCAATGATTATTAGAACATGCATGATTATACAATTACAAAAAGTACATTTTTTCTCACAGTGTATTTGGAAATACGCTTGAATTTTAATAAAAAAGAAAAATAATAATTTTTTAATGGTTAGCTAAACGTTCGATTTTTCGAAATCGTTCGATTAAAAAATTTCATTGGAATCTTAAACTTTAATTCAATGATTGCGAAGTATAAAATTAATAAAATATTTAAAGCTAGAAGATTTCGATTTTAGATTCACTATTAGATTTATTTTTAAAATAAAAATATTTTCATTCAAATTCAAACATAAATAAAGGATTAAAAACAAAGGGATTCAAAATAATTTACGAATAACATACCAATTTTTCTTTTGTTCTTTTCTTGGTATATTATCATAAGTTAATTTTAATTATAATCCCGATATATTTTTATAGCTAAATTTGTGATCAATTTAGAAAACATTTTGGATTACTTTAAAGCACAAAAACTTGTTGAGAATTTGAAATAACTTAAGATCTGTATTGTTATGTTTCATAAAATTGAAATAACGTGTAAGGTATTGATATATTTAATCCGCTATGGAATATAAAAATACTTAAAAGTTCTTTAGATTAAGAAACCATTTTATAATATAGTTTATAACTTTAACTTTGCACTAATTTATAATGAGATTAATATTTAGATATTTTTATTAATTTTTTATTTTTCAAAATCATTGATTGAATACTCTACAAGTATTCATTAATGACATGAAAGTTGATTAAATGATAATCCTAGAGTATTATTTTATCAACAAACAATATTCGAATGTAATATTATGGACGTACACATATTGTTTTTAAAAAATATTTTTAATATTATTTTTATGAAAGAGTCGATTAAGGATTGTGTACTTAAAACCTTGGTCAAAAGAAACTTTTCCATTATTCGATAAATATTTTTAGACTCTGGGAGAAAAAAGGTATGTATTGGTTTTACCATGATGTGGGTTTTTTTTTTGTATGTAGCTGTGTACATGATTTCGACCAGAAAGGTTACTCTAATCATCACAAACATAAGAGGTTTCTGATAGGAAATATTGTCTAGTTGATATTTAAAAAAATGGTCATTTTAAGAATTTCTTAAATGTATTCTTAATCATTTCGAAAATATAACGAAAAGATATATGAATACGGCAAATTATACAGCATAACGTTTTTCAATAAGATAGTAATTTAATTGCATCGTAACTCCAAAAATAACAATCGGAGAAACTTGAAATGTTCACTGATTTCTAACCGTTACCTAATCGTTTGCTATAAATAGAATAATTAAAAAAATGTAGGAGCTTTTTATATAAAATTAACATATTTTCCAAGATTTTTTTTTCGTATATATGAATACAAACAATTTTTTTTTAATTCTTGAAAATATATTACTAAGTTTTTCAAACTTATTTTTTACTGATAAATGATTTTCTGAATAGTAAATTTACAAACTATACAAATACAATAATAATTTATCATTATTATGATTTCAAATATAAATAACATCGATTATATAATAAATCATTTCATGTCCTACTTAAATAAGTGACCTATAAAGAGAAGGACACTCGTAATTACTTTTAACAAGAATAAGTTTAAATAATTCTGAATTTGTAGGGTTTTATTAATGTTATCGAATTATACTAATATCACAATAAAACGAAACATGGATGTAACTTAGCTTGACCTTTATGCACAGGAACATATTATTCTAATTTATAATAATAATTTAACTTTAATTTTTGTGTAATTTAAGTATACCAAATACCAAATCCAATTAAATCTATACACCTATGAATTATGTTTTCATGAATAAGTACTATAAGACTTCCGCTTGGAAAATACAATAATTTTCATTTTTTTCAAAAATGGATAACTTATACTTATACGTATTAAGTTATCAATTAGGTTGTACAATAATGACACGACAAAAAAAATTAACAATTTGCAAAGTATAAAAATTATAAACACTATATAACAGTCATATAATATACATGAACTATACGAATACATAAAATAAATGATTGAAATACTTATTATTCCTATCTTATATACACAAATATGTTAATCGTCCAATGAAGCTTTTATATTTTCAAATAATAGACATATTAATAGGTAGTTTTTTATAATATTTTATTCATAATTTTTTTTCAGAATTTGTATTATACTATTTAGACACTGAATGAATGGAAAGGGTAAATAATACAATAATGTATATGATGTATTGATTATTATTTATTTATTTATTTATTTATTTATTTTGATCTTTTAAAAAGCACTCTTTTAGGACAGTAAAATTGATCAAAAGTTTCACATAACCCTATCAATCTATTTGAAATTGAACACAGGTTGTACTTTAAAAAGATCATTTTTCGATTTCTTCAGTAGTTATAAAAGCCATTCGACAATCAATGAAAAAATAAAGAAAAGGAACACACTAGTTTCAATTCTTTACCATTTTTAGATGAATCAATCTTCATTCATAATCTTTTTTTAATGGAAAACAGCAATGTGACAACGAATTTTTTTCGAAATTTGGAAGAAATATTCAAACATAAAAGTCAACATCTAAGTACCCTTTATTATAATTATACACACACATATGCATGTATGTATTAATTAAGTTTAAATTGTTTTAAATTACAAAAATGTAGTCAAAATTAAAATACAATTTTAAGATTTTTCTGATTAAAATAATCTTTTTATCGAAATTCATAGTTGGCACCTATTTGTATAATATATCTTTTTATATAGAAACAATAAATCACAAATTATAATTAAAGTTATATTATATTTATATAATTAGTATTATTATGAAATATATGTATAGTTTGTATATTTTGAAAATATTATAAGTATTATTATGTAAAATCATTAGGTATATTTTATTTTATTTCATTAAAATATATAGCACTTTTGTTAATAAATTAAAATATTCAAAAATTTATAACGACAAGTTTGTATTGAAAACAATAAAATAAATATAAATCAAAAATTGATTAAGAATTATTTTTATTTTTTTGAAAAAAAAATCTCATACCATATAGTTGAACGCAGTATGTGCATTAAATATTTCATCAGTATTTTTGGTAATAAAATAATCTGAAATGCATTTACTGCTCATAACTTAAACTAAAAGAACGTTTCCATTCGTTTTATTATCAAAAACAACTCTTCGGGTCCAACTCCCTTGTTATTGAACTTGATTACACTATACTGACATCATTACCGATGTGTTTTGAAGAAAAAGAAAAAACTATTTCACAAGTTTAAAATTTAATTTTTTCTTTCTTTTACCGTATCTTCTATTCCTCCTGTTTTTGATTCCATATTGAAACCCTTCATCTGTCCGTCAGTCAAAATTAATGTTTTCACTATTTTACTGACCAATCCGTTTGGCCAATATTATATTTTTAAAACGCAGCTTATCTGACATTGTCATCTATCTTAAACAGCAAAAATGTCGCATGGACATCAAATCAAATTTTCAAATGTATACTTATTTGTTCTATGAAATATTTTATGATAATAAATCTACCGATCACTGAACAAGTACAAAATCTCTACATTTGTTAGTATTTAAATGATAATTTTATAATGCGTTTCATATAAATGTGCAACGTTTCGGATGAATAATAACAATAATTTGGATTTATACGCATTTATCTTGAATTTGAATTATTTTCACTAACTAGATTATGATATCAAATCATTTTATTTGGTAATCCAAAATATAGAAAAGCAACCATATAAAATTTTGTATATCTCTCATAAAAAGAAATTAAAAGCCTCCGAAATATTTTAAAGTAATATAAGTTTTAAATAGAAGTTTTTTAATGTGTACTTTTAACACAAATGTCTGCAACCTGTTTTTACGAATAAACAAAATATAAAGTTATATTAAACAACTATGTGTGTATCATTTTCCGCATACCATTCGATAACAAATAAGAATTATAAAATAATAAAATAATATAATCCAAAAATACACTGTAATACATTCTACGTTCATGTATCTAGTAATGGGTCCTAGTATAAAAATATGTACGTAATACGTCATGAATATCATAATAAAGAGACAAATAATGAATAAATAAAGGAATTAAATAACGAGAGATTATATTACCGTGCCGAGTGAGGTTTATTTAAAAAAAGCAAATTCCAATCGATCATTAACGAGTGGAAAATACACGCGAATAAAATTTGATCAAAACAAGACACGTTGGCGGCTATCGGGTGAGTAGACGTTTGGCGCATGGACCTGAAAGAACTACGGTTCGTTTGACAGGATCGTGACGCGCCATCAATCATTGGGCGGGGTGATCCCTGTGCATTGTACGTGCATGGAGAACCATAAAATAATGGACGTGCGAAGTTTTTGGGTCAATTGGTCGGCATTTTGTTGAATTTTCGGTCAGAGATGCGGCGAGGCTGTACGCATACAGCATACACGCGACGAATACCAAAGGCAACCGAATTCTTTTCATTATCATATATCATATGAGTCGGGTACGTTTGTTATGTAATTGCATTAGGACTCGGAGATGGATAGCACACTCGATATAGTTGGTCTGAGTTACCGATGAGTGCCGCAGCTAAGGTTGAATGAAGCTACGACTATCCACGTTTTTTCATCGACGAAGCTGATTGTTCAAAAATCCAGCACTAATGTTACACCTTCGCTGCACACCAAGCCAATTGAAGTTTTTATCAGTAACAAAAATAATGATAATAATAGCGATAAGTACGACTGAAAGATTGGTCATCGTAAACAATGAAAAACAACGATCGTTGATGTACCCGTGGTTGTATGTTGTGCACAATCCAACCCGAGAACCCGAAAAGTGCACGAAACGATTTGTGGTCCATCTCGTCGCGACAAAGAGATCAGCGGTTAATCTATAACCGAACATCTAGCAGTACTTCGCAGACGAAACGGTTTTTTTTCGGTAGATTGAACGATATCACAGCTGTACGTGATCGTCGGAGCCATGACGAGGGGAAAATCGGGGTTCGAGGTTCGAGTCGTCGGTTTCGTTTTCATAAATGTCCACACCGACCGGTCCGACAGCACGGGCGCACACATATGCGACGACCGTGTGCTGCGATCGTCAGGTCGATCCGACGCGGCACCGACATGCCGACGTGTTGACGACGAATCGTTTCGTGTACAGGACGACTTGCACACCGTCACGCCGGATACCGTACCAGATACCATGACCAATGTTCCGACGGAGACTTAATAAGAACCGTATCATTACGTCGGTGCTTACGCGCTAAGCATTAATGTACACGCGATGACGGCGACGCGTGTGCGTTTGCTGTTACGCGTTTTGTCCAGACGTGTGCACGTCAATTGCAATACGCGAGGACCGCGCTCGACGTACGGTGAGAGCGCGGGTGTTACCGGAAGGGATGATGTATGTTTTTGCAGTTTGGGGGAAAAGAAAAAAAAAAACATTTATACAAATGTACATGAATGTATGTTATTATTATTATAATGTATATACGATATAAAGAAACGGATCCGTTTTTTGACCGGTTATGCGCAGTGCGCTCGGCAATATGTTACTGTCAAACCGAAACCATTTGCAGTAATATAACGACGCAGAAGCGAGCTGCTGCTTTTGTCAGCCGAACACATCTGTAGCGGGGACACATGACAATTTCTCGGCCCGCTGCCGCCGCCGTCGATCTGTCTGCCACAGTTCGTTTGTGCTGATACCGCGTGTGCGACGCCCGGCGTCGTTGAGAAAACGTCACTGCCGACTGCAAGACGCGCTGCTATACGGAACACCTTTTACATTCACGATGTATACGACCTGCGTTGTAAATATTCACGCGTCTGTGTAAACGTGCGTGTCGATGCGGACTAGGGCGAAAAACGCCACCCACGCGTACCGTTTAGAGTGTACAAATAGAGTATACATACAGAGCGCGTACGATTGTCATTATATACGGTGATAACAATATACGTGTACACGTGAAAAAAAAAAAAAGCAACATTGTCGTTAGCGGTTTAACGAGCGAACCGAAACATATTCTCTTTTAAACACCCTTGGTTAGTGAGAAATTTCAACGATTTTCGTACTCCGTTTCGTAAAAATTTTCCCTATGCACGCGTTACGTACATCGATTATCTGATATTTATTACAGGTGCACCGTGCTTATACGAGAACAATCTAATGTTAAGTGCCATGCATTCAGAAATGCGTACCAAACACTTTGCATGATAAATAGTACACGATTTCTGTAAGCTCGAGAAAAATTATTTTGGTTTGTTTAAAAATTACAAAGTTTACGTGGTTAATGTTTAAAAATTTTCTATTTCCAGATGATTATTATTTATATTTTTCACTGACCTAAAGAACGTTGCAGTATATTTATGCTCCAAATCGTTTTTACCTATACAATCAAAATATTCACCAGTTTATTGTACGAATCAAATACATTTAAAAATCAGTGAATGAACGTCTTTAGAAAATATGAAGAGAAATATTGATGGAATACAGAAATACGAAAATTTAAATCGAACCATTGAAAATAACAATATTCATCTTCACCCTTGCCTACCATTCCAGCTATATGAGATCGACTTATTGAAAATAACAATGAAAAAATTGGGTGAGAATAAAATATAAACATACCATGTAAAGTGTCAACAATATGTGTCTAGACATGTGGAAATATACTCTTTAAGGAACAAGATGGCATACAAATATGTACTTATATTTATTCTTTAACACATCAGAAAATTATCAGTCAACATACGAATCAAAATGTTTATAAATTTCGAAAAACGTATTATTGTAGGTATACGTAAATAAACATATTTCTAAAAATATTTATTCAGATAGGTTTTCTTTTTACTTGAAATACAATTTATTATGTAAGACGATGGTATTCAAACATCATAAATATTAAACAACCTGATTATTACTGCTGAAGAAAAATTATGGTACGGTGATAATGACAAATGCATTATAATTTATACAGTTACCTGTGTAATTATTTATAATTATATACTTAACGATGAGTGACAAACAAAAGAACAAAAATGATCAATCAAAGAAATTAAAAGAGCACAAAATATTAGTTTTAACTTGAAAAAATTATTACTTTGCAACTTCACTCGGGAAAAAAATTTTGAAGTTCGTTTCTCAAAGCTTTAGAACAGAATTTTTATGAATAATATAATATATACCTATAATGTTATGGTAATGCTATAATAAAAAATAATACTAAATTGCAAATCATAATACGCCTAAAACCGTTTGGCTCCTGTCTGTAAAAAGTATTCCTTTAGAATAACTATATTATTATCTATTAACAATATGATTTTAAGCTTTTAGTTACTATACAAGTCAACACGGACTATATTTTTATAAAATAATAGCGTTTTTAAATCCGCTGTGAATTTATTTGCTGTACAGTAATAGTTTTAACTGATACGGTTAAAAAAAAAAATAATGCATAAAAAAAATATATTTATGATGATAATAAATAACGTAGATATACAATAATAATGATAACAATTAAAATATGTTTCAAATACCTACGTGGTTCGGTTTACAAATGCCCATGTTTATCATCGATATGTTTCGTGAGAATGCATATATACATTATTATATACATTATATACATATTTGATGTACTATAAATTATATAATGTGACTTAATCGCGATAATAATGTAGTAGATATTTCATTCGAAAAAAAAACAATTTATGTGCTAGTTTTATATTTATCTATTAATAATAGATTAATAATTAGTCCATTATACTATTATTATACAAGCATAAGAAAAGGTACAATATGATTTAAATATTAACATGAAACCCAGTATTATTTTTTATCGAAAAACTTAACAATCATACTTCTGGAAAAACTGTCAATAATAATACAATAAATGAAATGATATTGAAGCATTCTTGATTAATTGCAAACTCGATAACTATACGTTAGAACCAACGAATGACTAATTAGTGTGTACATCTAAGCTTACGCCATTCTTCGGTTATCCGTCAGCAAATTCGAATACCAAATGCTCAAACCATAAAAACCTACCCGAAATCGACTTTAAAAATATAACCATGTAACGTGTTACATTATTATATGATCAAATTGGTTCGGCATAAATATTCGAGACTTCCGTATATATTACTCTAATTGGGTAATTTTCACGGAAACGATAATTCTCGTGACCCCAACAGGTACCAACATTGTAAACACTTCAGAGATTACACGATACCTTCTAACTTTCCACATTTGACATGGGTACGTGATGAATTCTAGGCCCTCCGAGAGTTACACCTTTTTCGAAACTCCAATTGAAGACCGAAAAATTACCTATATGGTATACAATTTTGGATTTCTCTAATACTCACGTTTAATGTACCTAATAAAAATATAATATATATATGTATATATTTCTATAAAGTACATAAGGCAGTAGAGAACTGTTTAATAATCTTCTGTTGCTTAGGGTAAGCGATCAAAATCTAAAATGTATTATTACCTTCAACTTGACGTGTTGGAACTGCAAAAAATTAAATTATACAAAATTGGAAATCGAATTGAAATTTATTGATAACACAACACTGTATAATATGTATATGTACGTTCAAACAACTCGAATAAACAAAACAAATAAAGTGTGATGGTAATTCAATTTTCTCGTGGGATATATTAAAACGAAATGATGGTTCGAGTAGTATGCTACGGTATAAACGTTATGAACAAAAATAATATTGAAATCCTAAAATATTTAAAAAAAAAAAAAAACACATTTGTTCAACGCGTTTACAAAAATTGACTTAATCGATTTAATAATACAATATGTTATGGGTTATACGGACAAACATAAAAAAAAAAAAAATCTTTAAAACGTACGCGCGTTAATTTCGCCCGAGATCGTTGAACGATTCCTACACGGGATAAAGGGCAGGGGTAATCATGTAATATTTAGTCATTTCGACGTGGACCGGAACAGCTTCTCTGCCGCGTCCGTAGCCGAATATCCGAATCGCGGCGTTTATCCGACACGTGAAAAGACGTCCGTCGCCCACCGTTACCGCGGGTGAAGTACATGACCGCCCGAAATTTAAACTACCTCGGGATGAATACATAGATATATATATATATGTGTGTACAAATAAATAGTTTCGAACTCGACATTTGGTAGTTTTCCCAAACAGTACGAAACAGCGTTTACACATGTACGTGTATGTGCGCGCGTATTTGCACATATGTGCTTGTGCTTAAGCGTGTGTGCTTGAGCTTATGTGCGTGTGTGAGCGTGCGTTCTCGTGTACACGTCTTGGATCGTAATTCTTATTGGCTGCCGTTCTCGCGTTTGCCGCCGCCGCCACCACCGCCGCCGGACATCGTTTCTCATGCATAATGCATTATTGATTGCATTATACGGTACGCGTTTTTATATTATATACATATATGTATATATTGTGTATGTAATCAATATATTATTATTGTGTGTGTAGTACGCATATTAGTCGGCTCGGGCGAGATTCTCGTCGTCGGGAGACATTTCGTTATTAAAACCGGACGCTAAGCTCCGTTTCTCGCGGGAAATATGTGCTCAAACGGTTCTTGAAACAAACGACAACAACAATAATAGTAATATTAATAATAATAATAGGGATTCGCGCGATTTTTTTTTTTTAGTGTGCACACGTACAAATAATATAATGTTTACAGTATATGTCGTGCAACACTTATTCGATTTGACGAGCTCGGAATCGTGTTCGGTATTGTAAAGTTGTGTAATATCATAAAAATGCTCCCGCACACATGTGAGTATATAGATATATTATCTTGCGCTAACAAACGCGTATAAACGTATCACTTTGTACTTGTCCACGTAAGATTGTGCGCGAGTGCGTGCTCGACAAAAAAAAAGGCTCACGGAATAAAAGCGAATTTTATTTTAATGATTCTCA
Source organism: Sipha maydis (assembly GCA_034509805.1). NCBI lineage: Eukaryota > Metazoa > Arthropoda > Insecta > Hemiptera > Aphididae > Sipha > Sipha maydis. The sequence goes on along the minus strand of JASXSY010000385.1, from coordinate 16,147 downwards.
CGTCGTTTATGCACACGACACGAAAATATTTTATTTCGTATTTGTGTTCTTTTTTATTTTTATTTTTAAAGAAATCCCATTTTAATTCTCTGAATATGCAACAAAAAACTACAATACGATTGTGTTGTAAGATATTCGCTTGCACTGTACGTGTAAAAATAATGCGTGAATATATTATACAGTGTTGGGTGCTCGACATGAATAAGACCATTAACAAGCAAACATAGTCAATACTAGCAGTCCAGAATCCCTGCATTTTTATACGCTTGACGTGAAATTAATGTAATGTAATGCGTGTGTTAATTTATTAAACGATGTTCTATAAAAATAATGTTTGGCATCGGCCCATGGTCCTGCTGCGTTTCTTGCGCCGGAAATCGTTTTACTTTTTTCCGTTTGAATTTTACATTTTTATTTCCAAATAGTTCTCGCCGTAGGCGATTTACGTTAAGCACGTCATAATGATAAGTCGTGTAAAACTCGAAGATAAAAACACTGGTAGAGGAGCACTTAAACAAAGACGACTTTTGTTCAAGATTGTTTTTTCTTCCTTTTCGTTTCATCTGAAAAACGGCATCGTGACACGTTTACAAATTTTTACCGTCCACGGTGCACACGACAAATGTTCATTCATTTATCGTAATTAAGAAAATAAAACAAAAGAGAGAAATTCAGACGACTTTGACGGATTCCAGATAATTTTGAAGTCAGATGACAACGACTTTGGCCGCGCCCATGCCATAGCGTATAGATTAAATAACTCGAGTACAAATAATAACAATAACACCGAAATGGTTTCCGAAAGGTAAAATAATATTTTCCGTAAATGCACTGTGAACCGAGAATATTTTCCTTGTGGGGGACATCGTATAAAATATCCCATTTGCGTCATTTACTATACTTAGGTAGTCGGTATTTTACGATTTTAATCACTACTGCGAGACGCATATTATCGTGCAAGTTGGAAACACGGTTTTGTAATTTACACCTCAAAGTAATTTCTCGGTGATTTTCAGCTATTGTTAAAATCATTCCCTTTTACGAAGAATAGTTGTAGTTCCGGCGACAAACACCGGAAGATCAGACAGTCATAAATTAATGAAAACTACTGAAGGTAATTATTATCGTTTCGTTGCATTTCAAATTGTTTAAGAAAACATTATAATAAACTTGTTTATAATAAACTGAAGTGCCCCTATAGTTCAAGGCCAATTTTATAATTACAAACCAGTGATATACCGTTTCATCAGATTTTATTTCAAAATTAATATTAAACGTTTCATATTTATAATTTAAGAACAATTAATGAGAAGTTATTTCTATAAGAAATTTCATATTACGAGTAATCAACATAAGTATTCTAATAAATTATATATTAAAACAAAATAATTTGACGAAACTATTATCACCATCTTGTATTCTGCAAAGTATGTTTTGAGCCCATAAAAGATAAAGAGTAAAGAATTAATTATAAGTAAATTTAAAACTAAAAAATAATTAATGAAAAAACCTTTTTTTGTGATAGTTATTTAAGAGTTTTTACATTTTAACAAAAAAATTAAATGTAAATATCTACACTGATTGTTTTTAATTAAGAAAATACATTACTAAAAATCGTTTTAGATTTTATTTTAATGCAAAAATACTAAAACTAAAAATAACTAAAAATATTTTCAAAATATTCACCATATACAAATGGCTTGTTATTTATACATTTTACTAGGTTTTGTGAATGGTTGATAACTATAAAAAATATTCCAGAAAATTAAAAAATTAATATAATACTAATTTATAATTAGATTCAATAGTTTTATAATTAATTTTGTATATTTTCGCAATTTTAAGTACAATAAAAAAATCTTCCAGAAGTAATTTGAATTTAAAAATCATAAAACATAAATTATGAAAACAGATTTAAAGACTACAGTGTCTTATTTATACTTTTTTGTTGAACATCCAATATATATTGTGAATATTATATTTTTTATGTGTTTTGAATAATACTTTTTCATTAAATTTAAAGAAAAATATGTATATTGTATGAGTGAAAATTAAACGAAATATAATCATTTTTAGAATTAAAAAATCACATTTATTTTGATCTAATTTATATTTATAAATACATTTTTTTAATTTAAGTAAATACTATATATTCGTAACTGAAAAAATGGCTAAAAAAATGGTCGACTTTTCCGTTATATTTCAAATACGTGGAAATATATAATTTATTTTATTTTCGTACATATTGAGTTATGTTTATGTTTTTTATTGCTGAAACTTTTTACTATTCAACAAAGTAGGTAACCCAAATATATTTCTTATTTCAAGTATTAATAAATTAATGTATATACTATTTGTTATCAAAATAATTAATATGTATATGTGATGTATACATTGCATATGTATATGTACATCGGATATAAATTTACATTGATACATGATATGTCAATTAATAACTTAACATCTTGAGAAATATTCAATGAACAATTTACAATTTTATAATTTGATTCTCATAATAACTAACACTATGAAATAAAATTAATTACTATATTTAATAGTTTCTAATAAAATATTTGTTCGTTGGTTAATTGTAATTAGTAATTTCATTAATTAATTATATTTTACTATCGTTTTATAAATTGTTACACATTTTGTTTTTGCTAAAATTTTAAAATCTTATGGTTCTCATCATTATTAACTTCTATGAGTTCCAAGAATTAAATAAAAGTTACATTCTTAAATATAACTTTTTACTAATTACAAAAAATATAGTGAATATAAATATTATATAATATTTAACGAAGTTATGTATAGATATTTAAATCATTTGTAATATTTAACAATAAGTAGTAAAAAAAATTATCGCTATTAATTGGAAATAGAACATATTTCAGGTAGGGTAAAAATCAAATAATGGATGATATTATATTTTTATAATAGAGAATTACAATAATTACAATAATTATTTGGTTTGCAATAAAATGTTCTCATTGAAAAAATTGATGACTCGATTTTGTTTGTATTCACGGTGAATAACAGTTTTTAACAATGCAGATTTTCTGGATCCTCAAATAACAAAAAAAGGTTTCAACCTTGTGGGTATTAAAAATAATGATGCAGGCTTCTATTTTACATACATGTATATATTTATACATATAGGTATATATATACATATATTTGTATTTTTTTGTATTTCTAATATTTATTTTTTTGTTCTTATATGATGTTATTCATTTTTTATAAAAATGATATTAACAAAATTATATTGTTTTAAACTTTTCTTCTCTTAAAAATTATAATTTGTATTAACAACAGTTAATTAATATTCAATATGCTAGGTAACTAGATATTATTTCGATTACGTTATTTAACTTATTTTTCATTCTATTTTCGTACTAAAATAATTTCAAAATATACCACTTAATTATGATGTACTTACACTTTAATTTTTAAATTTTTTATATATGTTTCATCGAATATCTTTTTAATGAGGAATGATCCATAAATTAATATGTGCGCAACACAAAAAGAATGTAAAAAATAAAAATACGTGTCCCTATATTACACAACTATGAAAAACACACATATTGACATATACGTATGTATATTCACGAGTATACATCTATAAATAGGTATTTAACTTACAATTTAAATTTCACGATATAGGTAAATAATAATTGCTCTATTTAACGTTATACACAAATTTAGTACCAATACGTTATTAATAAATACTAAATTTGAATACGCTTTTGACAATGAACTTTATTTCAGGTTTTATACATTATCAGTACCAAGGGAATAAAGCGAGGCAGTATATATATTTTTTATACCTACCCTGTCATGTTATGTGTTAGTTATGTCAATAATGATATATTTAGTTCATTAGTACAATAAGTATGTTTAATAACTTCGATCCCTTAACGAATCAATTTTTCTATACATACAAATATTGAACTGAAATCCATTAACTGAGGCATACGACATTTTACCTCAATCAACATATTAACATGATAATAATTCGGTACTATTAATGATAATCTAATGAATTTGGGTAGAAAATATTTGACTGCAATCAGGTGGATTTGATTTTCACCTACGTGTAATTGACCCATTAGTGTACAACATACCATTACTGCCAATTAAAAATTAAAATTAAACTTAATTCCAATCATCACAGCCGAAACACATTCATACATTATTGTAGTTATATATTGTTGTTACATTATAAACATTATTACGAAAAAATTAAATCACAGTTTTATAAATATATATTATTATAAGAAAATGTCGTCAAATCAATTTTTTCTACATTTATTTTTCGTTGATCTTGTTAAAAATCGATCGTATTAGTTTATTATTCTTTAAATGTTTCATAACACTTTAAATTAACTTTAAAATTTGTTTTTACGTATAAATGTAAGAAATTAAAATTATGAACCTCTACAGTTGAAAAAAACAACCTATGTATATAATAAAGATCTGAATAAAGATAATAATACATTTTAGCTCTCACCGTCCCAACATTTTATATTTTTCAAGATTCAACCAACCTTTTTAACAACGTTATACCTGGCTCACGGTAGTGTTTCATTATTATTAAAATACATTAACGACAACAATAAATTATACTACAGTCGTATTTGAGTGCAATACAGTTTACTATGCCATTAAAGTAGAATGGTCTTTTTTTTAATTCATACCGTTGGAATAACTCATTAACCTTACATTTTAATGTCAAGTTCAACTCATCTCCATATTATCTTTTTTCGAAAAAAAGTCTTTCGATACCTATGCATGACTCAGAGAAGAAACGATTTTTACGAACTATAATTACGGGTAATTATTAACTTTTAAAACTAGTCATTAACATCAATATAGTTTTCTCAGTTTAACTTTATAGATATTACGAATGGTCTGCGATCAAGTAAGACTTTATTAATTCTGTTAAATATGAATAACACTGTTCTTAAAGTAAATATTGTCAGATTGTAGTTAATTGAAGTATACTTTACAAATAAGAGCGTCTATGAATTCAAGTTTAATAATTCGATTTATTTAATTACAATATTTCACTAATCCGATGATCTGACTAAATTAAGGTCTAAATATGTTTATAAGATATAAAGTTTGAAGTTGTTAGTTATCATGTCTGGATTTTGATTAAATTTCCAAAATTGTGTGTTCAGTCTAAACCAACTGTAAATTAAATAAACTGTCACTTTACATACCTCTATGTTATATATGGCTAGATATAAAAAAAAATGTAAAAGAAAATTATAATTTACTCACCGTTTATTATTTTAAATTGTAGCAATAATATTTAAAATCAATATTATATATTTTAAGTATTGATGAAATTTATTAATTTGTAATAAGATAATGAACTTAAAAATACACTGAGCTTATTTTTTTTTAAAAAACAAAATTTGATTAACACATAATTTATTACAGATGATCAAGTTGAATAAATATAAACAATAAACAAATATAAAAAAGTTAAAAAATTTATATAGTGGTATTCCTGATAAAAAAAGAGTAATAAAGGGGAAAATATTTGCTTATAAAAATACTTAAAGTGTTAGAATAGACTCAATGCTAGAATATAAATATATGTTTAACTTTGCTTATAAAAAGTTATGACAATTTTATATAAATTCAATTAAAAATCTAATTACTGTATAGCAAAATTTGTGAGTAGCAATTTTATTTGAGACTAATATTTAACCCATTATTAATGCAATGTATATGAATTTTGAACCAAATTCTTGTAAATTAATAATAATTTCTGACAACTTTCATATTTTTTATTATATCAAAAATGTGTATTTATATTAAACATAATATAAAAATGCATAGTTTTCGATCTTTATAGATTGAAAAAATATATAGTATCAAAAAAGAGTTTTTGTTGTTACAGTACAAGCTATATAAGCAAACTACATAAACAAAATATATTTTACAGCAATAAAAACACAACAAAAGAAAAAACCTCCCAATTATTAATGTAGCTAGAAAATTAAATAAAAATCTTGAATCTATAGTCAAATAATGCAAACTAACTTAAACTACTCATTTGACATATTTAGATTAGTTTTTCCAAAAATTAAATTAATTTCAGTGGTATATTTATATAATATATAGTAACCATTTATATATTGATGCTTTAATATCAATTTTTTTTTTTTGTAAAAGTAATCTTTATATTTATTTTGCATATTGTCTCCTTCGATAACTGATTTATTCTGATATATAATATTATTGGTGGTTTTATTTTTCATTTAAATCAATACATAGAGAAAAAATTGAATTGTATATCGTCATTGCATGAAAATATATAATTGAATTTAAGTTTTCTATTTAATTTGGACATGAGTTGTATTTGTGAATGCTCCTGTTCGAGACGTTGAAATATACTTGGACAAATTATTAGAAAAATATTATTATGAATAACACCAGCCGGATTGCTTTTGAATGGTTGCCAACATGTAATTTAACTTTAAATTTAACTTAAAAACAAATTGCGATATCGAGTAGGTATCAATACTTATCAAAACTATTCTATTAATTGAAAGTATTTAACATATTGTGTTTAAAATATGTTTATAATTAATTTAATCAGTTAAGTAATTACTAATATACGAAGAAATTATTTTTGTAGCTATAAATTCAATAATCATGTTTAATATGATCAGAATGCACCCTACTCGATTGGCATATTTTAAATGAATATATTTGCATTGATAACTTAACGGACTGCAAATAATTACATTTAAATTAAATAAATTAAAGTTATTACAATAAATATAAAAATTAGTGACTATTTTCGAAATTTTTTTAAAACCCATTTTAAACAATATTTTCTATTTTCCAGAAATTGTAATTGGAATAGCGATCAAAGTAAAAATAATTGTATAGTTTTAAATTAAATCTTCTCTGTGATTTTATAATAATTTATACATTATTTTAATTGAAACAAAAATATTATTGGAATATCTGAGTAATATTATTATTATTTTATTTTTCGCAACTAAGTAAAGTTTTTAAAAATAACTAAATATAATACTAACTAAATATAACAAATTATAGTAACTAATTTCTTTTTAAATCTTAACTATTTTTTTGTGTTATAGTCAGTGTTGGGAATAGATAACTAATAATTTATCTAGATAAAGATAAAGATGTCTATACTAATTCTTATCTAGATACAGATAAAGATAGTTATACTAAATTTCATCTAGATAAAGATAAAAATAGGTACATTTTTATCTAGATAAATATGAGATAATTTCATGTTTGATTTTGAGAATATTCAGGATACTATAGCCTACAGAGATTAGGTAAAAAATTCATAATTAAAAACATTTTAAAATAAATATCATTTTTTAAACTCATTTCAAACATTAATAAACATAAAATATAAAATATTTTTTTTTGAAATAAACTTCATAAGAAGATGACAAATCATTCTCTAACTTAATAATAAAAAAAATCTTAGATTTGAAAAATAAAATAATAATACATTTCTGTCTTTTTTTTAACAAATTTCAAACATTTTGAAAATAAACATATAATATAAAGAGTTATTTTTTTAAAATAAACTTCATAAGAAGATTGTCATCTTGTCAGTTATTATCTGTGTAATAGGTATATGATGTACAGAAAAACGTAAAAATGAAAAAATAAAAACATTTTAAATTTTCAAATTTTATTTTTATTCTATTTAAATAAATTATTTAGATTGGTACTCATAGATAACAAGATTTTTATCTAGATGAATATAAAGATAACTGAGTATAAATTTATCTAGATAAGATAAAATATAAATAATTTTTATCTAGATAACTTATCTAGATACATTTATCTAGATATTTCCCAACACTGGTTATAGTTCTCGTAGACATTATTTAGTTCTAAAAATAATATTAATAATTAATATTATTATATATTTTCTCACTAATTATTAGTGAGAAAATATATAATAGCAATAAATGCTGTCCTGATTCGGTTGGCTAACGAAGAAAAACGAATAGAAATCAATCAAAAACTCTTATTTCCTTTACTTTTTTTCTAAACACATTTTTCCATTACCTTTTTTTCTGTAGTTTCTACCATTTTCATTTTGCACTTTTAACACACTAAAATAACAATTTACTTCCAATGTCCAACCATGTTTTATTTTATTTTTTTAGTTTGGTTTAGGCTGTGTAAGATTTCAGTATATATATATATATCCTAGATACATCTAGTTCGAAATTATTTTATTCCTAAAAAAAAAAAAACAATTTATTAATATTGAAAACTTCTACAATTGTAAGAAATATTTGTCCTTATTTCTATTACCAATATAACTGTAAACTTCGAATTCAATTTAAAATTAATTATTAAAAACTGATTTTGGTCTTTATTGTGTCAAATTTAAAATAAGACGAAAGAATAAATAATCTGAATTAAAAAATAAATTAAATAAATATAAAAAAAGTATAACTAAGATATACATTTTCTATTTGACGGGTTTAAACAAAAATATATCAAACGCAAACAAACCTAAAACAAATAGTACATAAGATTTTGACACAATACTTAAATTATTAGCACAGAAACATTTAATTAAGTATTGTTTACATAACCGAAAACAAATTACTCAATTTCATTTCTAAAGTCTGTCCACAATATTAATCACGGAGACATGAAAAATATATTTTAATTATAAAGTCACCCGTTGCATAATTTATTTAGTTTATCTTAAGATTAAAATAAAAATACAATGGTGTGCTGGTATTAAAAATTATTATATAAGTACTATTCTGAAAACTAAACGCACCAATGTTTTGAATTTAATGAAAACGATGTACAGACATATTGTACTGTTGTAAATAATACAATATCTCTATAACAAAATAATAACGATTTGTAAAATTATTTTGCTTTTGTGAGTTTTGGAATCAAAATATAAATAATGAATTCCCAAAAGCGCTTATTTCGCGATTAAAAATTCAGAATTTGATATGCTAATCGTATTCAAGTGTTTGAATAAAATCTTTTTTTTATACAAATTCGTTTTAAAACACTTCGTATTGAATTTATAATATGAAAACAATAGCACCTTTAAAATGTATACATATTATATACTACTTTCATATTTCAAACGCAGTTAAAGTACTAAATAAAAAATAAAAGGAAAAACTACAGCTACAGATGAAATACATTTTCAAAAAAAAAGACTGATAGCGGGAAGTATGGTAATGGGATCAAGACGTTAATATATAAACGTACATTAGCGTACATATGAGCGTGTGTGTGTGTGTGTGTGTGTGCGGGCGCGCGCTTGTGTGTGTGTATGTGTGCGGAGAAAATCATCGCACGTGATTTTTCTATGTAAGTGTTTCGATCGTACAGCCCCACTAGAGGCAAACATTTTGCTAACGAGTTGAATACTTGCGGAGAGAGTTAGACTTGTACTTGGGGCGGTGCTCTAAGCTCTCTACGTTAAATCCCCCAGACCCATGGACAGCTTATGCACACGTGTATTTCGCACCACTTTTTTTTTTCTATCTATTTATATGTTCGGATAAACAGGAAATCCATGTTGTACACGCTATTCGCGTACCGAAAGAATTAGATAATATATATATACACATACACCCACTCGAAAAGGGGCGGGTAAGTGTAGAAAATTAATGCACCTCTTCGGTTTCGTGATCACGATGGTGCGACAAATCGAGAAATGATACCTATCAAGCTTTGCCCGCGGTAACGTACGAAATGTGGACGATAACAGGTTTTCGAATCGAAGGGCACGCGAATATTTAGTCGTAACAAAGCATTAATACGTGCACTTAGTGAGACGTAACAATTTTTAGTTCAAACAACTTAAATCATCATCTAATGATGTGGAACAAATCCCTACTGTTACGGTATATTTAACGAGAAATTGAACGGGAATTAATGGAAAAAAACTTTAGGTTCATCTTTTAAACATAAAACGAACTGAAAATAATACAATATAATGTGATGTTCAAAATTTAAATTGAGAATTAATAAATTTAATACGAATGAACTTTATTTTGATAATATTCTAAAGAATTTAAAAATGCTTATCGGAAAAATTTTAAAAACTTGTACTTATAATTTTAGAAAAAGTAAACCATTACTTAACCGAAACAAATTGTTTTAAAGTTAGTAATCGTTCAGCGATTGCACCGTTATTATCATTAATCAACCTGTTCTATTGCAATGAAACAGTATTAGTCAAAAGCTTGAAAACAAAAATGTTTTTCTCCAACTAGCTTTTGATCAGTGTCTGGGTTTTGCTTACAACTCGAATAGGTACTTTGTATTTTTGTAGTGGTTTCGTCGGTTTAGAACATTACCGCTTAATCACTCCAGCATGCGGTTAACCCAGTGTACTAGAGCACCCGAATAGAAATCCAACGATAAAATGGGTAGAACACCGAAAGAATTCGGTAAAAAATTAAATTATAAAAAAAAAAAAAAAAAATAATAATAATTACATAATAATGGCTGTTACCAGATCACCAGTGACTATCTTCCGGCGCCGCACCGATGGTTAGCGACTATTTCGCACGGGAACGGAGCACGCGAAACGTTTCATCGTCTCGTTCGCGCGGAACTCTAGACGTGAACGTAACACCGTGCACCTATACCATACGATCAATAACCATATATTTATATCTATAACCGTATAATTATACGTGTCCGACGGGACCGGACACGTTTCATTTTCGTAGACCTTTTACATTCATTCATCCTAACCCCTCACCCACCCCACCCGTCCTCGTCTCGACGGTAACGCGGCGTCCTGCGTGAGCGATTTCAATGCGAACGCGTTGCGTCGCGACGCGGCTTCACTGTCCTACGTGCACGCGATATTCGCGCTATTTCAGATTATCAATTATCAAATTTCCATTATCAGATTTTATCATTTTATAAACAGCACGCATCACGATTTAAGATTACGTCTTAATTCGTGGTAGGTACGCATTGATCATGGATGGACGAAAGGCGTTCTTGGTAGAAAACTCGTACCTCAAGTACCGACTTTAAACATTATTTATATAGAAAGGCATATTCATGGAGAATTTCACCATTTGTACTTATAGTTAAAGAGACAACCTTAAGCTATCCAAGGAGTATATTCGAATGTTACCGACAACCAAATGTTGTAAATGAGTAGACAAATAAATCAAGTCGCGTTCAGATCGCGTGAAAATATTAAACCGTCCGATCGCGTTCGCTTCGCGCTATGCGCCACATGATTTCGGTCACGTAGGACACTTCCATGGGAATACCCGTATTTGAAATTTTCGCAGTGAAATCGCTCGCGTAAGTCTCGGCAGCACGCAGAACGCGAAATCCATTTCCACGAACACCGCAACAACACGCTCGCGCCACCGGCAACGTGTACCGGGTGTCGAACTGGGCTCCGCGAACGTGCGCGCGGTTATCACTTTTAGCTACGCGCAATTGCTACACTCGAACGGTGCGCGCGAATCGCTTACCGATGGAGTAGACCGCGCCGTCCAGCCGGAACACCGCGTTCGTGGCCCTCCCGAACAGGCCGTCCGCCTTCGGCCTGCCGGTCCTGCAGCCGGCCGCGTCCTCCGCGTCCGCGGGCCCCTTGTTGCTGCGCTCCGATCCGCGTTTCTCCATGCCCGTGTGCGGTGTCTGTGTGCGTGCGTGCGTCTAACGACCTGTGCGCGCGTTCGGCGCCGCGTGTCGTGATCACCGGGACCTGTGTCAGCGCGTGTGCTACGTGCACGCACACGCGGCGGCACCGGATCGCTCTCGCAGCGATCGGCGTACGACCGTCACGTGGGGCGGGGTGCGGGTACCGGTGGTCGGTGGTGACGGTGGATGCGTCGGGTGACCGAGAGCGAGAGGATCGTCAGGCGGTGGCGGCGGCGGCGGCGGTTTACGGTAGGAAAACGGCAGAGCAACAGCACCGACACGACCGTCCGGTAACCGATCCACGTGGCGAGTGACGGCCAAAGGCGGCGGCGGCGGCGGCGACAAAAACGGCGGCCCGCGCGTGTGCGTGAAAAGTGCGTGTTCCGGCCGAGTCGCGCGCGCGATTCGCGTGTGTCGACGACCACGCGCCGCGGTCCGGGCGGCGGTCGAATCGTTACGACGTCGTGCCGAGACACACACGTACGTGCGACACCCGTTCGCGCTCGGAGACATCGTACACCGGGCTCTAACATTTTACGCCCTAGGCAACACATTTCGGCCATCCTTTCATAAGTCATAACGTCCCTCCGCCTCAGAGAAAAATAAATAAATATATATTGCACTATTAGTATTAACATTAAAAGAATATCTATGCATGATTATATACATAATGCGACGTAATACCAATTTGTCAGTACACGTTTGCTGCTCCCCTAACGATTAAAAAAATTTGCCACCCGGCGCAACAAGGAACACTTGCCTCCCCCCAAATACGAGGCTGCTTTTAGGGGTAGAATTTTAGGGAAAATTATTTAACGTGTTTTTGCACAGTTAAAAATTGTCGGTACGAAAATTTACAACCCCCCCGCTCGCTGGTAAAAATATTACTTTTTGTACGCACCTGTTGTACACCGTGCCGGATCATAACACGCACATACCGTTGTCGAGATCCGGTGTCACGGACGCAGCCGCTAGACGTCACTGCAATCGTTCACGGTATTTCAACGGTACGATGGCCTTTACCTACGGTGTGCGTTCAATTCCGTCGTTAGGTTACATCCGGCGACATCTTCGGACACCCGTCCGGAATAAAATATTTCATAAAATGCAAATCCGTCTTGGGAAATTTTACCGTTTTCGCAGTGCATTACGTTTGGACGTGTTTTAGTGGGAATTCATACGATCAAAATGATTGTTAAATGTAATAACGAAATCGGCCTGCTGTAAAACGATTACAATACTGTAAATCAAATCAATACGCCTGAAAGCCAATCACTGTATAAAAACGTATGAAACACGAGAGTATTATGTTATTGTGTTTCGTGTGCTCCGAGACAGGGATAAATGATCGGACTACATTAATAATAAATGAAAAACGGTACAAAACTTCGTAAATTGTTATGCATATACCAAAGCGTTGAAATAAACAACTTTTAAAATGTAATATCACTCTTTAAACATTTGAAAAACAAGACATAAAAATATGATTTCTTTTTCTTTTCTTTTTTTTTTTTTTTTGTTATCTTGCTCTACTTTTTATCATATTATACATCATTGTACCTAAAGCTAATAAAAAATCTATAGTTTATCATAGATATATTGTGTACATGTATGAAAACAACAAGAAAAATATGTTGAATATATTAAATGTACATACATTGCTAAAAACGATATTGTTACTTATTCATAATTTAATAATCTAAATTTGATTTTTTTTTCGTGCTTAATATTTGAAACAAAAAACATGTGTAAAATAATTCTGAAACTCTAAACTGAATGGATTGAATGGAAGTAACTGAAAATCATTGATTAATCGTTTTTTACTAGTATAGTTTACATTGTTATTTACAATATTATATATTATAAGTCTACAACTCCTACTTCTCTATCAAGATAAAATATTCCGACAACATGTTAAAAAATATTCTTTATCGTACACTCATATTGCCTTTAGCTATCACGTTATGATGTACTAATATAACTCGATTAAAAAAAAAAGGTTCAACTAGATGGTAAAATTTTACAGTTTATCAATGTATTGTTTAATTTAATAACATATTAAAATATACAATAAGAAATCTATTATTATTTAAATTTTTTGAAAGACCGACAGATACACTTTCTCCGTTTTAATCATGTGTTTTTAAATTTTAATCATGTTTCTCTATAATGTACTAAATGACTTATAGAATCCGTATAATAGTCTAATTCCGCATATCTGTTTAATTTAATTTAATTTAATTTATACATACTTAAATTAAAACTAGATTTTTTTATTTTAATCAAAATATTCAATTTTATCGGTTATTGTATACACAAATTAATATGTAGATAATGTAAAAAAGACATTGTTAAAGAATGTGTTTATTTTAAAATTTTCATACTGACGATACGTAAAGTATGCAAAGAACTTTGAAATTCTTCTGATTAAATAAATATTCAATTTAAATTTCTATAGTTTTGAAAATGCTTTAAAATATAATTTGTGTATCAATGCGAATGAAAATAAATAATTTCCGAACAGAGTATAGAAACTATTTACTTCTTCCTTTGAATAATGAAAAAATACTTCAAATTTATATTTATCCTTAAAATATAAACTAATAATTGAAAATATATATAAAGATTATTTAAATACCTATAAATAACTTGAAAAATGATCCTTGAATATCCTTTTGAAAATAGGAATCTACAATTCTTATGAATTAGTTTTATTTCCAAGACTGTTCAACTTATTTCAAGTGTAAAAATATTCTAAAATATATAAATAAAAATAAACATAAATTTGAAAAAATCACTTCATTTAAAAAAAAATATTCAAAGAATTAAAAAATTAAGGAAACTTAAAGAAAATTCGTATTCTTCTTTTATTCTATGCGTAACAGTGGAACTGGGTACAACAAATTGTCAATTATTAATATTATTTATAATTTTTTTTTTTTTTTTTAATAAAAAAAAGTATACGGGTATACATATTGAATTTATAGGAATAATCCAACCCCATACTGATAGATATAACTAATTATTAATTGAAAATATGACATTAAATTATTTCATTTTTCAAATTAAAAATTATGTTTTTATGCAAAATAGACAATTACATTATAGTACGTAATAACGCATTAAGTCATTTGGCCTAAGATGTATGATAATCAGATATTTTAAAGATAATTTTGAAAACATATTAAATATAAATACATTTTTTATATTGTCTACTTACAGATTATAGTATACCCATTACAATATTTTATTAAAACAAAATAACACTATTAAGTATTTATTTTAATAATTAATAAACTTTTTATAATAGTATATATATATATATATATACATAAATCTTATATAAAAGAAAGATGTCCGACACACTCACTCTTCAAAAACCAAATCTAATCACTGGACCTAGAATTTAAAATGTTGTATGTGTACGTATATCTCTATTGGTTTGAAGGTGAAATAAAAAAGAATTCCTTCCCAATTATTACCAATGGAGTTAAAAAGGGTAAACATGTTTATACGTTTTATCGATATTTTAGGAATTAGATTTTTATTTTCAATGGTTAACATGAACATTTCTAATCATCAGCTTCTGGATTTAACCTTAATCGACCCTTAAATGGGTCAAAAGAGATAACAATCAACTTTTTACGTAAACATATAATTAGTAAAATAATAATTAATTTAAAAATTAAGACTCTGGTCTTATAATATTTGAAAACATGATAAAAAAAAACACTATAATATGCATCGGGTTTTATAATACTTGAAAACATGATAAAAAAAGAACCGGATGGGCCTCGCTCTGCTGTACAGTTAGGGGTGGAGTGCACCTCGCTTATAGGATAGGTCATTATTATAATGGATTTGTTAAATTTGAATGCAATGATAGATATCATTGTATACGAATAACGATTCTGAACGGAGTTCATATGTTTGTCTAGGATATAATACATTGTTATTTATAAACATTGTAAAAAGTATATTTTTTTTTATTTTGAAACGATAAATATATTTTTCAACCAGGATGGGTTGGCAGTTGCATACAGCGATATAGTTTGTCAGTCTAGAACATTCTACATTATATTATATTTTACATGTAATTTTATGTCAATATTCGCTGTTCAAACGCTTATAAAAAAAAATTGTACCTATGGATTTTAATAATTTTTGAATGACATTAAGAACTACTTCTGTGGAATCTTCGATTAAATTTTCAAGTATTTTGTAGTAGCCAAATTTTTTTTATCACCGATTTTAAAAATAAAATGTAAAAAAATCGAATACTTTAAATGCCTATAAGTGGCTTAAAAATCAATATAATATTTTGAAAAAAATATTGCATAAAATAAATACCAATCTTAACAGCTGGTAGAAATTTCAAAAATCTGCGACTTATACTTTTTGAATTATAACAAATATTTAAAATCGTCTGAGAATAAATCGCTATTTTATGGAGTTTCGT
>JASXSY010000384.1:0-112794 GCA_034509805.1 Sipha maydis | reverse complement strand
TAGAAAATTATAATTTCTAAAATAAAGGTTCCATAGTATTTTACGATACATTTTATAGAGTTCCATTCAAATGCGAAAAACTAATAAACTACCCTATTTGGCCATTTTTCAACCATCTTGAAGGACGTGAAGGAGTTGAGTTATCGAAACCAAATTTGGCCTAATTTTTTTTTTAAGGTAATAATCAAAATGGTGGGTTAAAAATATTGACCTTTTTTTTCTTCTCCCATAACTAAGGACCACCCTAATATATATATATATATATATAATACATAATTATATACATATGTACATATGTATATACATAATTTGGAAAATTTACAAAAGGAAATGGGGAAATTAAAATGACGAGGGACCCGCGTCTTGCAACGCCTCAATTATCGTGTCTGATATTGTGAATTAAGGCTGGATTTAGTGCTCGACCGACGCTCAGCGCTGACGTCGGTCGAACGTAGCTATATCAATATATGCATATGACCAACTACAGTGCAGCGCTGATAAATTGCTACGCGCGTACAGCTACGTCGCGCTGACGAGAACCGTCGGTCGAGCGCGTCCGTTGGGCGTACGTCGGTCGATCGACAGGTTATTTCAGTAAATGCAAGCGTTTAGTTCCACACTGACGACGACCGACCGTATGGGCGTACACAAATGTGTACATGACATTTTTTTCTTATTACAATTTTATGTTATAACCGACCGAATTTGCCGTCGGCTAAGCACTAAACGCTTGGTGATGATCAGCGCGTACCATCAGCGTGCACGGTACACGCTGACCGTCGGTCGAGCACTAAATCCAGCCTAAAAATTACTTCGCGCCGCGCGTGCAACGTTGCATTGCAGGTTCGGCGCGCTCGTGTGTACCCGCCTGTAGGGGGGGGGGGGGAGACAAGACACATAAGCAAACAGCAATATATTTCAATATCTTTCATATCAATTATGATTTTGTTTCGTTCACATTTGAATGATCGCTACGTAATTGATAGTTATTACCAATATTAAAAGTAATGTTACCAGTAATGTTACCAGTATTGTTAAAAACAATATGAATACTTTCAGGTGATTCTGATTTTTGTTTTTTGAATATTTTACCCGCAATATTCCGCACGATGCTAAACAAAAAAGATGCTGCATCTACAGGGTTTAAAATGTTTGATAGATCACGTTTTCTTATTTCACGATTATAATCCACTGAAATGTTCATTTTTTGAATTTCATTTATTATATCACATAAAGTGAACTTTATTGAATCATTAAATTCATTTTGGATTTTCTTTGGTTCCTTTAAAATATTAACAGTATTGTTAATAACATTTAATGTGCTATTAACAATATGAATACTTGCAGGTGATTCTGATTTTTGTTTTTTGAATATTTTACCCGCAATATTCCGCATGATGCTATACAAAAAAGATGCTGCATCTACAGGGTTTGAAATTTCTGATACATCACGTGTTAATATATCATAATTAGAATCCAGTGAAATGTTCATCTTTTCCATTTCATTAATGATTTCAAACAAAGTGAACTTGGTTAAGTTATTAAATTCACATGGGATTTGGTTCCACTTTGGTTCCTTTAAAGTATAAAAAATTAATTTTTTTTTTTATTTTTGATTAAAAGAGAATTTACAATCTGTACAAACAAAACAAAAACAATAAGTAAATATGATAAAAATTATGTATAACAATGGCGTGAATGAAATGATTGGGGAAGAGGCCCATTGGCAACACCCTCATAATTTGAAATTTAACAATTTATTATAATAGGTCACGAGACCAATTCCTTTTTAATCGTCTTTTCGGGTTTTTGTGTGAGGACATATTTTTTATAAGAGAATTTGTGTGGGAGTCGAGTTTGGAATGGAATCTTTTGTAGTGAGAGGTAGCTAGTTCTTTAACTGTTGCGATGTTGAGGTCTTTGTTAAGCGCAGCATTGCTTATGTACCATGGTGCGCCTGTAATTGTACGAAGAGTGATGTTCTGATGGGCTTGTATTGGACGAATGTTGGAAGGTTTAGTCGGTCCCCAAATTTGGATTCCGTAAGACCAAATGGGTCTTCTTACTGTCTTAAAAATTAATAACTTTGTTTTTAGGCTTAGTTTGGATTTTAACAGTGGACGAAGTTTGTGTAGTCTTATGTTTGCTGCTTGTCTTTTAAGTTTTAAATGGGGTACCCATGTGAGGCGCTTGTCTAATGTTAAACCTAAGTATTTTATTTGATTAGATGATGGTATGACTTTATTGTTGACAGTAATATTGGGGCAGTGGTCTTTTTTTAAGGTAAATGTAATATGGGCAGATTTGTTTTCATTTATTTTCGTTTTCCATTTTTTTGACCAAGTTTTGATTTTAGAAGTATGATTTTGTGAGTTTTTAGAAGCAGTGATGGGATTTTTGTTGATGGATAGAATAGCAGTGTCGTCGGCATAGGTTGCTAGTATCGTATTTGGGTCGGTGGGTATGTCAGAAGTATATATATTATATAAATCCGGGGATAGATCGCTGCCTTGAGGAACCCCTGCATTGATATCAAAAGATCCAGAGTTATCATTATCTTGGCGTACTTGAAAAGTTCTGTCTTTTAAGTATGATTTGAGTAGTAGAAAGTACGGTGCCGGAAATATTTTTTTGAGTTTAAATAATAAACCCGCATGCCAAACTCGGTCAAAAGCTTGTTCTATGTCAAGGAATAGGGCTGTACAATATTGTTTTTTTTCGAGAGCTGAAGCTATTGAATCAGTTAAGCGATGAATTTGATGGATGGTTGAATGTTTTGGACGAAAACCGAATTGGATATTTGGGATGATACCTCTTTTTAACATTATTGGTCGAATTCTTTTGAGCAAAAGTTTTTCAAATAGTTTTCCGAGTGTAGGGAGTAGACTAATTGGTCTGTATGAGGTAGGTATGTGTTTTGGCTTCCCAGACTTGTGGATAAAAATTATTATTGCGGATTTCCATATCGAGGGAAAATATGATAATCTTAACATTCCATTATAAATATATGTTAGATAGATTATACATTTTTTGGGGAGATTTTTTAATATCTTATTAGTAATGAGATCGTTTCCGGGGGATTTATAAGCAGACAATTTTATTAAGGTATATTCAATTTCGCCTGGCGAAATTGGTTTTGCTGGTAATGACATTGGTAGGGGACTGTCAAGAAAGTTGTATATATCGTTGAGGTGGGTATTATTGTCGACGATATCTTGGTGTGGTTTAAAAATTTTATGGAGCTGATTAGCGAAAGTGTCAGCCTTCTGTTTATCGGTTACACTATATGTGCCGTCAGTAAGTCGAAGTGGTGGGATATATTCTCTAGTTTTTGTTAAATTTTTTATTGCTTTCCATAGAGAGCCGTTTTGAGGATTAAGATTGTTTAGGTGTGATTGATATTCCTCTGACTTGAGTTGTTTTATTTTATTTTTTAGTAAATTTGTTGTTTGATTAAGTTATTGTTTGAGACTGGGATATCTGTATTGTTGCCAGCGAGCTCTGATTCTGCGCTTTAGTGCTATTAATTGTTGAACGTTGCAAGGTAATCTATTATTTTTATTGGTAGTTTGATTTTTATTCAGGTAAGAACTAATATTTGCTGATTGTTGAATGTTTTTTACCAAAGCAGCATATTCAATTTCATTGCAAGTTTTCAGGGATATATTTAAATTCATATTATTGTCTACGTGATTTTTAAATTTAGTCCAGTTTATTGGTTAGTGAAGGTCTAATGTTATGGACTGGGTTACCTCCTTATGTTAATATAACAGGTGAATGATCACTTGAGAGGTCGCATATATTATTTGCTAAAGTGGTTAAGTGATTTGGCAGTTTGGTCCAAATATGTCTGGATGTCTATTTAAATGAGTGGGCCAGTAGGTTGGACCAGGAAAAAAAAAAAAAATTAAAGTTAAGTTAAAATCACAAAAATATTTAATCATCACTTTACCGGATATTGCGTAATTGCGTACCAAGACCGGTAAAGAACCTATTTCCCAATCTTAGTACGTTTCAGCGCGGGGGGCGAAGCCAAAACCTTTCTGCATGATGTATACATGTTTTTAACGATTCTTATCTGATTCAGCGCGAGGCGGAAATGTTCACAAGTTTTGACATCACTATTTAAAACAACACAAGATGTATCAAACTTAAAAATTTGACTTACATCCATTTTTACTTTAATGAAGTATCTAATAATTAAGCATCCACATTTAACAATATATGTAAATTAAAATTACCACACTAAATAGGTATTTATGTCACATAGAACGTTGTGAAAACATTAAAGGTGCGGCCCCACTGGGAGCGATTCTGCGATTCTGCGATTCGAGCGTTTCTGCGATTAATCGCCGAATATCAAACTATTTTGTTCTTTCAGCGATTACCGCGCGTGTAAAGCTACACGCGACACGCGGCACGCGCTCAGTGGGGCCACTATATATGAGTTACATACTTTTGTTAAAATCGCTAAAACGCAAAATCGTTACACGCTATCGTAAAAACGCAAATCGCTCCCAGTGGGGCCGCAGCTTAACCGATATTTACAATTTTATCTTATTTGGGTACATTTTACAGACGATTTTGAAAGTTACCCTGTGCACACTAATAGTTGCTACCATAATCGTTATAAACTTTTAAGATAAAATACTACTACACATAGTAATACCTATACTACCTACTATGCCTAAATAGCCATAACTATTAATATTGATACCATCAGCTTGAGTCGAAAGAAACATTACGAGATAACTTAACAGCACATTTTATAATTCACAACGCTGTATATAACACGTATTCAGCCTGATTAAAAATATGTTACTTATATTATTATTACTGATACTTATATTATGAGTTATGACTATGTAATATGTCTATAATATAATGTGATGAACATATTAATAAAAACAGAAATATGTATTTATTGTTAATTTTTTGGATTCATAACTATAAATCTTGATAGTAAAAGAATGTATGTAGGTAACATTTAATATTATATTTGTTTTAAGTGTTTGTATAAAAATTACGAAGCCTATCGCGCTGAATCAGATTAGGATCGGTAAAACATGTATACATCATGCAGAAAGCCACGTTGAAACGCCAACGGTTGTGTAGAGCTACCGTGTCAGTTTTAAAAACGGCCCTTAGTCTTATGCAAAATATAACAATCAACTTACTTGTTTTCTTATTACAGCACTTTCTGTTGTTAATATACAAAAACATAGTAATATTAACATAAATATCATACAATTTGTCTTTTTTGAAGACGTTCTATAACATAAATCACGTTTTGGTACAATTTCCAGATCATCCATCTAAAAAATACCAAAAATTTTATTTTTTCAGTTAGAAATCAGTTTTAGGCTATAATATAATATTTACTTCTATTATGGTATGCTCTTTGTACATTGCCGAACAATTTCTTAATAATAAATAATGTCTAATAGTTTATTAGAATAATAACAATTATAACAAATTAAATATTAACAAATAGTTTTTTGTTTACTGAAATATTTGCGAAAATAACTTCTTAATGACAGTTGACGACAAAATTCATTCAAGCCAACTTATTATTATATAATATATACAATTGTAAAGCTGCTATTTTTTATCGATATTTATTTAATTTTGACTCTTTTAATTTCTATAAAACTGTGTGCTTATTGTTTTAGAAACATTGCATGACTCAAGTGACGAGCCAGATTTTAATATATTGTCACCTACTAACGCAGAACCAATGAATAAAGAAAAATAGTCAGCCTATGACCTTATTAATTATACTCCAAACTACAGGAACGTGTGCAAATCATACTATACAATAATTTTGTTACTTAATTTAACTAACAAATAAACATTACTGGTGATACGTTTCTTTGACCAGTCAAGCGAATAAGCACAATAATATAATAATATCAGTACACGTATCATAATAATTATTGGTAATAACCAGGGCTCGTAACTTCATGCACTCAATGCAGTAAATAAACAAGTATGCATTCATGCACTAAAAATTGTCAGAATATGCATTAAAATATACACTAAAAAGTTCGAAAATATGCATTTATATGTCCTAATATATTTAAATTATGCATTCAAAATATGCTTTATGAAAAAAAATCACGAGCAATTTTTAAAATACTTAGAATAAATCCATACATTTTAAAAGTAGTTTATTCCTTTTAATTTCTTTTACTAAATTAATAAATATCAAATACACATGATTTATACACTAATCAGAGTAAGAAAGAAGATAAACCTGTTGGGTTGGGTTCTGAAATAATTAATATTAATGAAGAGAATTATCAGCGAGGAATTGAAAATTGGTTTCAGTCACTGGATAGAACATTTGGTCCTAAAAAACTCGCAAACGGTGATATTACCTTAGGTGATAAAGAAGTAAAATTCACTTTATATAATCACAATTTAGTATAATTTATTTCCTCGGTTTATACGAATTATTTCGGTTAACACGAAACTCGAACAAATTTTAGGTACCATATTGTCGTTTTGTTGATTAACACGAACAGAAAAATGTCAATCTGTACATATGTATGTATCTATTTTCGTTTTATTACTCGTATAGTCGTTAGTAATTTAATCTTTATAAGACAGTTTTATCGATATCTTATCTTATCCCTACTATGTATGTACATATTCTCTATTGTAGGTACATACATATGTATACATGTGTAAATTTGTATTTTTGCAATCTAGTTCGGCGATAATCGCTCTCGTTGAAACTAATTATTGCTCTATCGATCAGTTGGTTAATTGACTTTGTTGGTGTCGTTAGTGATTGACCAAAATGAGTTTGAAAAGGAAGCAAATGTCTATATATATTCTTTATATATGTAATGTAGCGTATTAATTAATTAATTAAAAATATTTCAAATATTTGTTTATATGTAGTATGTATGTACCAATGTAATGTAAATTTATATTTTGAAGATTACTTAATAAAAAAAATGTATTTGAGTGTAAAATAACGTATACGATTTAATCTTCTCTGATAACACGAACAAATTCGTGTTCAACCTATCGGTTTACACAAATTCTTTTAACACGAACAGGTTATTTTGTGGTCCCGTCGTGTTCGTGATAACGAGGGAGTACTGTAGTTTGTAATGACCGTAAGCACGTGTGCGTATCCGATCGTCGTCGACAACACGTTTATCGTCGAAACGATTAAGGGTCATTTTCATCGTCTTGATATGGTGCTCGAAGGATCGGATCGACACGTTCTCCCTGTACAGTGTGTACGGGTATAGGTTGAAAGTGGTGTTGGGGTGAATTTCACGCCGGCAATGTTGGTGACGGTAGCAGCAGCGGCATTCCCATGTATCGTCTCGATGACAGATCGGGCCATCAGACGTGCACGCAGTTTCAGCTCTTCATCATTTAACGCTGCATCATCATCAAAGTCATCGATCTCGTCACAATCATCACTCACCTCCTCGCTCTCACCACAATCATCAACGTGGTCGTCGTTGTCGACCTTGAACAGACAGCGTTTGTGGTCCTCGATCGTCATGTGATTTCGGACCACATGCCCTTGAATCCCCTTGTTCATAAGTTTTTGTCCCCCTCGATTTTGTATGCATATGAATTCGCCCAGAGTGCAATGAATTCGTACATAGTACGGCCAGCCGTCTCGTCCTTGAACAATCCTAGTATTTTTTTACGCATAGCGACGTGACAGGGGTGTGTGACGGGGAGATTCGAGGTGTCCATTTGTTTGAGGAAGGTGGGGTTGTCCACCAGGTCCTTGTAGAATTCGACACACCAGGGAATCTATATAAAGGTATTACATTCGTTAGATATATGAGTGTAAATAATATTATACCGTAAGTACCTGTATCCATATACAACAGTCTAATTGAGTCGTTGTAATGCTGCCGCATCACATTGTAATGATAGTCGTACATCAATTCCTTGCTTATTTTCAGAACGGCGAACCCTACTTAAATAGGCTTGGACAGTGGTTGAATTGGAAAAAAAAATAAAGGTGGACTCTAAATATAGTTGAACAATTAGCGTTCCAGAGCAAATAAATCTAAAAGTAACCCGTGGGGGACTTCGTCCCCCACACCCCCTAAATTCATTTAAAATATAATATTATATTTAAATAATATTATTTATTATATAAATATATGAAATATATCCAATGACTAACACAGATATCTGAAATATCTATTACAAATAATAAACAATACTAAAGGTATTTTATTTATTTATTTTTTTTTGTATTATTATTTTTATTTTTTTTTATTAATGTTATTATCTATTAATCTATCAACACAGCAAATTTAAAAACTAAAAAAACTGTAAATGTTTTGCCACATGATAAAATTACTTACTCGATTAATTTGAATTAAAAATAACTCAGGTATTTTACAATTACCTACAGAAAAATTTAAATGTATAGAAATATTCCTCTCTTATTAGTATGTTATTTTTTTTTTCAATATTAATTTAAATATTTGAAGTTTAATTTTAGTTAAATAATTTATTTCATCCTGTGAGTGGCTGAGACTATATTCTTAGATGTGCTGCAAGTTGAATAATTATTATTTTTATCATAGGTATGTATAAAATATAAAAGTATATGTATTACTTTAAAATGTATGACTAAAAAAAATATAAGGAACTTTTAAATTGTATTTATTAAAATTATTATTTAAAAATTAAAAATAACAAACATTTTTAATCTTTTATTAGATTCCATAATGATTCATAAGAATTTTCTTCTGCTATTTTTATTCTTTTAGGACAGTTTTCTTCAGTTGCAAGTCTTTTTCCTTTTTTTATCCAAGATTCAATCCATTTTGTTGTATTTATTTTTTCAACTGGTGGACCAACAGCATTTATGAATATTAATGATGAAATATGTTCAGAACTTAGGGTATTCCTTTTTGGAGATACTATTTCATTCATAGAACTGAAGGCCCGTTCGCATTCGGATGAAGATACTGCAATTGTTTTAATTGCAGAGGTCAAATTTTTGAGGTCTTCTATATTTTTATCCCGAGTGTCTTTAAACTCACGAAAACCTCTAACAGCACTAATTTCATCAACTTTGAATTTTTGTGACAAGCGACGAATGCTATCATCGCCATACTGAATGTTGAAATTGTCTGGCCAAGTATTTGAATCAAAAACAATTAAATCAGCTAATAATTGATCATAGGTTTCTTTAAATAAGTTAGAGGAAGCATTTGAAACATGTGATGACTGAGTAGTAAATAATCGACTTTTTAGATTATTTGAAATACTTCTGAAAAATTGTCTAGGATTAATCTTTTGCACGCTTTTGTGGATATGAAGTTGGATGCCTTTAAAAACCATTTCTTCATTTGCTAAATTTACTTCTGTTAGTTTGGGTCCATGTATTTCAATCATACTATCCAAAATTCTAACTGTTCGGTCGATCATAGTATGAGCTTTTGCCAAACCTAAATCTCTTTTTTGCAGTTGTAATGACAAATCAGATAATTCATTTAATACATCATATAACATACCTAAATTGAATACAAAGTCTTTTGATGTTAACATATTATTTAGACCTAAATATTTAGATCTTACTTTTCCATCTCTTTTATAGTCAATAGAAGATTCCTGAAAATGTTTATGGAGAGCAACATAGTTATTCCAAACTGCACGTACTGTTCTAAAGCTGGATGCCACCCACCGAATTGTAAATATCTTTCCTATATTTAAAATTCTGCTTTCTAAAGATGCAGCACATGCATTAAGTTCTGTCATATTTTTGGGAGATTGGTGATACAATGAATAAAGTTTTTCAAAAAAACATTGGAAGTGATTGAGACCTTGAACTTCTTTAATAGTATCACTTACCGCAAGTTCCAATCTATGGTTACAACAATGCCAGATAATGAGGTCAGGAAAAATTTTTTGTAGTAAAACACCAACTCCAGATTTTCTTCCCAGCATGTTAGAAGCTCCATCACTAACAAATCCAACTAGATTCTGTTTTAAAAAATCTAATTTGATTCCATGTTTTAACATATTGTTGATTATAGCAGTTTTAATTGATTCAGCTGAAGTACAGTCTAACTCAATAATATCAAAAAAAAAAATATTAATGTCTTGAGAATCACCATTAGCACATCTTAAGCAAATAACTAACATTGTTTTTTTGCTCAATGTAGTTGACTCATCAACAACAATACATAATTTTCTATTATTTTCAATAATATCTTTGCAAATTTTAAGCCTCATTTCATTAGAAATATGGTCAACAATATTAGCACAAGATTTATTGGTTTGTAACACTCGACCCATATTAACTCCATTGAGAACTTGTAGGTCTATTAATTTAGGCATATCTAGAATTGGACGTTGATTTTTGGCAATGAAGTAAGCTGTTCTAAATATTTTATCTGTACTTTCATATTGTAATTTATTATTTTTTATAATTTGTAGATCCATAGTTTCTAGCTTCCTGCGATGAATTATGTTCTCTGCACTGATATGTGATTGACTACACTTATGCTTGGAGATCTTTTTCCTCAAACTAGCTTGTTGTTTGGATATACTATTTCCAGATGGAACAATGTCACATTGAATCCAGTTTGATGAAACATGCACATGAGATACTTGATTCTTATTAAGATTTAAATTTACATTACAACATATATTACAACCCAACTTTTTGTTTTTGAAATACAGCCATGGATACTCTTCACAAAAGTATTTTGCTTGTTTTGAGTCCCAACATTCAGGAGTGTCATCATCTCTTGTAAATTCAATTGGTTGATATAAACTGTTGTTAACAGCAATGGAGTCTTCATTATTTACTGAAAAAAAATACATGCTGAGTAGTAATAAAATGGGGCTTCTGCGTCCATTTTTCCAGGGAGAAATTTTTTTAAAAAAAAAAATTTCAAATATGTATAATGGGGCTTCTGCGTCCATTTTTCCAGGGAGAAATTTTTTTAAAAAAAAAAATTTCAAATATGTATAATGGGGCTTCTGCGTCCATTTTTCCAGGGAGAAATTTTTTTAAAAAAAAATTTCAAATATGTATAATGGGGCTTCTGCGTCCATTTTTTGCAAAAAAGATTTCAGTGTACACATCGTTTTCACTTACTTTAACCGTTAATTTTTACTGACTGTTAAACGAGTAACACGTAGCAATGTGGAAAGATTTAGGTGTTTACACCGTTTTCACTTACTCTAACCATCAATTTCTACTGACTGTAAAACGAGTAACATGTAAAAATGCACATAACAATTATTAATTAAATATACTTTTATTTAGAATATTTAGATAGGGTGATTAAGGTTTTTACAAACAAATTTAAATAATTTTTTTATTTATTTATTAATAAAACATAAAATACATTTTATACTAATTTTTTTACTTCTCTAGTTAATGGTACATATTCAATTATACGATCATGAATTAATAAACAATAAGCTGCAACACCGTTAAGATTTTCTGATGCCTCGATTTCTAATCTAACGTCGACAGTTGACGCTGTACCAGTGTCCACTTGTTTTGAAGTATCGATGACGAAAATCGTAGCATTTTCTTTAAAATCTTTGAGATTTAGAAGTGGTTCACGTATATTTTTCCCATAGTACGATTCTTGAAACGATGTATACATATTATATAATACTGAGAAATTATTTTTACTAAAATTTAAATTTAAATTATCGTAAGGATAAACAGTTGAGTTTAAAATTACTCTCACATTCGTCAAGTTACAATTATCAAAATAACTACAATTTTTTTCAATATTGTTTTTACGTTCTTTTTGCAAACCAAGTATGATATAACGTGGTTTTTCTAACTTAGATGCAGTTTTTAAATTCCAAATCACACTCTTAGAAACTCCGAGTTCAGGATATTCAAATGTTTCAAATGATCTGTAGGGAATAAATAAACTTTTTTCTTCCTCAATTATTTTCATTATTTTCAATCTTTCCGAATCGTCAACACTAATATGTGGAATCTTCCAAACAAGCTTATCAATTTTAATCTTGCTAGTGGTATTAACAGGTATTGGAGTACCAGGTGTCTTATTAATTAAAAAATGTGTATCGTTATTATTTCTTGTTAATACTAATTCAATCCGGGAATTTATTAAAACTTTTTTGAAATCTTCAAAAATTCCTAACCAATATTTTAATGGAATACATGCGCTAAATGCACCGTCGATGGATGTTATATTATTTTCCGGTAATAACCAACCTGAATTTCCATAACAATTCAAATTATTCGGTGTACACGATAAATATCCTTTTAACGTGCTAGTCACACCGAGAAGACGAGTTCTATCTACTTCTATTCCGTTAATTTCTAATCGCACCTGATCGAATGCATAAGATAAAGCATTATTACACATTTTGATTTTCGTTGAGTCTGTCATTTTTCCCTCAATAAGAATAAAACTGTCATGAAGGTATGGAAAAACATCTGTTTGTTGAACTGCAATACGTATTTCATCGTTTACTTCAAACGAGTTTGTATAAGGCACATATGAATGATATTCGACTTTACTAATTTTCGAGTCAGTTAAATAATGTGAGTCAATATCTAAAATATCGCTTTCAGGCATTTTATTTTAATTGATAACCTAAACTTTTTAAAATATTTCTACTCTTTAATGTTAATTTAATTTTACCTGCTGTCAGATGAGAACCAGATATATTACTAACGGGTTTAATAGAATGTATTGGTCTTTTATTATTAATTTTAGTGAAAAATTTAAGCCCCATGTTACGATCCGTGTCGTTTGATGTGTAAAACGATAGTTAATTTTTCTTCAAAATTATCTATTGGATTGTTTTCTTGATCTACTAAATGAACATGTATTCTATCAATAGTTGATGATAATAATGGGTAATATATTAAATTATTAGGACTTTGAATGATTTTAGTTCCTGTATTCTCGATAGGGAAAAATTCATAAATCGAGTGAGATGGTTTACCGTTAACGAATGAACCTTGAGCTATATTACACATCACTTTTATAGAATTTATTGAGTT
This sequence comes from Sipha maydis, assembly GCA_034509805.1. Taxonomy (NCBI): domain Eukaryota; kingdom Metazoa; phylum Arthropoda; class Insecta; order Hemiptera; family Aphididae; genus Sipha; species Sipha maydis. Next base: position 99,779 of record JASXSY010000384.1, on the reverse strand, counting down.
TATATCAACAGCTTTTTCTGATTGAATGGTGTTTCTCGCATCATAACGTGATTCAGTAAATCCTAATATTGATGCTAAACTTCCAAATGGGAAAATTATAACACCATTACATTTAATATAACACTTAAAATCATTTGGATTAGTCCACATATCAAATTTTCTACTTATTTTATCATTCAATGGTTTTTGCTCATTAATATGTTTCAAAATCTCAGCTTTAATATCTTTAATTTCATAACAACCGGTTTTTATTGTAATTTCCATTATCGATTGAGAATCAAAATGTATTATTATACGATTGTTAGTTTGATTTACATTTGGAAACGAATTATATGTTTGCAAGGACAGCAAAGCTATTTCCGAATCATCGTAAACGTTAATCAATGGAAAATAAGTTGAAGATAGTGACGTTTTCTTTCCTGCTAGACTTAGAGTAACTGATTCATGCATTGCAAAAATTCGAGACACAAATGCCCACAATTGAACGAATTATAATTTTGATAACGTAAGTAATTATAAAAAATATTATTTTTTTTAAAATATTTTTGAGTTTCCGTTGAAGGCACCAGATCACCAAATGGATCAAAATAAGTAATATCGTTTTTATTTTTATAGTACGCTACCCAGTGAGTACCCTTTCCACTCAATCGATCAAGGTTTATTATCCCGCATTCAATTGTATTAGGCTTCTCGGGCATGTCATCACGTGAAAAGACACCGCGAAAATGATTTATTTTTAACTTTGTAACGTATTTTATAATATCATCACGCGTGAGCGGTCTGTTGGGTAGCGTTCCAATTAGTTTTTTTTCTTATTCACATTTTTACATCCAGATCCTCTCTTATTCAAATATAAACCCTTACCTGTAGACGTGTTTAAGTATAAACCGTTTCCTTTTTTTCTAGAATTCTTTACAGCAGTATAAGCACTTGAAACACCTGATACCAGACTTCCTAGAGCTGATAATCCAGCGAATACTGAGCGTATAGGGATACCTCCTCCTATTTGTGAGGGGCATGGAATTATTCTATTTACATTTTTTTTAGGTTTTTTACGTTTTTTCACAATCCTTTTCTTAGTATTATATCCCATACCCAATTTTTGTTTAGCTTTCATAACGTTCACTACACCATATGCAACGGCTTTTTCTCTCCAAGAACTGTCTCCAGCTTTTACCCTTTCCCACGCACGATTCTCTAAAATTTTATCTGCCTTATGTCTAATGTTCAAATCTTTAGATTTCAAGTATGCAATGTCATGACTTCTACATGCGTTGTCTAGCGGATTTATACCTTGTTGACCGGCTATGATTCTATCTGCTACTTCTGTACCGGGTCCACAAAATTGATATCCAGGGACGTGGGCTTCAAACGGTAAACTATTTATAAGTGAATTTAGGAATCCTCTACCAGTATTATTTCGTGACTTACCAGTGGAACACATCACATTAAACTAGCTAAATATTTAGAGTTCACGTTATATATAAATGCACGAAAATGCGGCTAATCGAACAGAAACATAGACTTGATATTGAAAACATGGATTCAAATATAGTAAAACAACCATCGAGACACGGTCCACTTTTACCTGACAGTATACGAGGTATAGTTGTAGGACCTTCTGGATGTGGAAAAACAAATGTTATGTTCAACCTGATTGTAAATAGAAATGGTTTAAAATTTGAAAATATCTATTTATACTCGAAAACACCTGACCAAGAAAAATATTCATTTTTAAAAAAAATAATTAATGGGGTTAAAGGTGTTAATTTATTTACATTTACCAATGCTGAAAAAGTTATTAAACCGAATTTAGTAAAAAAAAATTCTGTTTTTATATTTGATGATGTTATTTGTGATACTCAGACACCAATTCGAGATTATTTCAGTATGGGTAGACATTCTGGCGCAAATTCAGTATTCTATTTAGCACAAACATATTCAAAAATACCTAAACAGCTTATACGAGATAACGCAAACTTTTTATTAATATTTAAACAGGACGATAAAAATTTACACCATATTTTCAACGACCACTGTTCTACAGATATGGATTTTTCAAAATTTCGAAAAATATGTCATGAATGTTGGAATCTTGTAAATTATGGTTTCATAGTTGTTGATAAAACATGCGAAATGAATAATGGTAGATATAGATCAGGATTCCATTCGTTTATAGATATCAAATAACACATAAATACCTCACACAATTTTAATTTTTCCTCATTCATAAAAATGTCAGACAGCGAGGTAGTATTAAAAAAATTGATATTGAGTAGAGATAATATTAAACAAAAAACTATGGAACTGAAGCGTGGTATTATTGATTCTAAAAATTATTTTCAAGAAACGTTTAAACCGCTTATCGATCCGCTTAAATCGATTGCTGAAAAAAACGAAATACAATATAATACGATTAAACACGAATCCGATGGCGAGGACAGTGAGATTTCAGACTTTACACATTTTTTTAACACTTCTCCAAGACTTAGAACGTACGATAAAACATTTGGTTTATATTATGATAAAAAAAGCGATAAACTTAAAATAGGGTCGTTTCCTGTCATCTTTATTAATAACCAATTAAATGTTGGTGACCAATATTTTCCATGGACTAGAGGTCTTCAGTCTTTACTATGTGAGAAAAATCCTAGTGGAATGAATTTTACCGATGTCGAATCGTATTTTGAAATTTTGAAATATACAAAAGTACATCTCAAGCCTGACGGGAAACCTAAAGCTAATAGTTTCTTTAAGTGGACTAATATTATAAAACCGCTGTATGAACGCATGAAGGCTGAATCAAAATCTAATACTCCTATAATGGAACCACAAAAAATATCGACCGTAAAATTAGATTTAACACCTGCGCATATGTTTTCTAATCATCCTAATAAAAAAGTTAAGACGTCTGATAACAAAATTCCGCTGACTAACCGTCCGTTTGATTTTTCTCAGCAGAAAATTGAGTCTAGTGAAAACCAAAATGATGAAAACTTAATTAAATTTACTGTACCTAGTAAATCAGACGTTGAAGGTTCTGGGTTATATAAGAATGTTTTACCTCGAACACAATTAGTGTATTACGATGATCCTAATGAATTGGTTATGAGGTTAAATCTTTTATTATCTTCGCAAGCAGCCGGTAACACAGGGGTTAATAATGAAATTATTTCCATTTTAGAAGAATTGCGTGAGCTAGATATAATAGTATAATGTTAGCCTTAAGAGGTATTGCTAACGAATTACATCGATCGGTGAGAAAAAGATTTCCTCGTCGTTGTATTATAACAAGGTTTAAAGACGATCTTTGGCAAGCAGATCTGATGGATATACAATCTCATTCTAGGAAAAATAAAGGGTTTAGATTTATTCTTATAGTTATAGATACGTATACTAAATATGTATGGGTACAAGCATTAAAAAATAAAAGCGCAAAAGACGTTGCTTTAGGTATGTATAAAATATTAAAATTAAATAAACCTAAATTATTACAAACTGATAATGGAACTGAATTTTATAATAAAGAGTTTCAAGTTCTTATGAAAAAGTTTAATATAAAGCACTATTCCACGTATACTAATATAAAGGCTGCGATGGCTGAACGTGTTATAAGAACATTAAAAAATAGAATTTACAAACATTTTACGGCAACAGGTTCATGGAATTGGTGTAATTCAATATCTAAATTAATAAACAGCTATAATAATTCAGTACATTCTACAATTAAGTGTACACCTCATGAAGCCCGAACAAAATTGTTAAAACATTCAATAAATAATATAATGCCGAAAAAATCAAAATTTAAAATAAATGATAAAGTTAGAATTTCAAAATATAAACATACTTTTGCTAAGGGATATACACCGAATTGGACTACAGAGGTGTTCCAAATTTCAAATATACTACCAACAAATCCAACAACATATAAATTGAAAGATTTATCAAATAAAACAATTTTAGGATGCTTTTATGAACAAGAAATTCAAAAGACTAACTTCCCAGACACGTTTCTCATTGAACGTATTATTAGGAAAAATAGGAATAAAATGTATGTTAAGTGGTTAGGTTACAATAATAATTTTAATTCCTGGGTGGATATTAATGATATTGCTAAATAAACAATGAGACAAAAAAAAAAAAAAAAATACACATTACTATTATTATTATTACATTAATTTTAATACTTATATAATCTATAAATCTATATTTATGTTTACATATAGTTATATTATAATAAAATATTTATCTTGTAAAACTATAAGAACATCATTTATAAATATATGTATGTTAAGCGGTTAGATTACAATATTAATGCATATTTTTATTATTAAAATCGAAAAGACATAAATACATAATAATATATTTTTAATAATAAACTGTAATAACATCTTTTATAAATATATGTTTATGTTTAATAAAACTTTATTTACATTTTTCTAAAAATAATTATACAAAAAAAACGTAATAAAAAAAAAAATATATAAATATTATAAAAATTGTAAAAACAGTATATGAAAAAACATAGATTGAAAAAAAGATTTAAATATGCAATTCAATATTCGTTTTTTATTTTATAATGTCCATATGCTAGTGTATTGATTCCGTCACTCATTATATACCTTTTATCATCATTTGCACTTAGAACTAGTTTATTCGTAGTTTTAGAATAGACTTTATGCTTGTTCGATTGAATATAATTCATATCACGATATGCTATTTTACTGTCAATTGATAAATTGTAAATGTATGCGTTTAATATATCTAAATATTCATCAAACTTTAAATGTTTTTCAATAATATATTTTTTTACACCTTTAGCTTTTTTAATTTCTAAATCACCTACTCTATACGTATAAAGTTTAGGACGTAATCCGATAAATTCTAATATAATACGTCCTTTTAGCTCATCTTTGAAAAAACCTGGTTGATTTTTACGGTCTGTGTTATAACAATAATGATTTTTTGGAAAATTTGATGTATCGAAATATGATGATAATTCAGTGTTTAAATCATTAAAAAAATTATCAGTTTGAATTTCGTATATTAAAGAATCGGTATCTGAATAAATAATGCCTAAATTATTTTTATATTTTTTTTTCATTACATTATAATGAAAATCGTAAATTATTGTTTTAGAAATATCTAATATAGCAAATCCTACATATATTGGTTTATCAAATTTAATTTTTTCTTTATGCATATGTATAGCAACTAAATTTTTAGAATATATCGTTCTGTCTTTAAAAAACGGTTTACTCATTAGTTTATGTGCCTTTTTTTCATTACTCACTAATTTAATTGACATTTGTTTCCTAACATTCTCCATACATTTCCCGAAAACACTATTAACTAATAATTTCCAGAATTGTCTCTCAAATTCATTTTTTGATTTAACTCTCATGCTAGTACACAGTTCTACATATGACGCCATCCATTTAGACTGTTTAAAGCGAATAATTCTATGAACTTTAGTTACATTTATCCCATTAGCAATAGCCTGTTTTAAATTTCTATAATGAACAATGTAATTTTTTTTTGGAGTTAGCGTCGTAAGAAGTTTTTTGACTTTTGAATTTGGTGGATATGTATTATGAGGTAAAAATGGAAATTCATTATGTAATTTATGTAAGGTCTTAGGATAATCTGTATCCACTTCTAAGATATAACCAAAATCTGAGTTATCGTCAATCGTCGATACGTCTAAATCTAAATTGTCAAACCATTCAAAATTCTGATACGGTAGTGAAGATAGCATAGACTTTCCATAGAGATTTACACAGTCTAAATAAGCTATCCATGTATTCGGTTTGTTTTTATCGTATTTAATATTTTCAACATTCGGTATATTAGCCTTAACATATCTTTTAACCGACTGACAAATTCCTCCTCGTATACCTTCCTCTAACATAAGTTGCATATCATAACATTTAAGACGTTCTAATTTAACCCTAGTATGTTTTAACATGCATTCGAATGCAAAACCCGGTGCAGTTATAAAATGAGAGGGATCTAATTTGAATGTTTTTAAACACAGATCTCTAAAATTCTCGAAAACGTCTGTAAGAATACAAACGTCACACTTCAAATATAGAATATTATACTCTAATAAATTTTTTATATTAAATGCTGTCCAAACATTTTGTGCGTGTAAATAATCTTCATCACTAATTTCCTCATCTATTAACGAGTTATAAAATGCATGTTTCGGAGGTAGGCAAGTGTCATTTAATTTACTTAAATCGGAAACATACTCATAAGGAAATACACCTTTCCGTGAAACTAGATCTAAAGTTGATTTAGAAAATACTTTTAAAGTTTGTCTAAATTTTGTTTTATCTTCAGATAAATTTTTTACTAAATTTCCTAGAGATTCTGACATAAAACGGTAAGTATCAATAAATTTAATACTAAACTTGTCTACAATTGTTTTACTAAATGTTATATATTTTTCGGATGAATTTGGTATTACATAAATATCCTTATCATCACGACCGAGTTCTTTAATTATAAAATGACTGTCATAATTTAAATTATGAAAGTAAATTGGTACAAAAGATACGTTTTTTAAATCAAAGTTACATGGTAAACATAGTACAGATCTAAAAACACCTGTAAAATGGTTATGATCTCGAACTTTCAAAAGGTTATTTTTTTCGAATGATTTTAAACAGCATTCACATTTTGTTGTATTTTGAAACCTCGCCTCTTCATTAATAGTTAATTTAATCATAGGTTTATTGATTTGATAAAGACTATAAATTTTTATACCTATATCTGTTATCGTTTTCATAAAATTTCTTGCTGGATTACTACCGCTAAATGTTTGAATTTTTGTAGGAATTTCAAATTTTTTAATCAAGTATTTAGGTATAATTGAATAATCTATTTTTACATAAAATGCATAACTCATTAATTTATGTTTACGTGTTAAACGTGTTTTACATTTATTATTACATTGTTTAGTTAAAACATTCTTTAAATAGCATTCGAAGTCTGAATAAATTACGATAGGTATTCGCTGTGTTTTTTGATAATTTTTAAAATATATGAAATCATCATCACCATTCTCAAACATTATCGGTCGTCCAAGTTTATTTTTATTGCATATAGTTTTATGTTTTTTAAGTCCGTGAGTGCCCCAAAATTTATTCTTACAAGGTCTATTATTGAAAACAGTGAAACATCTTTTACATATAATTAATTTAGATTTATGTTTAGTCCTCTGATTTCGTATAAACCTTGAAAAATTACTTATATAGGTATAATGTGATGTTTCATTTTTAGTGAAAAAAAATAAATCGAAATGATTGATGCATTCAGTATTATTGATATATAATGGAAAAATTATACTTTTATCGTTTAAACTAAACACATTTACTGAAACATTATTAATACGCTCAAATTTCTTAATCTGTTTAATAGGTGTCGGGTAGTCAATACACTTAAAATTTAAGCCAGATTTTTTTTCTAAAATATTAAAATTATGTTTGCTAAATTTGCTTTTATTTAGACGAGTGTCAAATTTCGAAAGAATTGCATATTTAAAACATTTTTTATCTGTATTCTTTACATTTATTACTGCTTTTTTATTTTGTATGAATTTAGGTAGACTTATGTAAGTTGAACCATTAAGAGGATTTACATAATTTATTCTTAATTGTAACAAATCTATTGAAACTAAACTCCATCCACTACCTTTTGTAACGAAATCATTCTCTTCATTTAAAATCTTATTAAACATTTTATCTAATAAATTAGAAAAATCTGATTGTGAATATCCTAATACATTATTTGTTTTAAAAGATATATCACGTTCTTCTTTCGATATTAAATTCTCATATAAACAGTCTAAATGTAAATTAAATTTAATTGAGGTATTTGATGATGCTTTTTCTAATTTATGAATTAACATGTTTGAACTATAGTTAAAAAATTGTTTAAAATCTAAAAACTTGTTTAAATTTTTCAAGACGAATGTTTTTGAAGTTGTTTTAAATCGCTCTATTTCAACAAGTCCATCTTCAATCACATTCATACGAGTTCTTTTTAAAATTCGTGGCATTTTCACTAAAAAATAATAATAATAATAGTTTTTTAAAAAAAAAAATAAATAAAATATATTTTATAACTTGATTTAACAATTATAATTCAAAACTGAGTATTATTTTTAATGGAAATAAATAAATTTAAAACAATCTAAATGTATAAAAAATATGTTTGTAAATACTTACATTTTTTTGACGGTGAATAATATTTTTCATGTGTTGTGGAAAAGTAAGCTTATAGATGCTCTCTGTATGAGAAAAGTAACACAACTGAATACAAAGACCAGAGTTGTTTTAGTAAGCATTACGGTTCTAACAAATACAAATTACACTTAAATACTATTCATATGAAACAGCTTTTAATAGGTAATAACCTACCTCTATGACTGTATATTATGTTCTAAGAAATGATTATGTACGATTTCTGAATATCCAATTATTTTAATATTGAGGTAGGTCTGTACGCAATCAAATTAAACACGTTTTTACGATCTATAAAAATAATAACCTAACTGGATGACTGCATTTTATGTTCTAAGAAATGATTATGTATGATTTCTGAACATCCAATTATTTTAATATTGTGGTAGGTCTGTACACAATCAAATTAAACACGTTTTTTACGATCTATAAAAATAATAACCTAACTGAATGACTGCATTTTACGTTCTAAGAAATGATCATGTATGATTTCTGAATATCCCAATTATTTTAATATTGAGATAGGTCTGTATGCAATCAAATTAAACATGTTTTTTGCGATCTATAAACAATAATAACCTACATGGTGACTGCATTTTATGTTCTAAGAAATGATTATGCACGATTTCCAGTGAAAATAATTAAATATTTTTACAACTCTAGACGTAATTATTGCTATACCTGTTGGATTTTTTATGATGTATTTTTAATTTTATAGAATAATTGTATATATTTATTTTATTACATGTGGTTTTATAATCGACAAACACAAGGTGAATAATTAATTAATTTAACTGATTTTTCTCAATGGTAGGAGTGCCTATTTCTACTATAAAAGGTGTAAGCAGTTCATATAATATTATCACTCTACAGTGAAGCGTCCAACGTGTTTTTAAAGTGTTGACTGTATTTATAAATAAAATAGTGTTTTAATTTCAATCTTGCTAAATCATTAAAGTAAATTTTTTGTTGTTCTTATAAAAAATGGAAAGTTTTCAAGGATATACACCAGTATCTGAAGTTGATACAGACGAGGAAGTTACATCTGATGTAAGTAAATAGTTGTTTTAAACATAAAACATTTTTATATTTTAATATTATTATTTCAGTTTACTGAAAATATGAGTGATATGGGTAAAAATAAGAGTAAAGGGAAAGCTAAAGTTGCCAAGCGAAAATCTTTGTCAAACCCAACATCGTCAGAAAAAAAAATGAAACAGCAAAAGGTATTAAAAATTATTAAAATGTTTGAATTTCATGAAAAATAAAAAAAAATATATAATTAGAATTTGCAACCATTTTTTTTAGAATACATCATATTTAGATAAAATCGGGGAGATTATTGAGACGGAAAATGTATATGAAGAAAGTGCGAATTCGATGACTGTCAAGCAGGATAAACATAATTATACATTTAAATATCCGATAACGAATGGCGAGGATTATTGGATTTTACAGCATTATAAAATGCAAGATATTAAAAATGTTGCACCAGCAGAAAGGTACTAAAATTATTTGATTATTTTAGTTTTATAAATAGTTTTTTTTTTTTTTTTTTATCCTGAAATTTACATTTCCGCTTTGACAGTTGAGGTCATTAGTGTTATATTAAAATAAAAAAATACATCTATATGTATATATAATTTTACAATATTGGTATTTTATCTTAAAGTAAATTTATTAATTTAGTTGCTTTTAAAAATTGTGTTGTGTTGATTTCGTTTTCTGGGTTTGGGCCTAAGCTTGTTCCGACATCATGACTTAAAGAGTTTATCTTTGTTTTCAAGAATTTATATTTTAATAGTTTTATGATATAGGAAATTATTGAAATAATCATGTACATGTTTGATGTTTTATTAGATGGAAACATTCTATGTGTTCGATAAGGATGCATACATCGAAAAAAATATCAAAAGATGTGAATATCATCAATCAATTAAACAAACTCATCGAATCAATATCGGGGAGATTTGTAGACGACTCGAAAAAACAAATAACCAAGCGCAAGATAGATAATAACTGATTATAATATTATACAAAATAATCTTTTAATAAAACGAGAATATCTTATATTAAAATATAATATTGTGTTTAAATTATTTTTTTATTTCCATATTTCTAGCTTTACTGATATCTGCTAATGCTAAACAATTACAATGTTATATCAAATTGAAAAACAAAAATATATTATATAATAAAAATATATATTTCATACAAAAATAAAAAATACAAAGTTATATTTTAACCGGTCACTTATTTTATTATATTTATTAATGTCTGGTAATGCCAAATAACTGCAATGTTATATCAAATTGAAAAAACAAAAAAAAAAAAAAAAAAAATGTAAATAGAAAAACAAAAATTATATTATATAATAAAAATATATATTTCATACGAAAATAAAAAATACAAAGTTATATTTTAACCGGTCACTTATTTTATTATATTTATTAATGTCTGGTAATGCCAAATAACTGCAATGTTATATCAAATTGAAAAACAAAAAAAAAAAAAAACAAAAAATGCAAATAGAAAAACAAAAATTATATTATATAATAAAAATATATATTTCATACGAAAATAAAAAATACAAAGTTATATTTCAACCGGTTACTTATTTTATTATATTTATTAATACCAAATAACTGTAATATCTCTAGTAGTATTAATCTTGTAATATTATATCGAATTGAAAAACAAAAACATAGAAAAAACAAAATTATATTATATAATAAAAATATAAATACAATATTTATATTTCAACTGATCATTTATTTTAATTTTATTTATTAATACTGATCTATTAATCTTGATAATGCTAAATAATTGAAAATGTCTACTCGTATAAATCTTTTAATATTAAATTAGACAATGCAGCATATTGATACTGTTGGATTTCGCTTATTAAAGACATACCCTTCAAGTTGGAGTTATAATCATAATTTTGTATAAATTGATATGTAAAAGCACTTGATTGACAGCTAGCTGGAAGATTTGATATAGATTCTTTTAATGCTGAGTAGAATAAATTGAAATAATTTTGATAATCACTAATTTTCTTCTGCTTTTCTAAGATGTATGATTCAACACAAATTTGAATTTGTTTTAAACGACATAGATCAATAACACTTAATGTCACCTGATGATTATCTAATTTTAATGTAATTGAAGAGTATTTTGCATTTATTGTATAACATAAATTATCATTTATTTGAACTGGAGACTTGGAATGTGTTTGTACATTTTTAAAAATTAAATTAAAATTTGAATCAAGCATTAAATCATTCCAATTTGCTAAATTTAGTATGAAAACATTTTTACTTGATTCGATTAATACAACAGTTGAAATTTCTTTATTAACTAAATATCCAACTGAAACATATTTTTTATTATGAATTTCAAATTTTGTTTTTTCAACAATTGGAACTAATGAAGACATGATTAAAATAATATATATTCTAAATATTACAATAACGTAACGGTACTCTTCTTATCCTAGTTGATCGTCGTTGTTTTGTATTCTGATTTTTTTCTAAAATACGTTTAATTAATTTTAAAATTTTAACACAGTGAATACAACCGGTCTCGCTTAACGTCGCACACATGACTAATATGGTAAACAATTTATTTTATTTATATATTGAGATAAAAAAAAAAAGAAAAAAAGTGAACACTGTGTTCTAATGGTTTAAGACATACCTTTTTATTATACTTACCTACATCGATTGAACTGCTACCTATTTAATTATTATAGAACTACATCAATTTTATCCCTACTTATTAAATTATTATTATGATTTGAACTTGGATATATTAACTTTAAGTGAGACGCCTTAAACCTTTAGAACACAGTGTTCACGAATATATTAAGATTAAAATAAAACATTTAAGTAGTAATAATATCATTTATTAACCAATATAATGGATTTTTCAAATTTATTATAATATGAATGTATGGTTTTACTTTGTAAGACGTAATATGACTCGGTTTAGCGAGCAGTTACGCAGTGTATATGTAAAACCATACATTTACGTAATAATATCATCAATTTTTATTAAACTTATTAAATTCTTAAATTAATATTAGTATACAAATGTATTAATCAATTTGATCATACAGTGTTCAATCATATGTATGACAATAATTTTTACATATTCAAAACCTCTGTTTAATAAAATAAGAATTATTCTATATAATTACAATATCCTCGATATGATTCACAACGATACTTTAATTACTTATTTGAGTTTCTTCAAATCACAGACAACTGTAAAATTATAATATTTTTAAGACAAATTAAAAAATCAGTGTTAGCAGACGTTATAGAAATTAATTTTATACCACATTTCTACCACTTACTTTTATTTTTTCATTTCACCAACAATCTTTGTTTTATGAACAACATTTTTTTTTTCAAATCATGGAAAGTGAAATTAGCAGTTATACATGAACAAGTATCTGGCCCACATAAACAATTTTTATTTGACCACGGACAGATATTATAATGATCATTTATTTTTTCGATACCGCATCTAGCAGCTAAAGTTTGAAGTTTACTTAATTGAGTATAAAATTCTGCTAATTCAGTATAAGAAAAACGTGATGGGTAAATTATTCCAATTGTAGCAATATCAATTTCAATTTCTGCTAATAAATCCATTTTATAAATGTGTATAATATTTTAACTGTTTTAAAAAATCACTATATTGAGCATGTAATCAATCACTAATTCGTTAACGGAATGAGCTATAAGCATTAAAAACATGGTTTTAAATATAAAAAAAAATTAATAACGCTAGCGGAAAATATAGAATCGTATATTCATAAAAAATTTATCTAAGGAAAATTACATTCTGTAGATGTGATCGGTTAGAGGTACGACATGTCTAGCATGCAGATGGCATGGTTCCAGTAACTCTCTTAGAGTTCCACGTTATTAGGTGTATCGTTCCGAGCTGCCTGTTTCGTGTGCTGCTATAATGACTGTCAATACCTTTAACATGACTCCGAATCCGATAATTCGGTGGCTAAAACGTTGTTGAATAACATACAATATTCCGTTTGAAACAGATGTTATATTTATAGAAAACATAAACTTGTATAACAATAATATCGTACTAAATCCTTCTGCAAAATTGAATTAAAACATAAATGTATATATTTTCGAAAAATTGATATTTTTTTTTTTTTTGCTTATAGAGGAAATTATGAACAAATATTTTTCAACATAATAAAATTATTAAAATATAAAGTAAACTACATCTCTAACTAATATTTAGTATTTTTTATAAATTTAAACAGTTAGAGTACGTGAAAACGATGTGTACACTGAAATCTTTTTTGCAAAAAATGGACGCAGAAGCCCCATTATACATATTTGAAATTTTTTTTTTAAAAAAATTTCTCCCTGGAAAAATGGACGCAGAAGCCCCATTATACATATTTGAAATTTTTTTTTAAAAAAATTTCTCCCTGGAAAAATGGACGCAGAAGCCCCATTATACATATTTGAAATTTTTTTTTTTAAAAAAATTTCTCCCTGGAAAAATGGACGCAGAAGCCCCATTATACATATTTGAAATTTTTTTTTAAAAAAATTTCTCCCTGGAAAAATGGACGCAGAAGCCCCATTTTATTACTACTACCGGTATTAAATTAAAAAAACTCATCGAATCAATATTTGTAAATACGGTCAAATTTTTGAGGTCTTCTATATTTTTATCCCGAGTGTCTTTAAACTCACGAAAACCTCTAACAGCACTAATTTCATCAACTTTGAATTTTTGTGACAAGCGACGAATGCTATCATCGCCATACTGAATGTTGAAATTGTCTGGCCAAGTATTTGAATCAAAAACAATTAAATCAGCTAATAATTGATCATAGGTTTCTTTAAATAAGTTAGAGGAAGCATTTGAAACATGTGATGACTGAGTAGTAAATAATCGACTTTTTAGATTATTTGAAATACTTCTGAAAAATTGTCTAGGATTAATCTTTTGCACGCTTTTGTGGATATGAAGTTGGATGCCTTTAAAAACCATTTCTTCATTTGCTAAATTTACTTCTGTTAGTTTGGGTCCATGTATTTCAATCATACTATCCAAAATTCTAACTGTTCGGTCGATCATAGTATGAGCTTTTGCCAAACCTAAATCTCTTTTTTGCAGTTGTAATGACAAATCAGATAATTCATTTAATACATCATATAACATACCTAAATTGAATACAAAGTCTTTTGATGTTAACATATTATTTAGACCTAAATATTTAGATCTTACTTTTCCATCTCTTTTATAGTCAATAGAAGATTCCTGAAAATGTTTATGGAGAGCAACATAGTTATTCCAAACTGCACGTACTGTTCTAAAGCTGGATGCCACCCACCGAATTGTAAATATCTTTCCTATATTTAAAATTCTGCTTTCTAAAGATGCAGCACATGCATTAAGTTCTGTCATATTTTTGGGAGATTGGTGATACAATGAATAAAGTTTTTCAAAAAAACATTGGAAGTGATTGAGACCTTGAACTTCTTTAATAGTATCACTTACCGCAAGTTCCAATCTATGGTTACAACAATGCCAGATAATGAGGTCAGGAAAAATTTTTTGTAGTAAAACACCAACTCCAGATTTTCTTCCCAGCATGTTAGAAGCTCCATCACTAACAAATCCAACTAGATTCTGTTTTAAAAAATCTAATTTGATTCCATGTTTTAACATATTGTTGATTATAGCAGTTTTAATTGATTCAGCTGAAGTACAGTCTAACTCAATAATATCAAAAAAAAAAATATTAATGTCTTGAGAATCACCATTAGCACATCTTAAGCAAATAACTAACATTGTTTTTTTGCTCAATGTAGTTGACTCATCAACAACAATACATAATTTTCTATTATTTTCAATAATATCTTTGCAAATTTTAAGCCTCATTTCATTAGAAATATGGTCAACAATATTAGCACAAGATTTATTGGTTTGTAACACTCGACCCATATTAACTCCATTGAGAACTTGTAGGTCTATTAATTTAGGCATATCTAGAATTGGACGTTGATTTTTGGCAATGAAGTAAGCTGTTCTAAATATTTTATCTGTACTTTCATATTGTAATTTATTATTTTTTATAATTTGTAGATCCATAGTTTCTAGCTTCCTGCGATGAATTATGTTCTCTGCACTGATATGTGATTGACTACACTTATGCTTGGAGATCTTTTTCCTCAAACTAGCTTGTTGTTTGGATATACTATTTCCAGATGGAACAATGTCACATTGAATCCAGTTTGATGAAACATGCACATGAGATACTTGATTCTTATTAAGATTTAAATTTACATTACAACATATATTACAACCCAACTTTTTGTTTTTGAAATACAGCCATGGATACTCTTCACAAAAGTATTTTGCTTGTTTTGAGTCCCAACATTCAGGAGTGTCATCATCTCTTGTAAATTCAATTGGTTGATATAAACTGTTGTTAACAGCAATGGAGTCTTCATTATTTACTGAAAAAAAATACATGCTGATTACATTTAAGTCAATAATTATAATGTTAAAGTTAAATATGACTTTGATTCTAAACTTTCATTTAAAAATCATGTTGATCTTAATTTTTATTTAAAAATTAAAATATTATTACATACCTGCAGTCTTGGGGATATCTGGATCATCGACATTCTGTTCGTTGTGTTCGTTGTATTGATTATCATTAATATCTATAGTTTTAAATATTATATTAGTACATTAATTAATAAATCATTATCATAGGTAGACATTATTTGGTTTTCTCACACTGATATGAGATATAATAATAATAATATTACTATTACTTTGGAGTTTGGGCATTTATTAAAATATATATTATATTATTATAATGATCAAAGGTAATTATATAATTGTATAGTTGTGTTGTCTAGTAATCTCAAATTGTAAAATAAAAAAATGACACCAGTACACCACTATTATTCTCTCTCTTTATTAATAAACTAGCTAAAATATTAAAAAGTCAAACTGTTTGCTATTAGCAGATGATACCAACATTTATAAAAAAAATTGAATGTTTAAATAATGCTAAGAAATCTAAATAATTTATTTATATGATGAATGACAATGGTATGATATTAAATATTGATAAATATGCAACTGTTAAATTTTCTTTAAAAGAAACTCATTATTTATTATTTTATTAACTACTATCTGCATTAATAACTTATACTTGTCACATATAAATATTATTAATGACTTGGGAGTTAATTTTGATTCTAAACTTTCATTTAAAAATCATGTTGATCTTAATTTTTATTTAAAAATTAAAATATTATTACATACCTGCAGTCTTGGGGATATCTGGATCATCAACATTCTGTTCGTTGTGTTCGATGTATTGATTATCATTAATATCTATAGTTTTAAATATTATATTAGTGCATTGAGATATAATAATAATAATATTACTATAATGCCTTTGGAGTTTGGGCATTTATTAAATATATTATATTATTATAATGATCATTATAATTATTGTTTAATTAAAATGTTTAGATTACCTTGGTCATTTTTCTTCTTTTTATTGAAGAAATCCAATATGGAGAATTTTTGACGTTTATTCATCACTTCACTTGTTTATAATTTTATAAAATAAAGTATAGCTGTATAACTGTATAAGTAGTTTAATGTTTAACTCTTTAGCGTCGACGTGACGTGCAGGAACGTTACAACAGTAACAAGCTAACATAATAATACCGTAATAATACCATATATATATCATAATACCGTCATACCGATTAATGGCTGTTTCCAAATTAAATATAAATAATATTTAATTTTTGTAGAAAACGATCGTCATTCGTCAATCGTCGTCGATTCTCGAAATACGGACTCTATATTATATTATTATTTATTAGATATTGTCAGTGATCTACTATAATAGATCGTTATCGCCGGCACACTCGGGAATTTTCCTAAACGTTATATTATATTTTTAGCTCTTAAGAGGCCGTCGTGGTAAGTACTTATACCACGAATCAAGGTCCACACACACTGCAGCGGTGGCGGTAGAATCCTTTTGCCTTTAATATGTGGTGATAACATTTGAAACGTGTTGTATAACTGTATAAGTATAATATTATATAATATTCTATTATTGCATTCCTAATATATGCTAATATACAGATTTAAAATATAATACCAAAAATTAAATTGAATATTAGTCGTTTCCAATATTTTATTGTAATTATTTAATTTTTTTAAGAAACAAATTTATTTTCATAAAAATGTCGAAGGACGCTGCGTCCCCTGCGTTCTTTGATGAATAGAATAAAGGGGTACGCAATAATATGAAGAAAAATGAAGAGTAGCTCAGTCCTCCTGCGTCCCCCTCCAATTCAACCACTGGGCTTGGAGAAATGTATTTCACTATGTTGTAAGGATACGGCGCGCCGCGGCGGCCAGATTCTCGGTGTACGTGGTGACGTGTTTGAACGTGGGTTTACTTATAATATTCCGCATTCGTCGGGGACAGGACACCAATTCCATGGAAATACGGGTTCTAACACATTCCATTGTTTTCCCTGTATATTCGAATAATAATATAGTATGATCGATGATAATTACGTGTAATAATGACGGTCTATAACGTTGAGATATTTACCAAACACAGCGTTGTTCAACAGTTTAAAGAAATCCCGTTCAAATTCGTTGCTGGCCTTCTTCCTCATATTCGTATTTAAATTTATATATTCAGCCAACCACGCAGACTGTTTGAATTCCAATACCCTGTGCACCTATAATTATTTATCAAGGTTAATAAACATTTCACGTAATTCAATTCATGTGAAAACATGTATTATATATTACTTTTTCCACTATCAGCTCGTTTGCAATGGCCTGTTTTAAATTCCTATGGTGTACGATACACCGCTCTTTCCTTTCCAGCGTGGCCATTCATTTATTGACTTTTGAGTCGGGTGGTATAGCATTCCAAGGTAAGAAGGGGAGATCGTTGTGCGCGTCATGTAAGCTATCGGGATAAGCAATATCAATTTCATAGAAACGTCCGATGTCAGATTTATCAGTCATACCCTCCAACAGCTCTAGAGAGCGATCCAAATCACCTTCGTACTACTTGAACCTTCCGTAAGTCATGTATTCACCCATGGTGTATCCGTACAAGTTGTTGCCTGTAAGAAGGTTTTAAGTTAGTAATATAATTAATTGTATAATAGTTGTATATTCACAATCTTGATAGACGAACCATGATGGTGGCTTCTGAGCATCCTACCCCGGCGTTTTAGGGTTATTTGCCCGACAGTACCGTTCACTGGCCTGGACCAACCCCCCTCTTATACTCTGTTCCACGAATAGCACCATGTTGTAATCAGTTAGTAACTCCAGTGAGACATCCGTGTACCTCAACATGACGTCGAACGTAAACCCAGGTGCTTTATAATAATACACGGGGTCGAGGTTGTACGTCGACACGCCGAGGTCTCGGAAGTTCTCCATCACGTCGGTCAGAAGTAATATGTCGATCTTCAGGTATAGGTCACTGTAGTTACCGAGGGTTGTGCAGTTAAAATTATGCCATACCTCCATCGCATGCATGTAGTGCTCATCAGTCACGTGCTTCTCGAGGAGTATGCTGTAGAACTCACGTTTCGGCGGCAGTGCGGTCTCCTCGAGTCTCGACAATTTGTCGGTATACTCGTACGGAAACACGCCCTTTCGCGTGACCAACGGCATGTCGGCGGGCTGGATCGTCTTGGCGGACTCACGGAACTTTTCAAACTCATCGGGCTTCATGAGGAGCTTCCCGGCCAACTCGGCAAACTCGAGGCAATGAACCGACATGAGTCCAAGAACCTTTCACTGAAACCGGGCATGAGACACTTGGAGAACGAGATGTAGTTCTCTTCGCTGTTGGGTATCACCGTTATCGACTCCTTATCGTAACCGAGTTCGTGTATCATCTATTTCGATAGATTGTGTAGGAAGTATGGTACAAACTTAGGTGTGACAAGCTTGAGGTTACACGGTGAGCAGAGTGTATACCTTAACCGCCCCGACAGATGACAGTGGTCGGGTACTTTACACCAGTGAACGGTAATTTACACATATCGCATACACTCTTCGCATTATGCATACGTACCTACTCCACACTCATGGAAATCGGTTCGTTAGTTGCCTTCAGTAGGTACCCTAACCTGGTGGCAACCGCAGTCACACTGGCGACAAAGTGTTTGGCTACCTCGTCACGCGATTTCGACCCACGATATAATATTATGACCGGCGTCTGCGGTATATCGTATTTCTCCATCAATTCTACGGGTAAGTTTTCCGCAGCCTTGACAAAGTACCCATAACTCATTGGGTGATGTGCGTGTATCCCGTCAGTACTCGCTCCCATCCGCTCCGTCTGTTTTTCGAGTTGGGCTTCAAAATCAGCGTATATCACGAATGGATGACTTAAGCACTTCCCCCTCCTCCGGCATAACTGATATAATCGGTTTATTCGGTCCGCATAACCTCATGTGTTTTTGGAAAACCTCACTACCACACAATTTATTTTTTTTAACATGTTCATCAAATGATATGAAACACCTCTTACATATAAATATTCTACCTCTGTGAGATATTTTCTGACTCCGCACCAGTCGTGAAAAATTCGATATGTATGTGTAGTGCATCCGTTCCGATCCTTCAATTACGAGAAGGTCGACATGATCTGCTCGTATAATATAGTTACTGTCGTTATAGAAAATATCACTGAAATACTTTTTGACAGACGAATTGTCGTACTGATGCGAAAATTTCCAGATCTTTACATAGGTGTAAGTACGAACATTCTGCTCTCTGTTTTTATGCATATCTGTATCGTGCATTATTTATGCGCGCCTCACGTGTTGAGTGTAATCTATTTCATACATTGGAAATCACCACAGACTAAGCGCTCGAGGTCAATAAATAAAACGTACATGAAACACTCCATCCAGCGGTATCATGATACGTGTTACATGTGTATATATACGTGTGCACACGTACAACACGGATATCATATATTATAAACGCGACTGTGCGCGTTTAATATACGTTTAATCGGCCGTCGACGTCGATAGATGATTTCGGATCTCCCGGAGCTTTTTACCGAGAAACCATTTCCTAAGCGTGGGGGCACGTTGAACCGCGTGTATACGGGTATGACTTTCGGAAAAGAAAAGAAGAAAAAAAAAAATAATAACTAAAACAAATCGCCGCCGATCACGTCAGACCACCCGGCGGTGCGGTCGTCGTCGTCGATCCGGGTGACTTTAACGCTGCAGCCGCTGTAGCGCGTAAACCGTTCCGGACAAACATCATGGCACGTCAACATTAATAGTACTACGCAGTGACGGCAGTCGAGTTGTATTCACAATATTATTTTTACGTACACAACACACACACACACACACACACACACTTGGCACTTGTATACACATCGAATTTGACAGGTCCGGTTCAATTAAAATAGTTCAAACTCGAGTACGATGGGGGAAAAAAACGTTATAACTCATAATGTATATGATTCATTGTTATTATACTATACACACATGCGTGCATGTATAATGGCGGTCGTGTCGTTGAAATCCTTCGCGGACCCGTTCGCGTATGTTAACATGTGTATAATACTTCTACACGCGTACACGTTGGCACGAACGACGACGTGAGGTGATTTTCCTATCTCTTTCCGATTCGTAGAACGAACACACGTAGCGCATACATGATATTACTATAACTTTGAATCGCCAACTACACATAGTATATATCTTATTTGTAGATCGATCGATCTGTTTTTATTGATAACATGGCCGCGGCGGCGGTTCCGTTTACTTTTATTGCTTCTTTACACACACACACACACACACACACACAAATATATAAATTGTTTATATAAAGCGGTCCACCCGTAGCAATACTGCAACAGCAACAATAATAATAATAACAACATAATATCAACTTTAATTGACATTACGATGGCGAATAAAACCGGATACGAATCCAACACTGTTAAGAGATTATACACTAGTTGAGTTTCGCCGAGCCAATCTCGTTAATGCAGTTTGTGTAATATATATATATATTATTGTGGTATCCTTGTATAATTTAACATATATGTATGTATTATTAACTTATTTATTTTTTACCGTTTTTTTTTGCGACATTTGTCGTCTGCAGTTTTTACATGTATATACCTATGTAAATATATATTTAGTCGGTTGACTGTACTGAAACTGTCGCTCCCCGACACATGGGATTTCTAAGGGCATTGCCTCTCGTTAATTTTCGGGTAAATGCCTATTGAAACCCCAAGATTCGAGGAGCTGGTTGATTTATAAGGGCGTTGTCGATCTGTGTTCACGATGCACTTTGTTATGGTATACCTAAAACGCAGCACAACTGTATAATGACGATTAATGATGTACAAAAATTTACGAACAGGGACCGTGGTAACGATCAGTAGATTTTAAACCAAAGCAAAAGTGTGTTGAGGAAAAAATTTGACTACATATGGTATATATATTGCGGCTAGCGTTTTGAAGTATAGCTAAATTTAAGATTAATCGGTTAATGACCGATTCTATTGGTTAATATAACATTTTCGGATTTTAGCCAATACAAATGGATAATCTTAACACTTGCCAATAAAATTAATATTATCCAACCACTTTCGACTAGTTACTAAATATCATTGACCATACAATTAAAACTAGATTTAAATTTGTATTGATATCTTGGGTAGTTGAATACCTCCGTTCAACTTTTAGTACAAGCTTTTAGTACTTAATATAAAACATTTTATTTATTATTAAATGAGTTTAAAATTATGATATTCAAATGTATAGGAATTGTAGTATTAAACTTCGGTTTTTCATCTGTATATGTATTTAATTTGTTTATTTAAAATGTACGTTGTCTACTCACCGTCTGTGATCTTAATATTTATCAAGTAAAATTATTAAAAATTAATTCCGAAATTAAATTTGATCAAAACTTAAATAAAATAATTTCAAGTAAAACAGAAGATAACAGTGGTTGTTTGGAGTCTGAAAAATACAACATTAATAATGAAGTGATGAGTGCGAAAGTAGTCGTGACAAAAACATCGTTGGTTTATCGACGTTTAAAAAGATACAGAATTATTCAAATTGGAGACTAAGAAAAACTCATTGAGCTTATCACCGATAATAATGGTAAAATTTCATATTATGTTAAAAATTAATATTTTACGAAATACATAAAAATATTGAGCACGGAGGGAAACATTGAACGATTTTAGTCATTATATGGAGATCATGGTTTTCAAAAATGTTTCTGTAAAGGGGGTTAAAGGTGGTTATATAAATGATAAATATAAAATGTTGCCTGTATTATATAATTCAAGATGAAATAACAGTTAAACGTGTAGTAGTAAATTCATAAAATAAATTAATTAATCTACTTTAATTTTTTAATTAAAATTGTGTGACTCATATCGTTAAATTATTTATTTGAACAATGTTATTTGTTCATTAGTCATATGCAGCTGGATAATGTTAAGTTTTGGTGGACTAGGTCCAAAATATTGATATTAGCCAATAGCATTGGCTAAATTTGTGATAAGCTGGCTAATCTTAAGTAAAAGCATCCTTCGGACACTAGCCGTAATGTATATTTTCTGTATTTGTAACATTTTTGGAATTCAGTACACAATACATACGTATATACACATTAAATATTTTGCTATACGTTAATACTTCAACTCAATAATCACTGTTTTAAATGAATAACAAAGAGGAAAAACTATAAAATGTAAATGGGTCCTTGTTCATTAAAATAAAAAAAAAAAAACAATAATTTCACACATATCTATCGTCCATCATAATTGTACATTTGAATAAAGGTAATTAAAAATGTTAAAACAAATAGTTAAACTTATACTTAAGTATTCAATACATAGTTTACATTTCTTATTTTTTTTCTTCGTCTTTCTCCCAACTAGTTGAGGTTAATCACCCTTGTGCCAAATCTTCACTTGATTTTCTACATCCCCCTACAAATATATGATTTACATTTGAGTAAATTATATTACATATTTCATGATAACAATTTCCTATTATTCTATTTCAATTTAGATCTACAGAATATAATAAACCCACTAAGGAAAAACACATACTTTTTGTCCACGAATTAAAAAAAGTCATAAATCAGATTAGGTTTAATACAATAAAAAAAAAAAAAAAATACGTACTAAACAAATTAAAATAAAATTATAGCTTTATGGCTCTATCTAGTCATTATAACGACATTGGCCTGCACACGAGTATAATTGATTTTTTAAGGGATACAAGTACAGCACAGTAAACTAAAAATATCGGGGGAGGGGGGGAGCAAAGTTAAAATTAAGTTATCTTAATCTTATAACAATAAGTAAACATAAATCCTCAGTTGTCATTAATAGATTCAGATACCTAGGAAATAAGTCGGTAATAATCAAGTCGATATTATTTTTCCCTAGTTATCTACTTTCTGCGGATATAGATTCATTAAAAATCATGTATGAAACTAACGAATATATTATTAACGAATAAAGTACAATGAACCTGTGATACAGAACGGAGTAATACGAAGGAAAGTCCAGCACCGACTGGATATCAGGTCTGTCGAGAGCTTTTGAGGGCCCCGGGGCTGAACGGTTCCAGGCCCCCATACACTTGTTTGGTCAAGATATACATACTACTTGTACATACTTTAGTACAACAAAAATATTAAAATTTGCATCTTATGCTATGACGAATGAGATTATAAACCAATTTTGAATAAAAAGCTGAGACGACACGCCTTTTCAGAAGTACGGGCCCCGGGGCTCTAGCCCTCACTGGATATGATAAGAATATCAAACATCTTTTTCGAAACGAAATAGTTGTATCTATGTCATTGCGCACACAATACGAAATATTACGATCTAGAAGTCTATACTGATTCTAACAATAATGTAAAATATATTTAAAATTAATTTTATTTTATATGTAATTTATGAACTACTTATTTACTCATTATTTTTATTTTGACTCTTATGTATTATTTTATAGTGAAACTATTCATTTAATATTCATAAAGTATTCATAAATTTGTACCGAAATAATAACGGCCTTGAAACACAACGTGCAATTATAATTTTCTCTACATCTTTTAGTCGGAAAAATAATGCTTTAGAATTAAAAAAAAATTATCTTTATGTTATTGTCCTTGTATATTAAAACGTTAAGCCGCATCAGGTAATAATATGCGTTTATTGTTCTATCAAAAGAGATGTATGAATTAACCTAAAGAAAGTCACTCGCGTTATCATTTCAAAATTTGTTTTTCTTTAGTCTTTATTTGCATTTTGAAAAAATTGATGAGAAAATCGAAGAATTATCTGTTCGAATCTGATGCGAATCTGGATACTGTCTGAGACGTTTAGTAAAGGTTTACTACGTTTGTTCACAGTGAAAGAAAAATATAAGAGAAGAATTTCATTTGGTTTCGAAATACATGCGTATTACAGATCTTAACGGGATTTTTGTAGTTCAAGTCCAAGTCAATAAATAAATTATCTTGCGAAAAGTTTGCGCGCGTGTACGTCATGTTTGACAGATGGCTACCTGCAGCGCGAATACCATTTACAGCTCAGTCGATTCGAACAACCGTAACTACTAAGTGACAATAGGCACGCGATACACTCGTTCCTGCAAGAATAAATACATATTATTATTATAAGTTTTATTAGTTACGACCGCGCGTGCGGTTGTTATTATGTCGACAGTTATACTCGCGCGAACAATTCACAGAAATCCGTCTTGTAACGGAAACATAATATTATATAAACACATAAATGTAACACTGGTTAGATGCTTTTCCTAACACGCCGATATGATGTATTGCTACACATCGTATCCGTTCTTCCTGCAACAGTCCTGGTTTGATCCTATTTGGTGAATAAATACTGTACTCATACCGTTCTTATGGCGTTCATTCTTCCAGAGATGTTGATTTGATCCTACACGATGAGAAGTCACCCACCAATCTTCTTTCGAAAAATATACATCATTATTATATTATCACTATAATACGTATGTCTTGAAAAATATTGAAATTTAAGTTAACAATACGATTGTGTATAGACGAATGATATTATTATGATTTCTGATGCACGTGTACAGTTAAATTTAAAACAATAAATAATAATTTAACATGAAATTACGTTATAATATAAAATATTGATAAGTTCGATGATTAATATGACATTATAAGCATACAGATACATTACAATACATACCCATATATATAAATGTAGTATATAAATTAAAAATTATAGATACGTATTATTATTTTTTACTATAAAAACGAAGTTTGCAATGGTATTCAAAATAATCTAATGAAAACCAAGTAGAGCTGGAATGGAGAACATTGAAGTCCAAACTTAGAATTTCAATGTTTGGAACAGACTCAAATCAAAAAATACTGTAGGCAATATTCTGAACGAAAAAAATTAAATAGTTAAAATAAATATTAAGTAATTTTAATGAAAAAACAACGGCGTCATCTAACATCTCTATTAATTATTATTTCCCATGTTAAAGATAAGGCAAATGTCTTTATCCGTTGACCTCGTATGTCATTTTATTTAATCATATTTAGATGTTTTACATACATATGTTATACGTTACCATAAAAATTAGAGAGCCTAATGATAATTGTATGTTACGTTTGAATTGGTTTTTATTCATTACAAATGGCATTGTATTTCATGTTGTTTGTTTATTATGGGATGTTTTAAAATGTATTGAACCCTTCTCCATGAAATTTGTATTTAACAGTGCGCCACTAGTAAACGGCCTCATATCAATAGCCAATGGTGACTCGTGTACGTATATGTATAGTTTAAAAATATTCGCCTTTCGAGGGTTAATTTCGATATATAAAAAAAAAAAAAAAAAAAAGGCGCATAATAGATCCGCCATTTTTAACGAACATTGATGTATTCGTTGACCAACGACCCTGTGACGGATACACTAGGCACAATCGAAACGCCCCCAGTATATATAATAATAATAATTATAATATACCAATCGATCAATCGAGTAATTTACCCGAGTCATAAGTATTGTGTTGCAGCAATGCGTTTCGAATGTGATACAGCCCCTTAGTTTGTAGCAGGAAGGATAATTGCAAAATAATATGTATTGTTGTAGATTAAAATATGGCACGGGGATGAGATCAATGTCAACGGTTATAACATATCTAACTGCAGATTGTATCTCACCGTGTGGAGTAACAGTATATTACACGCGTGTCGGGAGCTAGGTCTACCCAGATTTGGTATTAGAGGGGTGTGTACATAGCGCTCGGTATAAACACAATATTTCGGTGGTAGGTCGAGTACCTCTAAATGTGACGAATAGCTGATACAACTGATTCGTCATGCTGTTGGACTAATATTATTCGATCGACAGATCGCATGGGACTTGGGCCGTAACGTATTGCGTGGCATACGCGTTTCGAACCGGTCGTCGAAGATGTACGTGCGTACTTCTCGTGGCGATAATTGCGCTTTCCGATTGTTCACCAGAGGCGAAATGGCATTATGGTAATTCTAGAAATTTCCCGATGAACCGGTCGGTCTTCGTCAATGGGCCACTTAATTGACATTTTAAACGCAATTTTTTATGAAAACAATAAAATGATTAATGTATACTGCTTTGATAATGTGTTCTAGGCCGAAAAACATCCCCACTTGTTAACCATCGAGCCACCGAGGATTTCCGAAAAAAAAAATTTCTAGACACCGCGGCGCTGTCTAGTGTAAATCACTTCGAGACGATTTAACAGTGCTAATAATATAAAATGAAAGCAATTTATTATTATTATTATTATCAAAACACGTGTCCGTGTGTAGTACGCCGACATTGTCGCCGAGGGGCTTGCTGGTATTTGGGACTTAGCAGGCCAGTAGGACTGTGTTACTCAATATGTGTCGACCACCGTTGGTCCACTAAATCCCTAACACCAAAACAAGCATCATCGTAGTCGCGGCGGAACTCAATTGTTCTGTACTGCATCAACTGCTGCACTGCATAGTAACGTGAGCGTAACGTTTGCTGTGACGTGTTTTCGGCTCTGTTCATGAGTTTTATCGCATCTGAAAAAAATAAAATTACTTGGTTTAGACAAAACTCAAGACGTTGCAATAATTATTTGTTAGTGTTTTTAAAGTTTGTAGTGTTGGAGATCATGTCTACGGGCTTCGAGCATGCATTTTTATACTTCAAAACTTTTCAAGTTCACTGAAGATACTGTAGTATTCGACGCTTTTCTTTATATTTTCAATACATTTTATGTATATAAACATATTTTTTTACTTTATTACAGTTGAATCGACCAACATCAATATTTTTAATTTACTGACAAATGCATTTTTATACTTTGTATTGCTACAAGTAGCATTTGACAATTATAAATATTATACATGATAGATCCATATATTTGATGCATACATATTGCAGTGATGTATATACTTTTTTTTTCGAAAAAAATAATATTTCAATGACTTCGCAATAATATTATCTTATTAGTTTCGTAATTCCTTATTTCTTTTACTTGAGCTTTATATAATACTTTGCTACATCCATTTGAGTTTCGATAAAAGTACTAATCAGAAAATAAAATGTTTGTAACTATTAGTGTTATTATATTAATGTTAACATTAATATTATAATTATTCGTGTTGTCGTAAGATGCACTTCATAACGGACTGCTTTTTATAACCGATGACTATATCATTATAATTATCATTGCACCGTGAACGTGAGGGCTTATTACATTTTGTCGTCGTTCAATATACATATCATGTGTTTCAACTCAGTTCATGGTATAACTATATACATACATATATATATATATATATATATATATATATATATATATACAGTAGAGTCTCGGCAGTCCAGACCCCCAATAATCCGGTGAACGCAGTAATCCGGACGGCATAAAATTCCATTTGTTCGTAAATACAATGAACCTATGTAGCTTATTCGGAATTCCTTGAATCCAATTAATGATCAGAAGATCAGAACATGGAAAGCACTGATATTTTGTAGTTACATCGATTGAGAGGACACGATTTTTAAGTGAAAATTAAAAGTATTACTTAGAAAAAATTACTGACTACTATGCTTAAATTATATTATTATAAATATTTTTTTTTTGTTATTCATTACATTAAAGTTTTTTTTATAATTTTTGTAATTTAAAGTGCAATAAATATAAAAGGGTGTCGTAAATAAAAATAAAAATCTTAGTTATTTGAATAGGTAATCTTGAAAAACCTCCGGTAATCCTGATGAATCGATAATCCCCACGACGCTCGGTCTGAAGTAGTTCAGATTATCGAGGCTCTACTGTATTCAGTATTATATTGTTTTTATAACATATGTGAGATAATAAAATATAGCTGAACTGTGCTGAAGTGGTATGAGAACAGCGTTTTTTTTTTCTTTAATAAAAAACGTGTTCGTTAGACATTTTAATTATGTTTGTGTACGCCATCACATGCAAAAACACACACACATATACACACGGAAAGATATTTATCTTCGGTGTAATAATTATATCGAATATGCATAATAATATGTACATATATAACATATTATGTTGCGCGTTAAAAACAATCCGGTGAAATTTGTTCCAGCTTTATAATATGCGCAAACGAGTCTAAAACGCGGCGAGATTACACGCGACGAGACGAGTCGTAGCATAGCGTAGCGTTGTACGACGAAGAATTATGTTGTGAATGTGTCGTGTAGATATATTATTACCAGCTGAATTACTCGACTTCGCACGGAACAGTCTTGGCCGGGACATAGTTTTTAATGGATTAAAACCTTACACTATTTGAAGCCTAGTATGGTATAACTGTTGGTTATAATAGTAAGATGTATTAAACGAAATTTCAAATGAATCGGTATGGTAGTTTTGGTTATACACAAAACTACCCGAATTCGCATCATGAAATCGTTTTTGCCGGTGCCGATATTATTTAAAATTCCTTCTTACTGCACGTTTAGAGTATTGGAGGGACCTTTATGTCAAATTTCAAGTTCATATATTTTGTCGTTTTTGAGATGTAGCGTAAACATTTTTTTTTTTTTGAGAGATATCTACATCATAAGACTAAATTCACCAACTATTCACCAAATTTGATCGTTATAGCTTTAACGTTTCCGGCTAGATTATTCTTTTTATATTATCATTATTCGTTTATACACATTTTTATCACTTAAGAGATTGAATTGTAGAAAATTCTTTCCTATTGCATACTTAAAGTGCTAATGGAACTTCTATGTCAAAGTTTAAGTTCATACGAACTGTTATTTTTTAGATGTAACTATAATCAGTGAGTAAGTGGTATTTTATTTATACAAATTGCATCCGTCGCGGTAAGTAGAGAGCGAATCGACTATATTTTTTTCTTTTATCAGGTTCGTATAACTAGTTTCATTGAAAAGTGTTCGCGAAATATTGTTATAATTCCAATGCAATAATATAATATTGCGTACAGTCTTACATCTAATTATGTAATTGGGTATGTTAATTTTGAAAACTGGACGCGATTTTTAAATGGAAAGCTTAAAAGTTAGTAAATTGTTAATTAATGATTTTTGTAAAGACCACAGAACTTCAAAGTAACACTTAGATTTTACCTATAGACATATCGCTATCGACCACAATGTACAACGTATCAGCTATAATACACCATTTATTCTGTTGAATTTTTTAAAGTCATGACATTTTTTTGGAGAATATTGACGTACGCCGTTTGTACTAATGTAACGACGAACATTCCAAATAGTTTAATGTGGAGTTAAATGCGGGCTCAGTTAAAATACTAAAACGATTAGTATAAAAAATAAAATTAAATCGCCAATCGTAAAACACATAAAATAAATACGTGGGCGGGTACACATAACTTCTATAAATCTGTCTTCGCATCGGTATTTTATATTAAACAGCTTTGTAAGCGATCAGTGATCGAGCACGTTCCTTGTGGTGTGAAAATGTTATTATGGTTGTCGCAGTCTTATCCGATTTAAACTAAATTGTGAACCACCCTTTTCCCATTCCAGTTGGCCCGAAGGTCTTCGTCCTAGACCGAAAGTCCGGCAATTATATTTACATAAGGTATGATTGTGTATGCAATGTGTACCGTTTACTGATGAACTATATATTTATGATTTTATACTATACATAACGCATGTTATCTTTTATGCGCACGTCATATTTATCGTAGGTACGATGGCGTCGATCGGATTTGCATTCGCGATAAAAATAAGTACACATATAATACTGCCCGACCACTTTAATTGCGAATACGAGATTTCATTTCTTGATACGAAAATAATATTATTGGTGAATATTATAATACCTAAACACACATACCTACAATTCATTACTAAAGTAACAGTTTGATGTTGAAAACTTACATTAACAGTAAATAATGGTTTTGTCTTGTGGGTGAAACACATTTATTACAATTGTGAGTTGACAGTTGAGTACTCAAATCTGTATACATTATAAGAAGTTAAATAGCTTTTAAATAGCACAGGTATATTATACGTATTATACAGGTATTAGATCAATATATACTTTATCAGTATCGTATGCATGTTGTAACGTTGATAATGATTAACATATGATATATGATTAATCATCATATTATTTTTATACACAATTAGAAACTCTTAAGATAAAAATTATGTTTCATATTATTTATAACAAACAGTACTCAACAGTTTCTCTTTTTGGAATTTTTTTGCCAGATTTAACACCAATTTTACGACACAATTCTAAGATATTTACTTGAACTTATCTTTTTATAAATGAGAATATGCGAACAACTGCAGATTAATTTGTACTTAAAAACAATGATGAATGAATCTTTAATTGAAATATTTGTGTTATAACTTGTAAGCGTTGTATAATATTATTTATTCCCTTACGAGCACCTACTTCACCTATTTAAATAATATTTCTTATTTATTTCAGTACATGATTCTTCGAGTAAAATATATCTGGTTTGTTTTATTTGCTATAAACGAATATGATTTGATTGAAGCAGAATTGTCTTATTAAATATTACATATATACTTATGTTTATTTATAATATAACTTATAACAGTGATGATAATCCGAGTATAGTTTCATTGTCCACGTACTACATGTATTATTGGTAGGTACTACCGCAACGTCATTGATTTTTCGAGAAGTTTTTGCTAACTTAATGACGTTAGTTGTATATTGTATTGATATGTGTATTATAATCGTTTATTATAACAGATTATTTTTTTTTTTTTAAAAAAACCAATACAAATTATATGGAAATATTTACATGTCATACGATTTATCGTTTAAACGTGTAAGTATTTTCGATTACGAAGAGTCAATCTCAAGACTCATGACGTATATAATAAATATGTATGATTTGCAATATAAAAAATATGTATTACACGGTCATAATAAAAAGTATGACAAGAGAACGATTACTGTAAATATAGAGTAACGAATTTACATCGAAAGATTATTGTTAATAAGAACTATTATTATCGCGGTAAGAAATATTGATTCAATGTTTTTTGTACGCCGAAAAACTGCTACGAAATATAATAAAATATTATGTTCCGTTATATGTGGCGTCCATAAATTTTACGGATTGTAACGGATCAAATACTAATTCTAGACGTTTCTCTCTCTATATTTATATTACAAACCTATTCAGTCGATAGAGTTATTATTCTAGTCGGTCATAAATAATGTATGCCATTAAACAATATTAGTTTAATGAGTATCGTGTAACTATATTTGTACTAATATGCACTTATATACATAATATGTATTTAGTAAATTTAATGAACGCGCGCCCGTTTGTGAATATATTTTCGTGTGCGCACATATTATGCAGATGTTCGGACTATTACGCGCGTAATTCATACCGAACCGAAACGCTAAACGCGTATGATAATATTTTTAATAAAAACGTATATCTATTTTTAATTAAGGTAATCTTTTTTCGTTAATTATTCATGTAAAATATTCGATAATTACTAACCAACGCTAAGCCGTAAAACGACGCATTCTGTTTAAGTTATTATAACCGACACGACTATAATAACTCGAGTATATGCATATGACGTCATATATTTAGATACGCATATTATGTACATCATATATGAAGATGTTCATTAGTCAGAACGGATTTTATGACAAAGTAGAAATGAAAGGTTGAATATATCTTTATAGAATAAAAGCTGTTCTAGGACAAGGCGTTAAGAACTTATACTATTTCCACGTGATTTCATTTAGTGTTTTATGCAATTTTTACTTTCATAACATAAAGCTACAAGTTGATTTGCCAGAATACTGGAACACAGTAAACCATGATCCAAAGAACCAATAAAATTATATAACTTACGTTTATTGAAGAAGACATATCCCTCCACGAATCCTACGGTTGTACATCAAATGATTACTATATTTAAGATTGTTTTTTTATACATTTTTACATTTTAAACTTATACGATATTTGATTAAAAATTGCAATTACGTCTAATGATGAATCGCATGAACAAAGCTATTTAATAGGTACATTTGGTATGTAAATAGAAGTATTCAATACCAAGAAAACCATTATTGTGTGGTTATCATTATCCGTTTATTAAATAAAAAAAAATGTCTTTAAAAAAAATCATGCCGAATTAAAGAACAATTAAATATAGTAGACAAGTTTCCAGCTTATTCAGTTAACTTCGTAAATTATTCTTTGTCATGTATAAAGAGGCTAAATCAAATTTGTATCCGATTAAGACAGGTTTCGTAACATTCAGCATCCAGTTTCGCCATGAACAGGTTTTACTGCACTTTAACATTATTCAAAAATCCCCAAAGTAATCTTTACCGCCATCGCTCTATATCAAAAATATAATTTCAATATAATTTATATTTAAGTAAACTTCCTACGACTAATTCAAATGTAATATAAATTTGCCTCTCATTTTTTTTTAAAAAAAATAAATATTTATACAACCAACCTTTACACTTTATTTTTTTTTAAAAATTCTGGATTTATATGGATTTATGAAAACAGTACTACAGTTCTTATAAATAATTTTAAAGACGGACCTTACCGTAGATATTAATTCAGTTTTACACGCGAACCGTTTGCAATAACAACGGAACTTTTAATTTGTTTCATCCAATTATAGATAATATATGTTCTTATCCGATGAAATAAGATTTTTCGAAAAGCAGAGTTAATCAGAAAAAAACCGCCCCGTCCAAATCGCGTAGTAAATACCGCATACGTTTGGTCGATGATCAAAACGTCTCACATTATGCACACATATGTGAGACGAATACTCATTTTACCATTCTTAGTAATACACCAAGCACTGCGAAGATCGGGTATACGGTGGTAACATTTCATAAAAACATATTTAGATTGACCAGAAACAATAGACCGGTATTGGCCGTGCAGGCAACATAATTCTCGCATCATGCTGCAGCTTGTGTTTTGAATCCGACGCCGTCGCGACGGTTCGCTGTCGAGAACGAACTGTTGTATTCGCCGTTTACGATCGTCACGGGTCGACGAAATTCGCCGTGCTGCAAGGGGCATCACCGTTTTCCGCCAAAATCGACCTTACCGTTTACCGCCAGTGCAATAATATATATTTCCTTTTTCCGCCACTACAAATTTCAGTTTTTTATATTTTGGTAACCTCTGATTGAAAGAATTAAAATGTTGTATTATATCTGTTTTGTAAGGAATGTTGGATTGTACAATTTGTGAATTATAGCGATTGTTAATCGAATAATATTAATTTTATAATAACAAATTATAAAAATTAATTTAATTTTAAGTATAACTTGAATTTGTTTTTGTAAAATCATATATTTAATGAAAAATTGAATACCTAATTATTTTTGTTATTTTAAAAATCATCGTAATATTATAGACTTTTTTGTAATAACATAATACAATATTCTATATAATTTTAATTTTAAGTATCACTTGAATTTGTTTTTGTAAAACCATATATTTAATTAAAAATTGAGTACAAAATGATTTTTGTTATTTTAAAAATCATTACCAATTATCAATAACTTCACTTGTTTCCATGGTAAGGGGTTACCAAAATATAAAAACTGAAATTCGTAGTGGCGGAAAAAGGAAATATATATTATTGCACTGGCGGTAAACGGTAAGTAAACGGTAAGGTCGATTTTGGCGGAAAAGTAGATCACCCGCTGCAAGTAGTGTAAACGTACCCAGCAGGTGTTCGGTTTTTCCGGTCCACGTCGTGTCGTCGGCTACGGAAGACATTCGATATCCGGCTACGTGTAGTCATTCGATACGATAAACGATCGATGTAATATACGCGCGCGCGCAAAATCATAAATATTGATCACGGAGCCGGAAAGCCGCTGTAGTTGATCGCATTAGGAACACGTAATTCTATAAAAATGCATACGTATGGTACCATGCACTTTTGTCGTCACCGAGAGCCGGAGATGCGTGGTGCCGTGTATTACTGCAATGTTCAGCCGAACCAAACGGTTATTATTACTGCAGAGTACACACGTGTGCGTATACGTTTACCTGTGCACCAACCACCTAATCACGTTTATTACCGCGTTGCCGTCGATGTACGATACCGGACGTTAAACGTTTACCAAGGACAGCGGTTCTCAAACCTTTTCGCTGGCAGAGCGCCCCAAAATGAACGCTGGAAAAAATCAACGGAACCAGCGAATGCCAATGTCAAACTACAACTCATCAAAAACGATTTTGTCGACGATTTTCTGCATCTAATGTAATGCGTATGTTTTTATAACATAAAAATGAACATTGTACGTATGGGCTTATCAACATGTAACATATTATGAACTCCAAGTTACTTTCAGACGGTCCGAATAGTATTTTATAATGTTCGTATGAATGTATCGATTTGACGAGTGACAATATCGGAATTTGAGTCGATTCAAATATCGTGTTCGCGGTGCCACTAGATTTATAACTGTCGCGTAGCCCTACAGTTTGAGAACCGCTGCTCAAGGACACGCGGCTGATTGTGTGCACGCGCTTGCGAATCCGACTGAGATAAAAAAAAAAAAAAAAAAAACATAGTATAAAAACGCTATCCACTGCGATGAAAATATGATTGATTGAATCCTTGCGCCGCGCTATATCTTACCATTCAAATATTAAAGAATGAGCACTGAGCTCGAGGCAAGAACGAAACACAACCGCGTAGTTCGGTCCTCGTCTCATATCCCTCAAACCTACACGGTACGTAGCTGTAGTTCCCGAGATCGTACTAGAATTACATGCGTAATTTAATGATCTGCTACGTTATGTAATGGTCCCGTAAAAATTTCGGGTTCCAGGTTCGAGTACCGCTCCTCCGCCAAGCACCGCTATCGACGCTATGTTATTATACACACTACGTAATAGTAAAGATTATAATAATACACGCTTTATTTAGGCACTTGTGCTACGGCGCGCACCACTAATTTGTTTGCATAGCATCGACATAATAATTATTCAAATACGAAATCAACGACCTGATGTTTTTACAACAACAAAAACAATAATAATAGAAATAAAAAAACGTAACACATCTCTTAAGTGCAAGTATACGAGTACATACTCAGAACACATACTGCTGCGATTAAAATATTAGCAATATCGTGTATATTTGTCGGTAAAACGTTATAAAGAGCAAATCATCACATTCGGGACTTATAATGAGCGGTGATTACAAATACGCGTGGAGTCAATGTCATTCATAGTATTATTAACAACTGGACATACGCATTACATAATGTATACATTATAACGGATCTATAATAATTGTATTTGTTATGGAGATCATGCAAGCACTTATTATACGAGTGGATATATTCGTCGGCTTTACTATGTACGATATAATTAAAATATTTCAAGCGGTTGTGTTTCAGTACTGTTTTATGATTTGTGGTGTACATACACGTTTATTATTTCAAACAGTGCAACAGTTGGTTATGTGCGGTATATTATTATTACTATTTACAATTACGGTTTACAACAAAATATTAATTCGTGACAACGATTTACGGTTGTTGATTTTTTTCTTATCCACATAATGTAATGCAGACGTTACGCGCGTTGAACGTTTCGTAGAAAATGTAACAGCGTCCACGACAGCAATATCGCGGTACAACAATATACGTAAATAAAACGCATTATTATTTTGAACGCGACTCTTCGAAAGTACTACATGCGTCGAGATTCGTATTGCGGGATGGATTAAGAAATTTTTTTAAATCACAAATGTTATGGAATTAATTCCGAGAGATTTTTAACGCCGGATTAACGTTTATACGTGCACGCATAACCACGTAAAATCTCGTTGGCATTTGTGCACGTATGTTTGTGCGAGAGTGTGTACTATTTGTGATGTACACATATTATAGATGTTTGAAAATATCGAAAAGAGAACGTGTTTTTACCCGACAGACAATATCTCCCGACGGACCGTGCTCGCCCTGCTGCGTATTCAGTTCGGGAGATTTTAACGCACGTACAATGAGTAAACGTATGTCATGGACGACATCATCGCAATGCATACATACGATACAATTTGCCGCATTTTCAAATAAAAAGCTAACACTAATTTACGTATAGTTAACACTAATTCCAATTTTATATAGGACATGAAATGGACTCGCGGTGCACAGTTTGGGAAAGTCTGCTGGTAGAAAACTATATTATTATCGTACCATACGCCCTGGTTAGTGCAGTTTACAATAATCGTGGAACAACCCGAGACCCAAGTTCATGAAAAGCTAGTATCTACATAACTATGATTCCCAAAATCAATACGAGTTGAAAATTTAGAACCTAATGTCGTGGGTCGACTATAAAATTGCTCGTATAGGATGCGAAATGCAAATATATTGGTATGGTAAACAATGCATAGGTTTGTGCAAAAATTTGTGTTTGTATAAATTCGCCTTCGTGGACAATACAATTTTTTTCAGGTCCTTGAACATTTCAAATGTTTATATATATATGAATATTTTTTTTATTTTTTTTTTTGGAGGGTATCACTGAAGTAAATTGTTAATGTTATTGAAAAATTATGTATGTAGTCCCGAAGTTCGTTTCAAGAAACACTTTATTTTTTACTTTGATCGGTAGGATTGGTCTGATTTTAAAAACAAAAAAGTAATGCTAAATGCTAATCAGAAACCTGTTTAAGAATAGATGAAAAGTGAAACATTTGAAGAACAATTTTCGACTGTAGTACGGACAATTGTTTGGTAGGAAGAAGGATGATAATCCTTAATATAGGTTCTTCACCAGCAGTAGACTTTGTCTTATTAACATGGATTACGTGTCATGCGTTGACCGTTTAACACATTCAATTATAAGGTGTGTGTATAACACATTGTACTGTGGTAGGTACATAAACGTAATGCCGTCATGCTGTAGCAGATGCCTGCCAATATAGGTGTAAAATGTATTCACAAAAAGCTCACACATACACACACACACACACACACACACACACACACACACACACACACACACATACGTTCGATCACGTGTGCCTATATGATATTGTCAGTAATAACATTATAAAGTTTTATGATAATAAATAAAATACTTGTGTTTATATACATATATAAATGGCATATATCTGGTCCAAGTATATGTTGATCGCATGTAGGGCGGTGGATAATATATAATATATAATTATATATATATATATATCACAATGCACATGTATGTATATATTTAAAAGCGTATTTCTGATTGCAAATTTTTTTTTTTTCATTAGCACAACCGAGTATTTGTGATAGTCCAAGTTGTTTTACATAATATATAAGAACACGCGCGTAATTTGATAACGTTCGTGACGGAAAACACATAATATGATAATTACACATGTATAGTATAATATAATATAAATATCTATTATAATACGTATAGTCTGCTCGTGTACGTTTGCCGTTCATAGTATTTCTAGCTTTTATACATAATGATTATTCTAATAAAATATTTTTTTTTAAACATTGTATGCTACATGATAGCATAGGCGAAATTTGAGAAGTTTTGGAGGGACTTAGTCCATCTAATATTGAAATTAGCACCTTCAAAATGTTTTATTTTAATTTAAGTATTAAATCATTCATTAAAAGGCTGATGCTTCGGTTACTTCTATGATCATTTTTTTTAAAATTAATAAAATAAATATTTCTATTGTAGCCTAAGTATAAGCTAATGTTATGTCAAGTTAATTCAACGGAGTGCAACAAAAAATTAAATCAAAATACTTGTATGCTGTATATTCAAATTTAATGGTACATCGTGTTAATTTGATTGTTCTATATATATACATATATAGATAAACTCGTATATATACATAAAATTAGGAATTAAAAAATCTTCTATGCTTTATTGAAGTGATGAACGCTGGATTTGTCGTGTAAAAAATTAAAAACTGTGTTATGCTAATAGGTTGATCAATTTTTACAATTTAATTTTAAATTTTATTAAATGTGGATATCAATACTCTCTAGTCAGAAATGAATGTGGTGAAAAATTGTTTCTCCCATAGAAACCCTACTTTCACTTTGGAAGATATAAAGTTAATCATGGATGCTGAGCTTCAACCTAACTTGAATACACTGTTCTCATTATTGTTAAAAATTCCGATCAGCTCAGCGACACACAAAAAGTCATTATCAACAATGAGGAAGATTAAAAATTAGCTTCGAACTTCTATGAGTTAAAGTAGATTTACCAATTTATCAATAATTTATATTGAACGGGATTTTTCGAATGAATTGCCCAACAAATAAATTATGGATACATTTTAATCAATTTTAAATTGATGTTTACAATTATAATATATTAATAAATTACATATAAGTATCATACAAATATGAATTTTTATTTTAAAAATAGATTTATTAATTTATTATAATACATTAAATGTAGTATTGGGGGGAGAAAAATATATTATTGGTATATGAACAGGAAGTGTAGGGGACAGATTCCCCATGGGCCTATTTCATTTAAATACGTAAAGCCCCTCCTAGTTAAAAACGAAAATTCTGCCTAACATATTAGCTAAACTAAAAAAGTTAAGTATATAATATATTAAAATATTATATCGTTGAAATAGTTAGAATTAATTTAGTTTATATTTCTATCCATTAACATAACATATACATGGAAGAATTGTGTGCGAAATATAATATAACATAAAGTTAACAATATAACTGTATCATGTTTAGTACTGTAAATGAATTAAATCGTATTTTAATGAGTTAATGAGTAATGTGTTTGCGTCCAAATACAACAAATATACGAAAGAAAACCAGTTTAAAAAAAAAAGAACCGGATGGGCCTTGCTCTGCTGTACAGTTGGGGGTAAAGTGCACCTCGTTTATAAGATAGGTCATTATTACAATGGATTTGTTAAA
The DNA here is from genome assembly GCA_034509805.1 of Sipha maydis. Taxonomy (NCBI): domain Eukaryota; kingdom Metazoa; phylum Arthropoda; class Insecta; order Hemiptera; family Aphididae; genus Sipha; species Sipha maydis. The sequence continues at coordinate 59,934 of JASXSY010000384.1, read as the reverse complement.
TTTGAATGCAATGATATATATCATTGTATACGAATAACGATTCTGAACGGAGTTAATATGTTTGTCTAGGATATAATACATTGTTATTTATAAATATTGTAAAAAGTATATTTTATTTTGAAACGATAAATATATTTTTCAATTAGGATGGGTTGGCAATTGCATACAGCGACAAATTGAGTGAAACGATCTGCAACATTTTTTAGTTACGATAAGTTTAACTTATTATAAACCTTGTATTAAATTTTCAAGAGTTTTCGGTCAACCAATTAAATTTTATAGATGTTTAAAAACAAACATTTTACAAAAATCGAAAATTTAAATTGACTATAAATAAATCAAAATATGTCAAAATTCTTTGAAAACTTAACCATGTATAGAGAACGCCAATATAAAGATTTGGTGAATATTTCAAGTTGTTGCGATTTTTGGTTTTTTGATGTGAGCATTTTAAAAAAATGTAATTTGTAAAAACGTAATTTTGTGTAAAATTTCCCGTTTTTTTCGTAATTTTTTTACAGTTTTTTTCGATTTTTTTAAAAAGTATTGAAAAAGTTTTTAAAAAAATCGAAAAAAACGATAAGTATTGAAAAAGTTGGATTTTTGACACGCCAAAGTACCATCTACATTCACTTTCCTTTCAGAAAAGTTGCTGTTTAAGCAAATCGAAGCATTTTTACTGCTAAAAAAGGTGTTGTCAGACACAAAAAAAAAATAAAAAATAAAAAAAAAAACACACATCATTGTAAAACCAATAGATTCCATCACTCCGTTCAGAATCTAAAATTTTCTTGAACTCGATGGTAATCTTTTCATGGTAGCTAGAGTGAATACTATAGCACTACGTAATGATATGAAACTTTATAATATTGTATTGTATTAATATTTGTAAAGGTAAATAAAATAAGGGAGTATAACTTTTTTTATTGATTTATAACGCATTGCGACCAATTATATATTATATCATTGCATTCTTTCAAATGGAATTTATTTGAAATCTAAAACACTTAAATGTGCATTTGAGCAAAACACATTTTTAAACATCTAGTAATATAAAGTCATTAGATTGCGATTTGAGTTTTTGAGATTAGGAATAAAAATTATTATTTATTTGGTTTATTGTAAGAAAAGATTTGATCAGATACTTTGCAAGATATTTAAATGTTCATGAAACATAATAGTCCTAATGATGTTGGTACACTTATAGTTAATAATTTAGTGTAGTTTCGGGATTATAGAAAATAGCTGAAAACGAATCTTTAGTATAATATTGTGCGCTTATGGTAAAGAAAAAAAAGGTTCTGATTTATTTATACGCGTTATATTATTGTATTCTTGCTGTTCAAATCATGTACATAACATTATACAAACGATTAAGATAAAAAACAAAACGGATATAGAAGAGTAAAAGGATCAAACGAACGTAATATTTATTTTGTTTATTACTATAACTATAAATATGAGTGTATTTATTGTCCATTCAATCGTTGTTTTCGTTTTGTAACGCGCGGTCAGGCGAAAGCCGAAGAATACGACGATTGTCCATCACAAAAATGCATAATGTTGGTATGCGCATATAATGCATCGGGTCTTATCCTCCCTTATGTTAGGAGGAGAAAAATTACAACACTAAAATATCATATGCAGCCACACACACACAACCTTTATTATTTCACAATGTATATAATACTAAAATAATACTAATGTTATAATACTATAACTATTAAAGTTGCATACGTCGTAGCACGTATACAATTCGTATAAAGCGCTTTCATTATGGTACGGGGTGCTCAAAAAAGGTGGTAACTTTCACATAACGTACATACATTTTAAAGCGTTTCGAACACTCTGTATAGAGTTTTTGTACATTGTAATAGGTATATAGTTATCATGACGAAGATTAGGCAGGTATTGGCATATTTGCAAATATAATACATATATATAATACACACACACAATACGCTATAAATGAGCCGCATGATATCACGATTTTGCCAATTGATATATTGATTATATACATATTTCAATCATTCGTAAATTTATACTATTATGTTATTCCGGTTGATCGTCATCTCCGCGGGGCTCGGTAATCGTGGTAGGTATAACCCACCAACATGCGTGTCGAGACCAATAAAGGCGAAAACCACCACTTTCGCGGATTTATTACACACCACATCTGAATACAAAAATATATACGTACGGGCAAGACCTACAGTTTAAAATTGTTCGTACTACATTCTAAATTTTTAATGTTAAATGCTAAATGTTTGTAGTTAGTGATGGAAATATCGGCAGTTAAAAATGAGATTTTTAATATAATAATTATTTATGTTATCAATTTAATATATAATAAATAATATTATTTTATTTTTATTTTAACATTTTGATTAATTTTCAAAAAGTAGGCATTTCTATAAGTTTGTTAAAATGTATCATAGATTTTTTCTTAATATTTTCTATATTAATATACATATATATAAATTTTTTTTTCTATAATCCTATTTTATAAAATTTGCCAATATGTAAATTACTGTTTTTGTGTAAAAGCGCGTCAAAGTGTACACAATTTTGGGTTATGTGTACATATGTGTGTGTGTGTGTGTGTGTGTGTGTGTGTATAATATATTACACGTGCATACGAATTCAATACACGCGTGTGTGCAACTCATTTGGATTTCGTTCGTCTACTATTACATGCATCACAATGATTATATTTTTTGCTCGGAATTAATTATGATATTATATTTATGAATTTCGTTGCGAGCCAGTGTGTGTTAGGTAAATCGTAATAAATAGGTATCAAACCGTTGCATGTTCCGCGTGCAATTATTGATGTGTCCGGGTATCGTTGCACGACCTTGCGACCAATAGCGGTTGAATTATACGATGCAGTGTCGGCAGCGTTCATATCGTACATATCGTTTATACCGTACCCTGGCCGGAACTCTCACAATGGGCGGGGACATTGTTTCATACATTTTTTCTTCCTTATTTTTTTTTTATCAAATACTATACACCCGAGCTTTGTTCGTTTGCCTCCGAATTCGTCGGTCGGGGTAATCATTGCGATGAGCGATAATGTGTACACCTATTTCGATTGTTTCTTTTTAAACGCAATAACGAGTTATAAACTACACATGTGTACTACGGAACAGTTGTTTTGATCTAAGCACCACGAAGATTTAATAGAAAATATACCTCATTACAAAACAGCTGTTTCGGGAAAAAACATTTAGTGTATGCGAATATGCATGCGACAACCGTTTTTGTTATGATCATGTTAATGTGATTTTTTTATTTTAATCAAACAATTATTATTGATTCGTTAACTACGGATATTATCTTATTTCAGTAATTATTATTTTTTCTTTTGAACATAATAAATTATTGAAAATATTTATTCATAATTATTAGATATTTATATTCTTATATATTTCGAGTCCGAATTAATTGATTTATTTGGAGTTTTCTGTAAAAAAAGAGATATCGGTACAAGGTTTATTTAACGTTTAATCATAGTTCACAAATTTAATTAAAAACAAAAACAAATATTTACTGATGGTCCTTCATTCAAGTCTCTCATCATCATAATTGTATGGGTGATACCGTCGACAAGTTGCGATTGCTATTGAATGTTAGAATGTGGTCTGTCTGTGTTCGATAAGTCGTTATTAATACAGTCGACTACGGCACCAAAATGTTATTAAATTGCATTCAAAATTAACATAATATTATAACATAATTATTGAACTAATAATAATGACATGGATACAATTCTATACTATCCATAGTCGATTAAATTTTCAAAAAGTTAAAACAAAATGTTATGTTACAACTGTCACTAACCATACTGTCTGAACTGTCAGTTACCTAAGTAGATATACATTCAGTCATAACAAGTTTAAGGTCTATATTCTTAATTTATTAGTCTTGCAAGGAAAATATATTTTCCAAATACCAGATTAAGGAATGCAATTTGAAACACAACTCTATTCAATCAAATTATAACAAATAGGTCTTTAAAGATAAAGATGGTAAAAATCAAGGCACTTTTTTTTTTTATTTAATCAAAACAACTAAATATTTTAAATAATGTGCAGAATAAAATGAGTGTGATAATTCAAAATAAAAATAGATTAACATTACTTCTTTCAAAACGAAGTTCGATAGCGTTATTAGATTTAACAAAAAGCAACAAAAGACCAAAATTAATTTAATATCAATAACACGTTATCTAAACCTAATACTAAAAGTTACCATAATTGTAACCATGTCATTATTATTAGTTTATTACTTATGTTATAATACCTTGTTCATTTTTAATCATCTACCTATTTTTTGACTTATTACTGAATACTGATTATTTATGGTAATATTTTGACTTAATTATAATATGAGATATCACTGATAATCACGGTTGTAGATTTACAATCAGAAAAATAAAAATTTGATACAATTTTGGAGCCGTAGTAAACTGTACTTATAACGACCGGTATACGATTGGGTTCATTATATTATTTTATATTTTATTAATGTATATACCATAAGGGACTGCCGTTTCGTGATCGTAAAGTGATCCGTGGGAGTAAAGTTTAATAAGCATACATCATTATTACGATTGATAAAATATTTAGTTAAGACTATAACATTCTCGCTAAATAATATCAACTTTTTTACCGTGTTTGCAATAAAAATGAATACATAAAATTATTTTAAAATTATTTTTGTCTTATTTAATGTTTACATAGAATTATTTTTTAGCGGTTTTGCGTGTGAATGCCTGGTAAAACATCCATAGTAAGTAATAATGCATATCGTGAGAAATAATTCAAACCATTTATCCCTGTACCAGGCAACATCTTATTATTATCTCTTTACTGTGCACCTGAAGCTAAACTCTGAAATATTGATTGAAAAACAATTTATATGTCATTATTTTTTAGAACTTTCAATTTGCATGCGATTTTATTTTACTATAAATTAATAATACACCTGCAGTGGCCGTTTATGGCGTGAGAAATTACAAATCTAATAAAAAAATAAATAAATAAAAATAATAATATTATAAACATAATATTTGGTAACATTTTTTATTTAATTATAAACATTTTAATTTTTTATATATATTACAGTAGTATATTTAATTATAATTATCAAAAATAATATGTAATTATATCCATTATAATAAATAATTATCTGAATAAACGAATTACCTAATTTATATAAATATTATTATTTTAATTTTATTATATATATATATAAAACAAACAAACAATTGATAAAGAAAAAATAATTGTAATTTTGTAAGTTAATTTGTAGTAAAATATAATGGTTAGAAGATAATTAAAAATAGATCAAACAGTTTTCTTTATAAGACATTTTATGTCTTATAAAGAAAATTGTTTATAAAACTGACTATAAATTGTATAATAGGTATATTAATTATGATATAGGTACATAATTAATAATATAAACGCCTATGGATTTTTATAAAATATTTTATACAATTTATAAAAATTGCACAACATGGTAGAACGATTTTTAGGTAGCTAAATAAACTTTTAACTTTAGAATGAATGCAAAATTACCTTTTATCTAGTTAAAACCCTCTCTTGTAAATAATAAAAATAATACAACAGAAAAGATGAACCACGCACGCTGTATCACGATTCTCATTTACGTTTGATGATTGTATAGATCTATATGGGTTTTTATGGTTAATGATATTATTAACAACCATTGCAAAAGCAAGAAATTAAATAGCTAAAAAAAACTACACAATTGTTGTTTTCTAGCATTCAGTCATTCGTTTTATTTGATCTGATAGATATAATATATATACACACTAGTATTAATATACAAACCTACTAAACCATTATAATATTGCAGAACCCACGAGTTGCACACCTGGTCCAATTGCCCTGCGGTCGATGCACAATGCAGCATATAATGCACTTAAATGCATTTCACTCCACCTACTAGGGTAACGGAAGAACTGCACTCGCCATAGTTATATGCGACGACGACGACGTTTATTTTGCCTAGGGGTTTTCGAAAATTCCCCTCGACCGGAATATAACACACTAGTTCATTGTGTGGCTCACCGAACAATAACTTTTGTTATAGCAAAAAGAAAACACGTCGAGTCCACCGTGTGGTAAGTCTAGACTGGTGTAAAATCATAACAATAATAATGATATGAAAAAAATAGTGAAATAAAACAATTAAGAGAGGGTAAAAATATTATTTCTCTATTGTTCGGTTTCCTACGTGGCTTTTACGTCCGCATATTTGCACAAACGTGCATTTGCATATCGACTACGCGAACCACGCGATTTTAATATGTTATGAGATTAAAAAAAAATTTCAAATTGCTATTATAAAGCACATTATATCACACATTATAATAAACGTACATGGTTCGTATTATAGCTGTATTTATCGTAAAGTAGTTCAACGTGCGATGGGAATTAAGGTCGTGCAGTGACATTAGTAATATTTTTAGAATTTGAATAAAACCATGAACGTATTGGTTTCACCATATCGTATAATTTTATTTTTATTATTAACATTATTAGTATAATTGTTGCTGTATTTTATTTTTTGCATTTTTTACAATGGAAGGTTTCTGATAACAAATTTGTTATAGCTGATTGATTCAGGTTTCGTGAGGTGCATTCAACAAAATGTACAGGATACCGGTTTTCGACGACATTGAATTTATTTTTGTCATAAATCAATAAATAATAATCGTAAAGACTTAAAATATTTGTTTGATAGTAATATCACTGTTCTTTAGAGACGGGTTAGTTTACTGTAGTTCTTACAGGCGAGCATTGACGCGTCTAAAAACAGAAATATGTATAAGTAATTGATCATTTGATCGTATAACTGGTGATGTGATGGACGTACTGACAAAAATAATTTGTTTATAATATTCGATGCGTGTATGTAATCGTTTAGTTTAAAATCGCATGAATATGCGGAATAAATAAATATATATGACTGCAACCCCATGTATGTAACTGTACTGAACAATTTTAAACACTAATTTAAAAACATATTTTTATCGTGTTCATATTATGTACCACACGTATATCACAATGTATATATATTAAAACAAAATTATAAAAATTAAATCTTTTTGGTACATTTGGAATATGTGCGATGTACAGATGAGCGATTCGAGTGGATTTTCAGTGAACATATTATGGAGTCTCGTTTGCCGAGGGAAAAAACTGGTTTTGCACGTGCGAAACGGCTTGTCACGGTGAAGGAGTGGATACCATGTATATATATATATATATATATAATATTATATTATATAGACGTAAGACACCATTGTGAATTTTTAACTTCAATAATCTGGTCGATTGTCAACACCGTTGGATAATGTTTCGGGCGTATAGCTTCATGCATTTTCCCAAATTGCGGTGAGAATAGCGTGAAGCTAATTCAAAATGTTAATGTACTATTGCACACACGGGTAATTCATAATATTTATGAAACCATGCGATTGGTTCACTCTGTACAGGTCAGTTATTTTTTTCATTTGTATTCGCTTTTGGCACTGCGAAATCTCAAATGTACATTACGGGAACACTACAAAACGAGTTTAGGCACACTCGTTGAGTTCATCAAACCGTACAACTGATATTTTCACCCATCTTATTCTACTCAGATTTGATTATCGTAGTTTTCTCCACATAAAAATGTGTCGTATACGTTTAATGGTTACGAGTCATTTGGATAGATAATGTGTATTTTCTTATTTTACCGATTTGCTTTCTACGAATCTATATAGTTACAATAATATGCATTTTTTTCTCGAAAATATGCAAAATAAAACAACCATCATTTGCTCGGACGTAGAAACATGTGATTGGTAGACATTACAAATTAGTAAAACTGGAGTTTTAAAAAAAATAACATACTACTGTTCATAATTCTTAGCCCTAGTTATAATAGTGGAAACCGTGATTCTCAATGTACCAACTAATGTACGTGTAAAAAAAGTAACTTGTTCAGGATAAATGCTCTCTAACTTTTAGTGAGCAATTATCGTTTCAGTACTTATTACAAGAGTATAACAGTAATCGCTTATACATTATAGACGTTTGATTAAAGTTTAACCTTTCCTCCAGCATTGGGTATTCTGATGCTTCACGAAAATAAGAAAAAATATTGCCACCATTAATAATAATAATAATAGGACGAACTTAAACCTAATATCATAATAATATTGCGCAGATGCAGACGGAATTAACGGACGAATCTTCGGCGTTTCAGTCCACAGAACCCTGGGTCCTCTTTTTTCCTGCCGTCAAAATACCAACATCCGAGTGTACACGCGTAACGTACTCCTATTAACGTGTATACGTTGTTCACGTATGCAGTTATGTTGCAGCTACTATTATGGGGATAGCTTCCACACAAGTATTACGTGTACGTATGTTGTACAACAATCGACGATACAGTTAAATCGATCGTGCGATCAGATCGGAAATACATAGTCAAAGGACGAGGATATGGAGAGCTGTAGGATGAAACGCGTGCGCGATGCTCGGATAAGTCGACTGCGGCGGCGATGGCTATAGTCGCGTTTGGAGACGATGACGTGTTCTCGTGCATCGGTATGTACTGGGAACATCATGTATATAAAAACAGTTAAACATATTCAGAATTCTAATCTAATATGACAATTTACACTTTTGTATACATACTTCTTAAACGTATTATAATGTTTACGTGTTAATATTTACAAATGTGTGAATATTTTACAGCGTTGTACGAAATATTTTGAAAGTTATTTGAGTAGTGATATAATTGATACTTAAAACACTCTTCACAATGGTATTTGAAATACTTTTAAAATATCGTTTACAAAACATTTTAAATACTGAAAATATGCTGAGGAAAAACAACAAAAAAGTACTATTGACGGTCATACAGAAACCACTGAAAACGAAAGAAATATTGAATAGTTGTGAATACTATACAATAAATTCAGAGTTGTGATTATATTTTATCACTAAACTTTGTAAAGAGTTCCTTTGTTATACATGAGCTATAAAGTATACAGCGAGATAGAAAATAATTTGATCAAAACTAAAGAACTCAACTGTAAAAAAACTGTATTTAAAAAAAATGGTTTTATTGTGAGTAATATATGTGCCACATATCTGAATACAATCGACGTATTTCCCAACTTGAGTGAGTACAATTTTTATTCGTAGCATATTATACATGTGACATATTCATTAGTCGTAGCATTTTGCCGGATTTAACTCAATAATCATATTCTGTTCGATAGTGAATTTACCGTAACACAGAATTATTATATCTTTACGCACAATACGCGTATAGCAATCATCGCTCTTCGTGGTTCATTTTCTTTAATAAAAAACCCTTTCTGTATTCTCAACTCACCTATTTTCTGTAACATTTGTGCACGTGGGCACACGAGTGCTGCTTTTAAAGTCGATTTTCGTATGTATGTGTGTGTATGTGTGTGTGCGTATTTATAATCGTATATATATTATATGCAACGCATACATCACAGCTGATACGATATCGATCTAGATTTTTTTGTTATTCCGCAAGTCTATGAAGTCATAATAAAATATGCATACGCATAGTATAAGTATGATGGTATATCGTTGCCGCGCATAAGCCCACTAGCGACGATACGATATCTCTTCCGTCCTCTCGCTTCTATAATATTATTATAGACCGTATCGGATCGTTCCATTGTGCGCGTGCATGTTCTTGTGTCTTACATCTACGACCAGTTTCGAACAACATTATCGCGTACGCGCATATCATTAACGGCGTGTGCATATGGATACGTTTCGAGTAGTATGGTATATATGATATACGAGGTAGGTTGCAACATCGAAAGTCAATGATTCCTGCGTTATAGTTTAGTGCAAAGTCTCGCGAAAAGGTTTCAGTAACGTTTGATCGGAGATACGAGTACGTGCGTATTTACATAATTGATTGTAAATCTATGCTTATTATTATTATGATTATTATCTACGACAGGCCGATTAGAGAACGTTACTTCCAGCGACCTTTATATTTTTTTTTCTTCGCTCGAAATGCATTCTCAAGTATAATTGTATGTACAATTTATGTATAAATTTGCTTTACAATGTTTGTTTGATATCGTAGCATTTTACATTTTAGTATTATGTACATTGAATGTTAATAACTTTCACAAAATTAAATTGAAATTATTGACTTGATTTGATTATTAAACTAATTTGAAAACAAATATAATCTTAAAGTCGGTATGAGTTCTAAGTATCAAATAATTAAAGTAAATAACTAACAAATAGTTGTTATTATTTTTCTCGTTTTATGAGAGTAAGAATAAGTAACTAATCACAAAGAATAACGCAATAATATTAGTTTTAGATTCTGAACGGAGTGAAGAATGTATTGATTTTACAATGATGTGTGTTTTTTTTTTTTTTTTTTTTGTGTCTGTCGACACGATTTGGGGCAGTAAAAATGCTTCGATTGCCTTATGTAGCAACTTTTCTGAAAGGAGAGTGAATCTATTTGGTACTTTGGTTAATTTCCAATATTTTTTAAATGCGACGGGAAAAACCATAAAAAAATTTGGGAAAAACGGGAGTTTTTACGCAAAACCAGTTTTCGACATAATCAAATTTTTTATTTTGCTATAACTCAAAAACTAATCAATGTAAATACTTGAAATTTTCACCAAATATTTAGATTAGCGTTCTATATACACCATTAAATTTTCAAAGTATTTTGACTTTTATTAAGCTATTTATAGACAATTGAAATTTTCAATTTTTTTAAGTATTTTTTTTTTAAATAACGATAAAATTTTTTTGGCTGCCCAGAAAATCTTGAAAATTTAATACAAGGTTTCTTATAAGTTGTTTCTTAACTGATAAAAAAAAATCTAAAATCATAAGTCACAATTATTTTTTATAAGTGCTCAAAGTTCCAATTTATACGAAATATGTAAAAATCACGATAATTTGCAAGTTATTTTGTAGATAAAAATTCATAAAATTTTTTCTGTTCATACTTAAGGTTCAAAATTTTAACACTAGATTATCTATAAGCTATTCTTCAAAAATCTTTAAAAAAATTTCTACCGGAATTAGAGGAAAAAATTTTGTGACTGTTTGAAATTTAAATATTTACGAAATTGCATAAAATAGCGATTTATTCTCAAACGATTTTAAATATTTTTTATAATTCAAAAAGTATAAGTCGCAGATTTTTGAAATTTCTACCAGCTGTTAAGATTGGTATTTCCTTTATGTCATATTTTTTTCAAAATATTATATTGATTTTTAAGCCACTTATAGGCATTTAAAATATTCGATATTTTTACATTTTTTTTTTATAATCGGTGATAAAAAAAATTTGGCTCGTACAAAATACTTGAAAATTTAATAGAAGATTCCACAGAAGTAGTTCTTAAAGTCGTTCAAAAATTATTAAAATCCATAGGCACAATTTTTTTTTATAAGCGTTTGAACAGCGAATATTGACATAAAATTACATGTAAAATATAATATAATGTATAATATTCTAGACTGACAAATGATATCGGTTTTTTTAAAATGCCCTAACTCAAAAACGAAAACCGCAACAACTTGAAATTATCATTAAATCTTTATATTGATGTTTTCTATACATGGTTAAAATTTCAAAGTATTTTGACATATTTTGACTTATTTATAGACAATTTAAATTTTCGGTTTTTCTAAATTTTTCGTTTAAAAATAAAATATACTTATATAATATTTATAAATAACATTGTATTATATTCTAGACTAACATATCATCTCCGTTCAGAATCGTTTTTCGTATACAATGATACATATCATTGAATTCAAATTTAACAAATCCATTATAATGACCTATCCTATGAAGAGTCGCACTCCACCCCCAAGTGTACAGCAGAGCGAGGCCCATCCGGTTCTTTTTTTTCTTTATAATCAAATGACCGTCACAATAGTCAATATAGTTTATTTAAATAATTTTTTACATTTTTTATAATTTCTATCCGTTTTACCGAAATGTGGCCACTTAGACAATTGTCCCGATAAACAAGTAGCATAGTCTATCCTTCCACAGACCAGTAAGTGAGATTTAAGACTAATACAATTCTGTAAGTCAGTGTAGTCAGTGTAAGTATTATTATTTTCAGTAATTTTATATATCAAGGCCGAAATTTAAGGGAAATGCAATTTTCTCGACTTATTGAGGTTTTCTACTTACTTTTCTAGTACACACACACACACACACATATATATATTATATTTAGCGTATAAATATTAAGATGATTATAAGTTTGTGAAACACGCATACAAATATATAAAAGTACATAGTATAAACATTTTTTTTTGACTATTTTAATATCGCTAAACAGATCAATAAATATACGTACTTCAGTATATTAATATTTACATAAGATGATTATTACAACGTATAAGTTGATTATATTATATGTTAGATTGTAATATATTTAGGGAAGATTTGAAATAAACGCCAGTCACGATAGTTAACCATGTTCGCTGATATATATCTACGATGCCCATAAACTAATACGTAAACGATTTATTTAACTGCGTATGGTTATGAATGCACGTCGTTTATTCATACGTAGAGTAGAATACTTACATTTATATTTATCTACACTGTTATATAAATTAATGTCAGCTCTAAAACTAATAAACCACAGTATTGATGTGTGTGCGTGTGTGGTGTGTGTGTGTGTGTGTGTATGTGTGTGTGTGTGTGTGTGTGTGTGTGTGTGTGTGTGTGTGTGTGTTTGTGTGTAACATAACAATCGTGAATGACGGTCAACGGTGTGACTGGAATTCAAGAGAAAAAAGATTGAGCTGTAGACAGCTGATTCCAGGACATATAAAATAGACATAGAAATAATTAAAGATAAGGAATTATAGTCTCTAACACGAATAGCTGAGTTTACGATTGATTTTGTTAGAAAACTAATGCCATTTATAACCTATCATATTTGTATTAATAAATATATACAAATGTATATATAATTGTATATGGCAACCCCATAGCAAATAATTCGAATGCATTCGATATTGTTAGATTGTAGATCAATGGTGCATAGCCCGGGAGTTTGAACCGCTAACATTTTTTATCGATAATTAGTACAATTGTCATATTTATCATATTGTATAATGTGAATATAAATTATTATAATGATAATTATTTATAAAATTGAGACATTTGGGTAAATTATATATGCTATGAATGGTATACATTCTATAAAAGAAAACTACACAACTCCAAGCTTACGATTAATCAAAAAATACGTATAGTACATAGTATTAAAAACTTACATGTGTTACACATTTATTTAATTAAATTTAAGTCAATAATTAATCGAAAAAATGTTCATTTTGATTTTATTTGATTATTTGAATTTTTCGATAATCTATTAAGTATACAAAAATACATCAAATGATTCTTTTGTAGTTAAATTCAAATATTTAGCTATAGCATACTAAGAAAAAATAATACAATAACGAAGGATATTCATACACCGTAGGTATACCGGTATGATACTCAATGGCGTAGCAAGGATATAACGCATTGTGCTTACGCCAAGGGTGCGTATTTTGCAAAGGAAACAAATTTGTGCAAAAGTTTTATATTTATTCTACCTTCAAAATAAAAATTTTCTATAATACTATTTGAATTTTGTAGATTTTATCTATTTGTAATCACTTGGTGTGAATTCAACTACGGAATTATGAAAATAGTACAAGAGAATTCATACAGGAAATTTAAAATGAAGAAATTATGGATGAATTCGTCATTCTTAAAGTAAAAAAACTAATTTTTAAAGTTTTAAATTTACACTGTAATAATAACTAAAAATTTAAATTTGTAAAAGGTATTCTTAAAAAAAAACACGAATTAAAATTGAAAGTTAAAAAAAATATCAGCATATAAAATTTTTGATTGGTGAAGAGAAGGGTTTTAAAATTATATGAAATATATTTTCTTGAAATATTTCATGGAAATTTCAAGAAATATTTCATTTCAATGAAAAATAAAAAATAAAAATATTGATAGAAATAATTGGGTTCAGATTTTGATATTAAATTATTAAACATTAAAAATATAACAAGTGTTAATTTTTTATATATTAATAAATAAGCAGCTAGTAATAATCAAAACAAATTAACAAAAAAGACACAACTGATAAGTGATAACACTGATAAATGATAACCGATATATAATACAATTGAATTAATACCAATATACCATATTTTAAGCAGTTATACAGTTAACAAACTTAATTTATAACCATTAACATCATAAATCATAATATAGTAGTTCGCTAATCTTGGTTAATATAAATTATAACTGATGAGTTATTTATTATCAATATTTTCTGTGTATAATCAACAAGGTTTTATAATCAACTAGGATTTATTTTGTTATTTACAGCATGTTTTTTGTTGCGACTTCTGATTATTGATTTTGTCAGTTATGTTTACGAATCACCTCATGATGAGATAAATGGTGGTGTTTTTATTTTGCATGTTTTTGCATATTTTGGATAAAATGCATATTATTGCATATATTGAATGAAATGAATATTATTACATATTTCGATTATAAAAATGTGAAAAATGCATGCTTTATATTATACTTCGTAATTAATATTTATAATTTAATATTAATATTTTGTAGATAATTTCAATTCGATTAAATCTGTGATCTCAAAATTAGACGGTAAATCAGATTGGATAAAAAAAGCTAAAGAATTGTTTAATAATCAAAATTTAAAATAATGACCTAGGATATTAAAAGTAATTTTTGCTTTTTATTCCAATGCATAATTAAACTACAAAACAAGAATTTAACACTTAATGAAAATCTACAGATTATAATAAAAGCTAGGGATCGAATTCTTGAGTATAACGGAAGAGTCGTAGATAAAGTTAAAAGCAAAATGTCTTTGGTTTTACAAAAAAATAAAGGATTTAAAACCTCACAATCAATTAATAAAATATTATATGGCGAATCCGACGAGGACAATTTCAGTAGTGACCTAACACCAGGAACAATTTCTTTATTTAATTAAGCGCCAACACTATCATGTGATGTTGAACGGAGCTTGAGTTAATACTATCTATACTATCGATACGGAGCTCAGTCAATACAAAACCATTCTGTGGTCCAATCGCCGATCATTCATTTTTGAAAATTTAAAAAAATATATGGTCGTAGCATGTAATACACTCAGTGAATGTGAATTATAAATTTTATTTTATTTTATTTCTCAATTGTGTTAAGACAAACAGCCAATCACTGATATTAATGCATTTCAATGAATAATTTTTTTGTGTTTATCTTATAAAAATTTAATTGCATATTTTTGCATATTTTAGTAAATAAAATGCATAATTTACAATTTTTATTGCATATAAATCCTAGCCCTGATAATCAATATATTATTTATAATTATTCATAACCGAACACGTTTAGAAGAAGAAAAAAAATATTTCAATATTACATTGAAATATTTTAAGAAGAGTGAAATTTTCAATTTTGAAATACTTCAAATCCAGAACCCTAGTAAAGAGGCGTCTTTTCTAAGTTTACCGGGGGCGCTAGCGACTCTTATTTTGCAACTGACAATACTTATACATCCATAAGCAAACGTATTTTTGATCTTTATTTCAGTGTTAAAAAAACAAATTATCATGCTAATAACTAAAATTCGGCTAATCGCGCTTTATTTGTCTTTTCACGTGGAATGTAGATGAGGAGAGAACGGATTTACGATTAAAAGAACGGCGGAATCGATCGAAGGGTCGATCACAAACATACTTGAACGGAATAATAAACATAGGCTCAGTGTATACGTACTAGTACATTGGGGTATTTGTGTGTGTGTGTGTGTATTACTCATATATATATATCGGCTAATCTCGAACGGCACAGACGCAGACAGACGCAGACACACACGGAGTGAAAAGAGTTATGCGGACCACACGGTCGGTGGCAAGACTTCAGTGCGGGTAACTATATTGGTATGGAGTGTGTGTATGTATATTTGTTGTTTGTGTGTGTAAACGTATAAAAGTACTTGTGTACTCAACGTGTATACCGTACAAACGACCACAACGCCAATAAAATATACAAGAACCGCCGCCGCACGCTTCTCTCGTATACTACTACTAAATCTATACAGTCTTTAATAATACATCCTAAAGATAGGAGGGTGTGGGTGGGTACCGGGAAAAAGCATGCAGCAATGCGAAATCCGAACCTATCTCTGGCGCGACGACAGAGCGGTCGAGTGGCACTTTACGGCCGCCATTACAGCTGGCCAATAAATGCGTAGTCTATAATATTATAAGAAACGTGAATATCGCAACAACAATGCTCTGACGGTCACCGCACCGACTAAACGATATGCTTCAACATATTATACGTGTGTACTTTGATTCGTTAAAATACGACGTTTACAATACTCAAATATGTAAGAGAAAAGTGGCTTGGAAAATATTATCGTTGAACAAGTGATAACGGCCGTTCATTTTTACACGTAGACACATGCGGTTGGTACAAACAGTCAACGAAAAAAAAAATAGAAAACGAACGGAAAAACAAATGGATCATATTGAAAACTTGCCAAGGAATTTTTTTATCAACCGGCCAAGTGGTCGAAAACATTTAAATAAACACCCAATAAAGAAATTATGTTTTCAAATTGTGTATCGTTGTTTCTAAAACGTTGATCGGAGAAAATATTAACAAGCAAAAACACGGTGAATAAAACCGAATTGTCGTGATGAAAACATTAAAACCGCACACATTTCTAATCGCACGAACAAGTGACATGGAATTCGAATTTGACTTTATTGACGGATGTAAACGTACTAAAAGCCAATATAGTGATATACATAGCTATACATTGCAACGTACGGAGTACGTGATACGAGTATTATACACAGACATTATGAATCCTTACATGTGATATGGAATATTATGAACTCGACCGGGTCTCACTGAACGAGTGTTCTTTTCGGGTAAGTGTGATGAAAAAATTCCTTTTATTTATACGGACTCGCGAATAAACGATAGGGACGAACATTATTTATGTACACCTGGAACATAAAATAAAACAACGAATAACATACGAAACGATCGATCTAACATGTAATGCTGTACATCGCGTATTTAATATACACGCACGATACACATGATATTTACGACTCTCGTCCTTAACCTTCTCTCTCTCTCTCTCTGTTATCGTGCCTCTTACACTATTTCCGTATAAATATTACAATTATAATTTGTAAATAATTTTAATGTGCAATATGTTATACCACGGGCCCTGAACGCAATACGCGGACGATATTTCCATGATTCGTTCATTGGCCGTCGACAACGCGTTATAATATAGATCCGTACCGCGGCCATCGGTATTATTTTGTGAGGTCCGTCGAACTAAGTTACGACGTACTTAATGGAGCCATTATGCTGTACATCGGATGTTCGTACATTGTACATTACATAACGCGTGCGCACACACACTCACACACAAGCTCAAACATAGAATTCTCGTGCAGCAGCAGTCAATCCTGCCGACAATCCTTTTCGTCACGTACTCGTGCCGAACACAATATATTTCACTCCCGCGACGACAACTAGAACGACTGCGATCGCCTTGACGACCTTCGATCTTTGCCAACGACCGCACGTCTCCAGTACATTATAACCGGACGACGTGTTCTTTTCTCCGTTCGTATTTGGAAAACCGTACTATTCGAGTTGCGTATACATCATTCATGTATTATACACATACATTAATAAAATTATACACATTTACGTACACATCCGTCGTATGCCGTCGTATCCGTCGTTGCCCATTGACCTATCTGCAATGAACGCGTTCAGTATGTTATTCGAATTCGATTATCCGCATCATGTCAAAACGACCAAAAAAGATAAATTTATGTACGTGCACAAATCGGGGTTGGTTTTTAAACGTTTCGATCGAAACGCGCAGACGTCCATAAAATATTTAAAACGTGTTTTTAATTTTTCCGAAACAGGTTTTCTCGCTCGTTTATTTTTAAACGACGCTTTTTAGCTCAGCTAAAAAACTTAGGAAGTTTCATCCATCGCTTACCTGCATAAAATAAAGATTGGAACGCGAACAAGAATTATTGTTGCTTTAATAAACAAATAACTCTTGCAAGTAGTGTTCAAGAAACCGCGAAAATCCATAAAAACTTAATTAGATTTGCTTAGAAGTAATATATTACTCGTTTCCAACGAAATATTGGTTGTATCGCAAATACACCTACCTACAGTTCTTATGTTGAATGAGTATAATATATTTATTTAAATCAAATTTAAAATATTATAATGCACACTAACAATATCTTAATTAGAGGTGATTCCAGTATATACCTACGAGTGTTCTAGTATTATCTATAAATTATTATTATTTTTTTAATTTAAATTTAAATTTCGTTTATATTCATATACTGAGTATTGCTCGTTGGACGATAATTATGAAAGATCGCATATATTGTATATTACTATAATGGTAAATTTTGAGGCTATGATTTACTATATAAGCTGTTAAGTGTTTTTCGATAAAAGGGATCATTATCGTATAAATTGTTACGTACCAACATTATACGGCCTCTTGTATGAGACCAAGTGTCATTTGTACACATATAGATACTCGTCTATTAGCGAACGTAAGGGTATTCCATACATGCATGGGCTTTAACCCTATTCAAAATATATGTTCAATTATAATTTTACCATCTTGGATATAATGCAACAGCACGAGTTACTGACAAAGGTCCGTGTAGCAGTGAAGCGCCGCGCTCATATAGTATACATTATTTACATACTGATCTTTATGACTTGTCTTTATAAATATCAAATGTACATGCATTCGCAGTGACGATATGAATATAACATACATTTAAATCGACGGTAATGAAAGGAAAGAAAAATAAGATTTATAATGTTTAATATAGCACAACGATTTATTTCAGGTCCTTACGATCGTTAAGATACAATGCACACTGCAGTAGTACGTCGTATAATTAGTACTATAATACTAGTTGAGTCGGGAACTAACACGCGGCGTATAAGCGTTTAGCGATCGGTCGGCTACCAAAACGTGTTGCGTGCGTTCGTTGACACACGAATGTCAAAACTGCATTCACCAAAACGCAATGACGGCCGGGTTATCGTAAAGTGCAGTAATTATATCACATGCTTATGCGCGCACACACACACACACACACACACACACACATACTGTGTTTTTATTTTTTATTTTTTTATTTATCAATTAGTATCAAGACCGAAATTGTTGCAAGTAGCAATATAAGTAATAATACAAATTAGAAATTAAATGTATTAACCTGTTTCCACAGTAGTTCATCAATTAGACGGTATGCACACCCGTTAATTATATTCCTTCGATTCGGCGTTTTCCAACGCGGAATCATTAGCTGTTTGGTACACGCGTCTTTCGTGAAGCCCCAGAAATGCATGTATTGTATATATATATATTTATATACAAGTATATAATATAATATTATGAGTGACGTAGTGACCGTAGATTGTCCATGCTATAAGTATGAAATTATATCACGTTTGATAAATTATCGTGTTGTTGTACGTTAAAAAATCGGGTGGGTACCCGGTATAACAGATTATTATATATATATAAATAATATCGAGAATTATAGCCCATTAACAACTATGTATAATAGATACATTATAAAAGGAATAGGCTTTGTATAACGTATAACGAAGATACATAAGACGATCGAGCAATAACTGGTCAAATTATTGTATTTAATTATTATTATTATAAACACGGTATTGAACAGATAGTACTCGTGGATAATATAGGTACACGAGTAATGAGTATGTATATACACGAATAACTGTTACATAGCACAAAGTATAAAGGTACCATTTTCATGTAACATAAACGTTACAGTAAATTGTAAATTACGTTAATCAGAAAATAACGGTATTCACCGACGACCATCGAAGTTATTCGCCAAATCCATTAGTATTTATCGTTATAAATTAAATATTCACGTTAATCTCCAGTTCCGGTAGCAAGTAAGAATGTTCTATAAGTAAAATTGTTAAATTATATCTTGTTACGTTACAGTATTACACTAATCCTAAGTAATATTTATTCAAATATGATTTTGGCATTTTTTTTTCTAAGGCGGAAGCAGCTATCGTGAAATTAAAATTGTAAATATTTGTAAAGATGAGATAAAAAAAAACATTTGTACAGGAAATGTTTTACTGTTACGGTATTTAACTATAATCATACCACATAGTGAATTATACTTGGTCATAATATCAATATATGCATTTATTATAATATGTGTCGTGTTCCAATATCAGTCTCCGATAAAGTTGTATTGGGTTGTTAATAACTACTCACGGTTGAACCTGCGAATTTAGATATTTTAATTGTTTAATGGAACTATACAAATTATAACCCCAATGGTTTTGTTAATAACAATAAGGTGTAATACATTTTATAATTTATAAAATTATCCATTCTTCAAGTACATGTCATTATTATCAATATGTTATGCAGTTGTGATTCGTTAAAAAATTACGATAATATCCTCATTTGTAGAAAAATAACGTTTAGGGATCAAAATTTCGGAAAAATTCGGGAAAATTACGGAAAAAAACAGTTTTTTTCCCAGAGCCCCGGAAAATATTGAAAAATTGGAGAATATTCAAATAATATATTTCCGAAAAAAACCGAAGTTTTCGGAAAATTAAAAAAAAAAGTATATTTCGGAAAATTTCAGAAAAAATAAACAGTTTTTTTTTTCACAGACTCAAAGAAAATATGGAAAATTTAGAGAAAATTAAAATAATATATTTTACAATTAAAATTATTTTAAAGTATATTGAAAGTCCAGTATTAACATTCAACGACCCAACGGTATTATCATTTATCAATACGGCGCGCGACGTAGTGCGTACGATCGGTTATCATAAATTACTGTACTATATTATTGGATATTTGTTGATTGTTCTAAAAATAACATTACCCACATTACCCATTATATGTATATTAGTATTTATGTAATAATCTTTGAAGTCTGTAATTTTCCAAATAACGTTAGAGTGTTAGACCTTAGACCATCATCATTAGAAGTTAGAACGTATTTATTATTATTTTTATATTTTTAATATAAACATTAAACAATAAAAAAATATACTGAAATACGTAACAATTAGTGATGTAAGATTAAAATTGAAGACATTGGTGGGATACAGGCAACAGTTATCACTTATCATCCATACAATTTGACTACAATTCCAATACACTGTGCAGCAAATCTAATTGACCCAAGATATAAGGGAAAAAATTTAACTGCTGTAGAAGTGTCAGAAGCAATTCATATCATTAACTGTATTGCAGATTGGTTAAAAATTGACCATGGAAATATTTTGAGTTGTTTGGCTGAATACCGTACAAATACTGGTTTTTTTGGATTAATTAATAATATTAACTTGACTTGTCCTCCAGCAATATGGTGGCAAGGGATCGCGTCAAATGAACCACTCTGTCCAATTGCATCAAGATTGTTAAGTGTAACTTGTTCATCAGCTGCCTGTGAACGAAATTGGTCGAATTTTGGTTTGATCCATACAGAGTTGAGAAACAAACTTCTATCAGGTAGGGTAGAAAAATTAGTAGCCATAAGATCTAATTTGAATATTAATCAGAGAGTTCAGACCAAGAAAAAAATTCATAAGTCAATGTTAACTCCAATTGTTGAGAAAGAAAACGAAGAAGACATAGATTATTCAACTGATTGTTCATTAGAATCAAGTGAATCAACTGATTCTGTTGATAAACTATATAGTCTAGCATCTAGTTCTTAAATGTAAAAACATTGTAAACTATTAAATCTTCTCTTTTAACTTCATTATATATCTTAATCCTTTATAATGTAATTCTAAACGCCGCATAACTTCTTTTATTTATTATATTTGGACATTCAGTTGTCATTTCAGTTATTAAATTTGATAAATGTTTAAATATTTTTCATAATTATGTTATTTATTTTTAATTTTCTAAGTTATTATTTCCTGTTATAAGTTAATTAGTTATTAGTTATTACCTATTAAATGTTTTAATATTTTATATTATGTACTTAACTCTTAAGATTGAAGACTGAGTTTACACAAAGTGAGTGTTATTATTTTAAAAAATAAAAACTAATTTAAACTATGAACAAAGTTGTTAATTTAATTTATTCAGGACATTTTTTATATTGAACTCAAAAGTTTTGAGAATATGTTATATATTAGTTTATTACGAATAAATAGTTATAACTTATAACTTAGTATTACTTACCTAATGATAATAAATAAAAGATATACTATTTTAATATAACCTGAAAGTACCTATAGAATCCTCAAATTCATCCATTGTGATGAATTAATGCATTATCAATTGAGAATTATCTTTATTCTAATTTAATTTGATAGTTTCCAATGATTTCCATGATTTTTTTATCATTATTCTTTTCAATTATTGAAAGAAAAAATATTTTACTTTCCAATTTTTCTGGAAATTTTAAATATTACCAATTTTTCCGAAAAAAACCCTGTTTTTTTCAGATTTTTTTCGAAAAATCATTTTTTCTAGAAATTTTAAATATTACCAATTTTTCTCAATTTTTCCGAAAAAAACCCGGTTTTTTTCAGGTATTTTTCGGAAAACCTTTTTTTTACGGAAATTTTGATCCCTAATAACGTTAGTTGTCGGTGAATATCGTTATTTTTAACTTATGTCATTCATCGTAACATGTAAATTTACACATACTTAGGTAAAATACTTATAATAAATAGTATTTCGAATATGTATTTAAATACTTCAAAAGTATTTCAAATACTTTTAAAATACTTCTAGTTTTTCATACTATTAAAATTATAGATGTCATGAGAAATATTTGAAATTGTAGACTAAATGTATGTTATCTTATTGTATTTTTATATTACATAATTGTTATAGTTTATGATTTATAATAATAATAAATGCCTGATATTAGCTTATACAAGATATGACGGAGAAGTAATAAAATTATTTAAAAAAGAGATGATTTAACGTTTAAAATGTATTCAAAATACTTTATTGAATACTTTCAAAATATTTAAAAAGTATTCTGAATATTATATTCAGAATACTACCCAAGTCTGAATTTACACAAATACATACACTCATATATTAATTAATTATAATAATTACAACAATAATAAAATAAGTAATTACTTACCATAAGAGTGGTGCTTCGTCGAGTCGCGTTTGGCAAACTATAACCTAAAAAAACAATAACATAAATTAATAAGTAAAACATTAATTTCATAGACGATTTTAAACAAACATGCAACCAAAGAAATATAATTATTTAAATAGCTTATCATATTATTACATTGGTTTTACTCGATAATAGTGAAGAAAATTTAACGCTGACGAAGAACCGATGTTATATTTAACACTCGCTATTTAGATATTATGACTTAAATTAATTGTTTTTTCTTGTCGTTTGATTCATTTTGAACACAAATAATAATTTCAAATGACAGTTACTTGATAATATGCCATCACACGATACTTATGCGATTTAATTGTTAATACAATATATAGTTGTATATTTTTCTGAGGAGAAAAGTAAACGAGAAAATCGGTCAGACACATATTGTGAGTGTTTGTATTCATAATAATTATACGTTATCACGCTAAGAAATACCTAAATTAATTAAAACGATCCATAAAAGGATTTCATTTACTTATTTATTATTATTATTATTTTTTTTTTTTTGTTTAATATTTTATGTTTAATCCACATTTTTATTATGATCAATGTTATTAATGTATCAATCTCGCGTGCGTTTTTTCCTAGAACCTCGTTCACGCAAATGCTCGAACATAATTTTATTAACTATAGATAAACAAGATAACTGTATTTAAGTACTTTTAGTATAATTTGCAACTATGTATAATTTTTCATCACAATAATAGTATGCGCTTCAGATTTTGTTATCAAAACATAGTTATGATTATTTCATACATTAGTTTATCGTACAGCGTACTCATATTATATTTAATTGTATCGATTAAAACTTATTTAATTTACCCTTAAATATAATATTATTAATATAAAGTTTCACAGTGATTAAATTTTATTTTTCCGATACATTATGTAAAATTAATTTTCATTAGAACATGAGTATAAATATTACAATTTGATTTTTGACAGTTATTGTCGCTTTTGCGATTTATAATTGTCTTATAGCTATTAGTAAAAGTATTTATTGAAGTTTATTAAAATAAAGAAAGAAATGTATGTTCTGAAGTTTGAACTGTATGCACATTTAGCTTTATTTATTTCGTAACTTTTTTTCTGTCACAATTGTTTTTAATCAAAAATAAACAAGAAGCATAAATTATACTTGACACAAACACATGCCAAATTTATAATAGATATATAATTCACACAGAGGTAAATCTAGTTGAGTTTAATAGATTAAATAAATTAGAAATAGTGTCCAGAAAATTAGGTGAATGTAATTTATTCGTTTGAAACATATTTGTAATACCCACAAATAACAAAGTGAAAATGTCTTTATCATAATACTACAATAATACTATACAAATATTGTATTAATTTATTATTCCGATAGTTGTTTATTTCTCATCTATACGAGACGCATTAATCGTGAATTTTGGTAGTAAATGTTCATTTGTCTACTTATCATTCTATGTAATCTACAGTTTTGAAACGGAAAACTTAATTTGAAGAAGTATTAATAAAGAAAAATGATTAAGATATAAAGTAAATAAAAACAATAAAAATTATGAAAAAAATAAATAACGACCTGAAAATGCGTAATGTATGCTTAATTTATTTATAACATTTATAACAGACGAGCACACTTCATGGCGTTCAATTAATTATAATTACGACTTAAACCGAGCGACACCGATAAGATATAAATAAATATATACTGCCGCCGCGTGTTTAATATTATAATATAATTGCGGTAGGTACGTGGTGTGTAAACGGAACGAACATTTATGCCGTTCCTTACGGTTTATGTGTGTATGCGTGCGTGAGCCGATAAGTTTAATGGCGCTTAAAACTATCTACGGGCCGAAGTTTGTCGAGATTTCATTCTGCCGCCTCGTTCTAAAAGTAGAATACACATCTCGCCACGTCCATACGGCTTCTCGCCGATCTATAATTGATCGGCCAACGGTTCGGTCGAGGTAATTATTATTGTTGTTGTACGCGTTTCGAACCCGTTTCATAGACTGTTTTATTTTAAATGTGGTTCATACATATTTTATAAGCTTACGCGCGTGCACGTGCGTATAATGTAATGCGTTTGACTATATATAGGTAAACAGTTCTATATCCAAATTTTTTTAAAAAATTCTTAAAAATTTCCTTCGAAACGGTTAAAAAGTTTACAATAGGGAAAGAACTTACTAAAATCCGCACAGTCGGGATAAACCAAATCCTCGCTAAATACGTCCATGTAGTGTTCCCTGATAACGTGGTATGTTTAAGACGACGCAGGATGGAGTGATTAAATCGGTCCGTTCAGAACTTATACTTTAGTAATTTAATAAAATCTTACTTCAGATAGTTCGTGTGAACAATACATTAATTTCAACTAGGTGCGAGTATACTTTTCGCAATATTCTAAATATTATCAAGTTTTAAAAATCTTACTGTATAATATCGAATTATGATGAAATAAACGATTAAATTGTTAAACATATAAAAAATACATATATGCGTAAATATAATATACCCACTTAGATCGTTTCTAGTATAAAGGACACATTGTTATAATTTTTTTTTATATAAAACCAATGCACTTTTAACATTTTAAAAATTATATTGCAAACAAAAATTGATAGAAAATTCTAATTTTGAAGTTGTATACGTAATAGGTCATCGAAATTCAAATTTTTTCTGATGAGGATATGTGTATATGGCTAAATATTTCAATTTCCAAACTTTATAGTGTCTTTTTTTTAATTTTAATGATCAATTATAAATAGTATAAAATCATAATTCGTTCATATTTCAGTCTTTTATTTACAGCTTGTATTACTTTTATTTAAAAAATAATGAAGGAACTACTCGCAATGCTTTACTTGCTCAGTTCATCTCAATTGCAGCTATGCGGCATTAGTTGTGGACAGGGCAAACTATAGTATATTAGTAAACTATATTCTAATCAATATTTTTATTTAAACAAATATTTATGACATCAAGTTTTTATTCACAGATTCCCGATTATGATGTGTATGAATTGATATTTAGTTATATGTATTCATTGTACGTGTGTGTACACGGTTGCAGTAGATTAATATTTTTTAATTTTTTTATGTACGATAATAAGTGACGAACACATTGCAAACGTTTGGACATAAATGTGAATCAGTGACAGCTTATATCGTGATTTATAGAAATGTATTTACGTCGTCCGCCTGTACACGATTGATTTTCATGCTTTACATTATTATTATTATAGACTAAAAGTCTCGATTCGTAGGTCATACGAATATATATATTATAGACTAAAAGAGTGCATCGATTGCACTAGTCAGACTAAGGTAATGAATGATATATCTAAATTTTATTTAGATCTGCATATACATATTTATTTATTTTTAATAAACAACATAAATTATAAATAAATATATGAAATCGATCTGCGCAATTAGTATAGACGACGTTTTTGAACACATAATCTTACTTGCAATTTTAAAATCAGTAAAATTATTGAAACAATATGCTGATCGTAATTATTGTGTTTTTTTTTTTTTTGCATGCGCTCAACACTGGAGTTAAATTCTATAGACATGTATTAAAATGACCTGTAAAACTTATTGCATTTCTGTTATTCTGTAATTCAATAAATAATAATCAAAATCCATTGAAAATCGGTTGATTTAAAAGGTTAAATATAATTAAAAATGTGAAACAAATACAGAAATAATACATTTGGAAAATCGGATTTTTTTCAAACGGATTTATAATTGAATGGTAATAGCATTTAATTTTCCATCTAAATTTTTTGTGTCTCCAAAAACATTTATTGGATTTGCTTACTAGGCATATTTATTTCTAAGAAACTTGTTTGGTTAGTTTCTTTGTACGATAAACCCACGATAGAAATGATTATTTTGACCAAATGCAGTTGCAAGGCACATAAGTACACGGAAAAAATTTCATCCTGTTTTTAGTGTAACTGATAAATGTTAAAGTCATGGTCCAAATTTACCATTGACTCACGTGAAATGGTTAATCACGAGCTGTCGCTGAATAAATAAATATATAGTAAGCAGAACGGAATGAAGCTTTAAAATAGATATCGAAAATATTGCAGGTCACGATTGAACGTGGACGTGTGCATGTATACAGTAAAAAAAACGTTGCACCGTGAAATTTCAATGAGATTTAACAATTGATAATTTATGTTATAAAAATATAAGAGCGAAGTAGTAATCAAAATAATTAATTCCGAAAAGGGTAAGACTTCCTGATTATATACTTTGTAAAATAAATAATTTTAATTTATAATCAACCAATTTATTCACTTATAAAATATAATTATACTCCTCTGATTGCCTAAATGCATGAAATTTCACTTAATTTTAAATTTTAATAACGAGTTAATTTTAAAATTTTATTTGATAAGCCTATTTTGAATACAACACTTAATACATGATTAAAATAACTACAATATCCGATATAGATCGAAAAAATTAGGAACTTTAAGTTTACAGCTATATAAGTTACTTCGAAAAATAATATTATTTTCAAGTATATTTATATTAGGTTTTTTTTATGAACAAATAATATCTTAATTAATACGAAGATTAGTTATAAGGATTGAGAATTCAGTTTTTAGTTTTAAAATAATAAATTATGAAAACTAATAATAATATTTCTTGATTCTTATTAGTATTTAATGACCTATTTTTACATTTAAGTTTCTTTCTTATTAGTTTTCCGGTTAAGAGGTTCATTATACAATTTACTTCAAAAGAGTGTACAAGTTAATAATTCTTTACACATAAATATAGTGTTTATAAAAATCGATTAACTGGCAGATTAAGAATACACCTCTAATACCAAATAAAATAAAAAAATTTTAATTTAAAAATAAAAATTTGACCTAGCTTTACATGTAACTCTAACATCAGTTATGATTGATTAGTCACATATTTAAATATGTTTAGTATCTATTATTAATAATTAATTTTCATAGATTTTGAAAGAATTTAATAATTTTTGTTACATATAATTTAACACAATTCAAAATAATTTAAATATGCTATATAAAGAGCATGCAAAATTTGAAGTTATAATGCAAATAATTCTGATTACACATGACAAAATAATTGTCTTTTATTGCCAGATTGATCGGTAGTAATTTATTATTTTATGAAAATATAAAAGAGGTAATTATAACTGCAATTTTTTTCTTGCCATTTAAGTCATTTTACTTTTTAGAAATTACTTGCAGTAAACATTGTTAAGAGTTCTATGGTTTTCAAATTTAGCTAAATCTATTTTTACGAAAAATTTACAGAACAATCATTGCATTATTATCATCATCATTATATTATTGTATAAAGTTAAAGACTCTGGTAATAATATACCAAAAATTAAAACCATATATTCACTTCATACTCGTATAATTAAGTAATTGTAAGCTAATGAAACAGTAATTAATCTATTATATAATGGATATTAATATATATTATATTATAAAATATCAATTATTTTGGTTAATTATCTTTGTCGAAAGACACCGATTAAGTTATGATTATGCTTTAAATAACATTTTAATTTTTACAATGATTATGTTATATTATAAGTTCTATAACTAATGCTTTAAAAAAAAAAAAATGTCTAGTATATATATATTGTTTATTTTCAAGCGTATTATGAATATTTGTATTCTAAAACAACCAAATTACGTATTTTATACTGTGTCCTCTACATAAATAAAATTTAATACTGTATTGATATTGAATAGCTACTGAGAAAAATTATAAACGTTAATAACTAAAAAAAAATAATAAACATAATGGTTAAAATTGAATTTATTTATTATTTAAATTAATGTTGTAGTCGTAAAAAACTATACGTTATTCGTTATTGATTTTAATTTCACGTATTTAGAAATGAGTTAATAAATATTTTTTCCGAGTTTTGGAAGGCTTATATTATTCAAATACGTGTGTAAGATCTCATAAGATAGTTTCGTAATGATTATAAAGGTTTTGAATCTAAATAATTCAAAAATATAATATGAGTTAGGTATGTAAAAAAAAACTATAGAACTTTTCATTTTGCAAGTTATATACGTTTTCAAAGTTAAAATTTATTTTTTAAAATACAAATACTGAAAAGTATATACAGGTATTGGCTACCAATATTAATCTTGTAAATAACATAATATTATGTAATTTGATAATTCTTCGGCTACATTCATGAATATAGTTGTTTTAAAGTTACACAGCAAAATTTAGAATGTTTGAATATTTTAATGAAACAATCAAATTATTAGTATTTTATTATGGTTGGTAGGTAATTATTTTTTTCGTATTGGATTGCGTGCGAACATCTCATGGAACGTGTCGCGTAGAGCAATCACCGAAACCAGTAGACCATCGAAAAATAAAAGCAAAATACTCACGACGACGACGAGGCAGAGACGTCGGGTGCCACTGTTAACCGGCTATCGATGCGCACGCGAACGGCGAACGGCGCCGGTCGTAGGTTATCCGCGCGGACGGGGACTTGAACGCGCGCTACGCGAGCGCCGGTGGTCGCCCGGGAAAAAGCGGAACGCAACGGAGACGAGTGGGCATGGGAAAACCGGAAAAACGGTAAGGTCGTGCGCCGGGCGCGCGTTGGCCGTTCACACATCGCGGTCGGATCGGTGCCCCGGAACGCGGTTCGAGCGGCGAGAGAACTGCGAGGGCGAGACAGACGAGACGACGGGTGAGAAGAAAAAAAAAACCACAACAATAATGGCGCGCTGCTGCCGAACAACCGCGTGACCGTTGTGCCCCGGTACGCGGACCGCCGAGTGCACGCACACACGCACTTACCGCGACCGTGGCCGTCGCGTATGTGCGCAAGTCGCGAGCTCGCCCGTCGGTATATATAGCGGGGCGCGCGGCGACCGGCCGGCGTCCTTCCCCGGAGTGCAGCGGTCCGTCGGTGCTACGTCGGCGAGGAGCGGAGAAAGGAAACGCGCGGGGGGGGGGGGGGGAAATCGTGCGCAAAGGCGGTCGCGCGCGCCACGTGCATACGCGTACGTAACGTTCGCGAACCGGTACGCGCGGTGCAACGACGGACCGGCGAATCGGGCGGTGGTGGCGGTGAGGGGCGGCGAGCGGTCGGCAGTGCATTTCTGGATGCGTGCGGGGAGGGCGGTACGCGCGTCGTAGGCGGGCGGGTGGAAAAAACGCGCGCGACGAAGGAACGAACAAATAAATCCTACGGGACGCCCTCTAACGGGTTGCCGCGCGCGTGTGCTTCGCACGAATAACGCACACGCGCGACGGTACCGCAACCGTGCGCGCCCTCGTGCCGTTCGCCCCCGTGTGCCGGTCGGTTGCCGTGCGATTTTTCCGGTAAATTCGTACGTATTTCCGCGCATATTTTCTCGCCTTCGAAGGTGTTCGGCCCGCGGCACGATCAAACTTTCGGGCACCAAACCGACGTTACGGTTTCACAAGTCGCGGACCGTTCGAATCGACTTGGGCCGTTTCCGTCGTACAGCGCTCTTCCCCGGATCCTGTGTTACCCACAACAACACATAGCCTTTGGCACGGAAGTAGGTAACTACGTGATATTTCAATGACTGTCGATAACACGAAGAACATCAGCGGCATTGATTATTACATTTTTCTCAGGCTTTGTACGGGTTTCAAGAACTCCTGTTATGAGGAAAAAAAAATTTTCCAAAACCTTATCGTATAATTAAAACAACTTACTTCTAATTAGACTGATGAGTGTTGTACTTCGGAAACAACGTATCTTATTGTGTTGGGAGCTGATCATCAAACATGATTCGTTTACAATTGTTAAGGATACATCCACATTCAGGATACACGAATCATATACTATTATAGTTACGTTTAAAATAATTGATCATAGTTTTTTTTTTATTCAAGGACAGAGAACATTTTAATTAAAATCCCCTGCGAGAGGCTTGAGAAATTGGTGCAGGCCGAAGTTTGAAATGACCACCAAGAGATTTCCGAGATTCGCGTGAATAGCTATGTACCGTTTGAAAAACAAATCGATACAATGTGGCAGCAGAAAATTATTTCAATAGTCCTTAAATTACTATTACCTTATTAGTATAATATTATAAATGTGTATATAATTATTTCTGCATATGCATTATTGTTTATTAATATTCATAATACCTGTTTTTATTTTTATAAAACTAATTTAAAAATTGTGCACCACGCATATGTAATACAAATATTTCACTAGACTTGTTTTTAGATAAAAATAATTTATTTAAAACTGTATCTCAGATAATAATTATTTATATGTAATTAGCAAAGTTTGATTAATCAAATGAATCAAAAATGTTAACCATCTACTTAAGAGAATAGTATACATTGGATGAATAAATATGTGATAAAATGTAAATATTAAATTTAATGTAAATTGAATGTTATTATTAATGTGGAAAAAATAAAAAATCTGAGAGCAGCCGATGATTATAATTATTTTACAATAACCGTGCAACGTTCACGATGAACATTTATGTGCCAACGTCGAACGGAAACTGAAGTGAATTATTATATTAAAAGAGCGTCGTTTTCGAACAAAACGTAGGCGATGTAGTTATTATTATTATAAATTGAAGTGCGCATTCTATATAAATCCATAGTTATAATAATAATTTAATTGAGATTAATGTTACGCATGATTTTCAAAAAAAAAAAAAAAAACACTTTAATGAAAAAAGAGAAACTAAACGAACTAATCTATGAATATTACTTGGTATTTTTTTTTTATATACAAATAAAAAATTATCGTTCCAAAAATAAACAAATTTCTTTATTAAAGTTAATCCGGCCCAATGAGTAATATTTGACCGAGAATCAATTTGAATAATAATATGAATTATAATGGTTTATCAAAAATCAATGATCTCCGTCAAATCCAAACATTTCCACTATGAATTTTTTAGTATAGACATTACCCATAGCAGACAATATTTTAAAAATATATTAATTAATATTTTAGTGTAATATCACTTTTTACCACAGTCCGAGATATTATATTGTATATAATTTTCGTACATTCACGTAAACTATAATTAAAACGGTAAATTGTAATACTATTTTTCATGTGAAAAAGCATAGACTTCTCTGTAGTATAATTTAGAACGCTTGCAAAAATACAGTTTATATAGTACATATATTACATAAATACATAATATAATATAGCATATTTATATTTTATAGATACAGGCCTAGGGCCTAGAAAAAAAAAAAAGTAAAAGCTTTGTAATAAATTATCATCTTCGATCAATGCATAAATGTAATTAATGTTGATTAGCATATTTGTTCAAGTCTAATAGATATTGAAATTTTTATTGCTTGAATTTTTACGGTCACGCCTCGCATAGACCAATAAAATACGAAGTTAGAATAGTAAACGTTAAATATAATAACATTTCTTCGAGTTACAGATCGATACATAAACATTGACCGCCGACTAATTACTTAAATTTTAATTTTTAAACACTCACGATATACACTGATTATTTGAAGTATATTTTGTTAAATCCCCAACACAAGTTTAATAGTTATCATAAATCACAAATAATTTAAAAAATAGATAGTTTTTATTTTTTTCATTTGATTATTTTTTGTGAATTTAACTGATTCTATTTAATTCTAATCGGTTAATACGTCTAATCCCGCTCCCGGTTATGTACACATAACAAGTATATAATATTTTATCGATAAAAAAAATTTCTAAATCGTTATACACAAAAATGTAAATATTTAATTAAATCGTGTCTTGGTGCGATGAATGTAGATGTACGCTACAAATGATTAAATTATCATCTTTAGATTTATCGTAGTTTGAAACTATTTTCTTATAATACATAATATTTTCCAAATGGCAAATACTTTTAATTTTCGCACACAAATATTCTACATGGACGATCATTATTTAAATAAATCTTTTAATTCATTCGTACACTTAGTAGTCACTTGAGACTATTTCGTTATTTGTATACTTAAAATTAATTTCAAAATTAAATTCATATTTGTACTCGAACTTCCGTATTTTAATTTTAGTTGTTATTATGTATGAGCAATAAATTAATGGCAACAGTAATATATTAGACATTTTGAGTTTTCACACATATCTATTAAGATGTTGTACATTTTTTGTGTTGATCCTTCTATTGTTTTTATTTTATATATTTAAGGCCGTCAGTTCGTGTATAAAATATGTAATTGTTTTAAAAATTGAAAAATTGTACTTAACCGTTATTTTACCTTGGTTGGAAAAGCCAAAAATATACGCTCAATATGTACTCAATACAATTTATGAACATTGTTATGTAAATAATAAATATATATATACTTAAAATCATACACATCAACACAAACAAAAAAATACAAAAATAGTAAATTATAAGTACATATTGTATATATGATTACATATGCACAAACAGTAAATACTGTTTTATGTTATTTTTTAGTAGTATATAGTAAATATTGTATTAAAATTATTTGATGAGAAATAGTTTTGATCTCTACACGAAGCAATAGATATATTACTTCTACTTCAAAATGTCCAATATTATAGATGATTTTTGAGGTTCAGAAATTCATCTAAGAAGGTATTTTGATGAGTTAATTTTTAGAATTTTTTTTTTTTTGTTATTTAAACTTTGAAAAATCTTATGTTTTCGAGCAAACACTGTTTACGTGTTAGTATTTGTTTTAATAAGTTAAGTAATTTAATGTTTTGAAGATTAAAAATTAAATTTAGGGTTTAATCTAGGTTACAATAAACACGATAATGAAATGATTCTTTAATATTTTAAACTAAGGAGGTATTTTTGTTATACTCGTATACAGCAATTTGTTTAAATCAAGTCATCAATGTTATGTTCGCTGTTATGTTAGCAATATCGATTTCAATGAAAAATTTCAATTTGTGCATTTCACTAAAAAGTTGATGTTAAAATTGTATGTTCCATTTCTAAGTATACGGTTATTCTATATATAATTAACAAATAAAGTAGTGAATTATTAGTACGATCAGTTTAGTGGCATGATGAGTTTAAAACTACAGAGGCAGTTAACGTTTAAACCACCCACTTACCAACTAACCCCCCTTGTTTTATCTTAGATTAAAATAGTAATTTTAGTGTAATATTGAGAATACACAATTGTATTATATTATTACGTAGAATAGTATATTCTACAATCATTGGTGTTATACGTTATACGAATTGTTTCATAATAGTAAATAGGTTGAGTGTACGTTTATTTAGTTAAGTTATACGAGTATATCTCGGGTAATCCTTTGTCAAGCCACTAGATTATTTACACTAAATCATTTTTTTTTCGTATCCAAACTAAACTATGTAAGTCTAACCTAATTAATTTTCAAATTCATTCAATCAGTGGAGTGGATGTTGAACGGTTAAACGTTTATGGTTTTAGTAACATAATGGCGCGGCTTATAACATTTTATTACAATATTTTAAGAAAAAAAAATCGGCCGCATAAAATGAGGGTAGTAATTGCTAGTTCCGGTAGATGTATTATCATAATATACAGACGTAGAGTTCTTCAAACCATTCAAACGTCATATGAACACAAAAACAGAAATTTCCCGCCCCCTATAATTTATACATTTATTGATTAAAAGGAAACAAGTGTGTTATTAATCCAAAATTTATTGTCTCTCAATAAAACCGTTATTAATATTCTTCATTGGGTCTATTATTATAATGTCATGATTCTGTTTTTGATTTTAACGTCTCTATTGAAAATCGTATGCTATTCTTTCGCAAAAACCTTAAAAACCAAAAATATTATTCATGTTTACTAATTACTGCTATTGGTGTATTGATATAAAAAGATAACGTGTTATTTATAGTGAATGATATATGACACGCGTAATTTTTAATAATTATAGGTATACTGCAAGTAACTATAAAACTTTAATTAAAGCTCTCTGTCTTAAATTGTTTAACATTAATGTATTCTCGTATTATGTTTTTTTTTTTTTGTAAATATAACCGTTAATTATAAGTAAATGATACTTGGTATTTCTGTTTTGAAATATATGCTTGCTTTAAAATGAAAATAATCGTTTTGTGTTTGAGTATTTATTTTAAAACCTTATTTGATAAGATCACTTTAAATTATTATTGTATTATTCATGCGTAATTAAGTAAACGAGTAAATTAGAATTTTTAAATAAATATAATACACATGATATATTATACGTCTACTTCATCTTATATGAAAAGTTAATTTCAAAAATTGCACGCCATATAACAAAAATAACATTTTATTTTGACGACCACCATGACAAAATGTTTGAATAATGTAGGTACACATGATGTATACATTTGCGAAGAAGTAACATTTATATATTTTTATTGAAAATAAAAATAAAAATATGTAGTTCGTGTATTAAATTCCTACAGTGTGTATACTATGCAGTTAAAAATTATAGATTAATATTAGGTTGTATAGCTAAATATTGTATCCCAATACCAGCCATCTATTCTACCATAGAAGGAATTTAATTAACTCGAATGAATTACAAACATATTTTCATTGCCAAAACTTTAATGTCTCACAACTTATTGAATAAAACCTTTCTAAATAAGTACATTATCATCTTTTTTCATTTTTATGGCGATAACTTGTGTAATAAACTAATATACATTAAATAACTAAATCATTTTAATGATTAAAAAAAATTCATGTTAAATATTTCTATAAAATGATCATACATTAATTTGTTTACTTTTTATTTAAAATGCTAATAGTTCTTGAATAATTTGATCCTACCCATTTTGTTGTAAGTGATTTTTCTTGGTTGATCTAAATGTATTAAATAGTAGGTACTAAAAAATAATATTATGTACTAAATTCTGAGTCAGAAATGAATAAAATACGTTAGTGGACGACGGAAAGATTAAGTCGCTTAAGTGATTAACTATGTCGTTTTATCATTAACCTACGAATTATACGATTTTTCTGTTTATCCCAGTGGTATATATTCACGTAATTAATTGGGTAGCGTATTGATGTAATCCAGTGTTTTTTTCTTTTTATTCGCTAAAAAGTTATGCAGTTATCGAAACTGTTGTTTTATTATGCACTTTATAAAGAATACACTAGTTCTACTGCAGGTATTATGTTCTATTGAATATTCTGAAAAGTGTAAAATACGTGATTGCGCTTCATGTAGGTAAAAACATACATAGAATTAAAACTATAATAAAGATTTTAGAACTCTATAAAAATTACAAAAGGTACTAGAAATAAAGCACTGAAAAACTAAAATATGATCACAAAAAATCTTTAAAAAAGCTCCAAAATCACCGGTAAATTGCGGCCCAGTAATATTTTAGCACTGGGTTAGTTTCGGCCCGAGAAACTTTTCCATTTTATCTTATTATATTAATATTATTAATTATATTTTGCCGTTTCAAAACCAGTATCTTATCTAAAGTACATTGTCGATAGTTCAAACGCAAAGTATTAGTGTTAGATCTGTAGGTTTATACTACTATACAACATTTAGTATTTAACTAACACAAAAGAGAATAGTTTGATTTCGTTAAATCATTAAGTTTTAAGTTTTTGCCCAACTAAATAATCTCAAAAAGTTCATTTTATCTATTCATCGGTAAAAAAAAATAATAAAAATTAATTTTTGGGAGAGGACTTAGCCTACCTCCTCCGGGTGTCTCCCGGGTAATATTGATAGGCTTATATGAAGTGATGTGGTAAAAATGTGGGCGCAATTCGTACGTCTATCGCATTAACCCGGGCCGCAACTCGTACTTAATTTAGAGATCAGGCCGTAACACACCAACACCAGTAATTAAACTTCCAAATGTTTTTAACAGTTTAAATTCAAAATTTTTGTTCAAAACTATTTCTAAATTGGTGAAAACCAATTTTCCTTTTTTACCTGAAACTTTACTATGAATATTATATTAATAGGTTTTATTAGAACAAATTAACTTAAAACTAATAAAAAGTCAAATAATCTTAAAAAAAGAAGAAGCTATAAAAATAAAATAAAATATCGTTGATTTTACTCTACGTAGTATAAGTCAACCTAAATTAGACTAATAGAAAAAAAAAAAAATTTCTACAAATATGGATTTATTGTTTCTGATTGTTTATAATTTAGATGAACTTAAAGTAAAATCGAGCAATTAACTCGATCTGATGGAAGTTCACAAATTATAATCATCAGAAAAACCGTGATTGAACCACAGTTTAAATAAACATATACGGCTCTTGTAATTTTAATATTTCTATGTAAATAAGAATTATTATAACTCCTATAAACATTCTCATATTAGAATGAGATTATGTATTCACATTGCCAATTTCATAACGACGAAAATAATAATTCAACCGTATACCACAGGCACCGGCAACCCACGGCCCGCGGACCGCATGTGGCCCTCGGAACTTTTTGCTGCGGCCCTCCTAATATAATTCATGGTGTTTAAAATTTTAATTTTGTAGCTTAAATTGTTAC
Organism: Sipha maydis; assembly: GCA_034509805.1. Classification (NCBI taxonomy): domain Eukaryota; kingdom Metazoa; phylum Arthropoda; class Insecta; order Hemiptera; family Aphididae; genus Sipha; species Sipha maydis. The sequence continues at coordinate 22,000 of JASXSY010000384.1, read as the reverse complement.
AAAATATATAAATAATATTTATTCATGACTATTGTATAACAATGCGAAATAAGCTATGATCGAGAACGTAAATTAATCTCATATAATGTATATGTCGTCGATTACGACAAATACGTATCTAGCCTTAGTGCAGTTCGTTTCGAAACATTCCAACGTGAAGTTTAAATTTCAACTGTTTTATAATAACCTATCAATTCAATGTCAAAAAAACGTAAGATTAGTGATGAACATTGTACATTCAACGAATCATGGACGGATTTATATTTTTTTATCGAAAATAGAGGTAAACTGTTATGTTTAATTTACAAAAAATCATTTTAACTGTAAAAGAATATAATGTTGAACGTCACTATGAAACAGAGCATAAATTAAAATTTAACATTCTCATTGGTGATCTTAGACAGATTAAAATAAGCAATTTTAAAAGTTCATTAACTAATCAACAAAATAATTTTAAATTACAACATAATCAAAACGAATCAGGAGTACGAGCTAATTTCATAGTTGCTGAAATGATAGCCAAGTGTAATCGTCCATTATAAAAAAAATGTATGTAAGCCGTTGTAAATGAAATATGCCCTGAGAAAAAATAACAATTTAAAGACATCAGTCTCTCATCTAGGACCTGTGTTAGATGTACCGAAGAGTTAGGAACAAATTTAATGTTTAAAGTGAAAGAAAAAGTTTCTAAATTTGATTGTTTGACATTCTAAATACTTAAATTTCGAAAAAATAAATATTGTTCACGATTAAGCGATGCACACTTGAATGCTGTTTTAAGGATATCAACATCCAATATAAAAGCGGATATAAATTAATTGGCGGGAAAAATGTAACCTCAAAAATCACATTAGTAACTTAATATTTGTATACTAAAATGCATTTAAGAATTAATTAATAATTATTTTTAAACTTTTAAATTTTCTCTACTAATGTATTTAATTACAAATTGGTTAATAAGGACAACCGTCATGTTAAACTCATAATATGTTTGTTGCTATCTGTAAATATATTAGTATTATTTGTTAAAATTATATTTTTTAATATTTTAATTTTGTATGCGGCCCTCTATAAGAAACTGAAACAAATTATGGCCCGTGTAGGTAAAAAAGTTGCCGACCCCTGGTATACCACGTTAAACCCTTCGATTGTTCACATTGTTCGTATTGCTATATACATACTTATATATGTATCACTTTTTCTATAAAAGGTGTTGCTAAATTTTACATTATTGTTTTTTTTCTTTTTTTTAAAAAAAAAGGATTTCAAACAGTTACCCCATATGAACATAGGACTAACGTAAGACGCGTCGGGGGAGGACCAGTTGAAATTGTGTGTAGACCGTAGTATTAACTTTATGAGCAGTGCTATTGTGACTACCTCTTATACACAATCGTCCTGAGTTATAGTTATTTTTTTAAGGTCCATTGAGTAGAGAGAATGTGTGTGTACGGGAATTATGCTTTATATGAAATCCTTCCTTCAATATGTTCAGGACGACCATCAGCATTGGCCTGTAGACATAGGAATAATGATAGAATTAGCTTATGTCAAAAGATCAAAGGGTTCAATGGTCACAATAAGGGTCAAATGTAATATAATGTATGTATATTATGTGTATACATACACACGGAAGGGTGCGAAATTTAACGGGTCAGCGCAGTGACCCGTGCATCCAACACATAAATAATTAGTGCAGGTGAGAGATAATATTACAATAGTGTATTTACTTTTGTTCGTACGGTTTTAGTCTAAGAATTACCTAATGTTCTACACATACGAATTCAACTGTTCCTAAGTAGGGATATTTTTTATTTTAATAAATGGTCGATTCGAACTGCTCGTGTAACGACTGGTTTCATACTCTGAATGTAATTGGTACACAACTAATGACTACGTATCAAGTATCACCATTCATTATTTTTAATTTATTTTCGTTATAAACACGAAGTGTTATAGTTTAAAAAATATTTTCAATATTTGTAGCGTAACTAAAGTGATAGAAATAATATTTAAACACTAACAGATGTTATTAGTGAAAACTTTGAGGAATTTTCAATATAGTTATATACTAATAAAAAAATAAAAATAGCATATAGTTTTCAAAATTGAAGTCTTTATACACTAGATAGTTGCAAAATTCGATTTTGGCTGATATATATATATATATATTATATAATATAATATAGTATAATATAATAATTTAATATTATGTTATTAATAATTCGTTATTTTTGATTTAAAATAACGTAGTTCGATATTCGTATACCGATGTGTACGCCCGTTAACATAATATCGTAGTGATAATAATAGTAATTATGATTATTATATCACGCAACGCTACGTATTAGTATGCGATGATTTATATGAAAACGTGTATACATAGGTACACACTCGGATACGGTCAACGTGCGTTTATTATATATGGATCTGGTAATAACAACATCGTATTACCTACGCAACAATTAATAAATCGTAAACGAGTATTAATAATATTTTAAACACTATAATCGGAGTGTAATCGAATTATCGCAATACACTTTACATACCGTAGTAGACGTATAGGCTAGGAACGCGAATGAAAAATAAATAAATAAATTTGAATAACGCGCCTCGCGTACGAAACGTAATGTTATACGTCACATCCGACGCAGTTCCCTTTTTTCCCGGGTTCTACCACGCCGGACTTCAAAATATATTGTAAATAAATGTATCTAGATAAATTTAACTATGGCATAACACTGCCTTTCAACATGTGTAAATAGCACAAGACAAAAGAGTTGCCGGACAATATAATCGTAATGAACATTCTCATGGGGCCAGCACTGGGAAAACTTGCTTATACTTAGCGGATACTCATGGTTCCAACGAATTTTTCTATATCTTTCAAAAAACTGCAGTTTCCAGTGATAGTATCATTCGCCTTACGATAAATAAAAGCCGAAGATAAAAATATCAATGGTCAAACATTTTCTCTGGTGAGCATTGACTTGAAAAAGGTGTATTTTTCTCATGGGCAGATATATGTTAGTTTTTCTCGATTCGGAACACCAGAAAACTAATACATTTCGCTACCAGACAATAGCACAACATCAAACTCAGTATACAGAAAAATCTTAAACAATAACATACTCACCCAATACATACTATAGCCGTCAAGAAATGAAATAAACATAAAATAAATTCTAAGCACTCAATACCAAGAACCATACAAGATAATTCCATCATAAGTAAAAACGTTTGACGCCCAGTGAAGTGTGCACGGGTTAGCTAGTAGATTTATATTTTATTATGACTGTAGAATAACCCGTGTAACTATTCTTGTATCCGTCCGAGCCGAGACGAAGCAATTCTGTGTTGAAGACAATATGGTGATTTCCACACGTTTGGTTTTGCGATCGATTATATTCTGAAAACTATATCACGATTTCAATTATCCTCAAACCATACCACGGAACGGATCCTGTCGAGTTTACATATATGTACAGTAAAAATAAATACACGCGTACGGTTTGGAATCCGGGTATTACGTCATGAATAACGATGTCGCGACGTTCAAAACTCTGAAGTAGACACGAAAAGAGACTACTGTAAATAGATGTGCGAGGGAGTGGGATTGTAAAAAGCCGCACGTTAGTCATCTACTGAATGCTGGATACTACATATCGTATCACGGTGTTGAAAAATACAATGAAAAATGTATAGCTACAGATTAGCTCAGGATCCTTTAATGATTTGAAATAGAATTCAATGTGAATACCGTTTTTCTCGAAAATATTGGTTTTGCGTTAAAATCTCTACACATCAAGTTATGTGTTCACGATTATCCATACATATACACAAAATTATATTTAAAACATACTTTTTCTGTTCAAAGTTCAAATTATTCAAACCCTGATTATTTCGATAAAACAAAATACACTTATGAACTATACTTTCCAATGCATAGATTTCTAATACTTCAGAATTAGCCCTTGACAATGACAATACCAACTTTTGTTGTACAAATCGAAACACCGTTCTGAAGCATAAAACTAGACAAGTATATTTAAAAGGAAATCATCGTGCATATAGTTGTGATAAATGTATCTAGATAAGTTATCTAGATAAAAATTATTTATATTTTATCTTATCTAGATAAATTTATACTCAGTTATCTTTATCTTCATCTAGATAAAAAATTTTGTTATCTATGAGTACCAATCTAGATAATTTATTTAAATGGAATAAAAATAAAATTTGAAAATTTAAAATGTTTTTATATTTTCATTTTTACATTTTTCTGTACATCATATACCCATTACACAAATAATAACTGACCAGATGACAATCTTCTTATGAAGTTTAAAAAAATATATTTAAAATTTTATGTTTATTAATGTTTGAAATGAGTTTAAAAAATGATATTTATTTCAAAATTTTTTTAATTATGAATTTTTTACCTAATATCTGTAGGCTGTAGTATCCTGAATATTTTCAAAATCAAACATGAAATTATTTCATATTTATCTAGATAAAAATGTACTTATTTTTATCTTTATCTAGATGACATTTAGAATAACTACCTTTATCTGTATCTAGATAAGAATTAGTATAATCATCTTTAGCTTTATCTAGATAAATTATTAGTTATCTATTCCCAACACTGGTTGTGAATCTCATATATGTGAATGGATACGACGACGAAGGAAATTACACGTGTGTTATTTATCGGGAACCAAAATGCAAAAATCGAAATTGGAAAAATGTGAATTTCAACCATCTCACCGAAAGAAGAAACTTTTATGGCCTGCAGTTACAAAAAATTGTAACGCTGAGACTTATTGAAATATTGTAAAAGCCTCAAACGTTGAAATATCTTAATAAGGAAAAAAAAAGTACCCTCGATTGGCCATTGTTGCGCCCACGCATTTGCATGTATACGCGTACGCTTACACACACACAAATACACGTTCGGTACCGGATTACAATAGAATTCAACGGTAATAACAACATTTTATGACGAGGACTCACTGTGACGGGCAGACGGTAGTCCGTGACGTATAGTATGTACGTATGGCCACGTCTAGACAAATTGCAACGGGCCGACACGCGACGGTGGAGTAGGGAGCACTGCTATACGCATTACTATTATACCAGCTCGCATTGTCCCCGGAAACACGTAGTGGACCGTTAAAACGCGATTTTTCTATTTCCAAGGGTTACGAGCAATACACTACCACCGGTAGTCCCTGCGCACTGGGTGATAATCGTTGCGCGGGAAGAGAAACGACGTGTTTTTTTTGTCTTGCGCCTCGACCTTTCTGCAACTCGCCCGATTGTCGCGACCCATTATGCGTGTACGTGTGTCGTAAATGTGCTTGTCGTTAAAGGGGGGAAAGGGTTACGAAAATAGTATTGAAACTGCTCGAGTCCCGGGAATCGTGTCACCTGACAAAATTGAATATTGATATAAATCTTACTGAACAAAATGAATTTTCGATCTATTTGTCCAACACGTTTAATAATATTTAAGATTGAGCATTATATATCGTATTTTTATATATTATATATATATATATATATATATATATATATATATATATATATATATATATATATATATATATATATTTTACAAAAACTCGGTTAATTCCAAAAATTATAATATATATATAAATATATGTATTGTGTATAATAATACACAATAATATTTGAGTTTTTAAAACATACGTAATTCGGTTTGAAAAAGTAATAAATCATTATTCCTTCAACAAAAAACATTTTAAACATTTGTGATTGTGCATATACGGATACATATATTCGTATATATGTATGTTAATAAAACTAAATTGTATTATTCATAAGCTAAAAGTTTTACGGTAATTAATTTCAACCCTAGGATACGATAACTAAAATAGGTTTTATCGAAAATAAGTTTACCGTATTGAAGATACAGTTATTTTCTGATTGTCAGTAATGTTGGACAGTGTTTTAGTGGTTTGAAAAATAATGTCATTTAGGAATCAATTAGTGTGTATCGTTTCTTAGAGCCTATACAGGAAATTATGCTGGGAACAATTTTCAAAATGGAACACCTCCTGTATAGTGTACTAAGAAAAAATAATGGAAATTTTAAAAACCCTCATATCCATCGTTAAAGTCTAATAGTACATGTTATTTGCTTCGTCTGGAATATAAAATATCCTGCGTACAAATGTTATAGAAAATGCAGAAAAAATTGAGGCCAATAGAGCTCAATGTGTGTACATTTAGGGTCGTGCACGTGCACTACATACGCGTAACTGGTTCTTGTACAAAAGGATATGTTTTGGTAATTTTTTCCCGCGTTCGTTTCTCACGGAATTCCTCTTCCCACTCATCACCCATCCCCCTCACCGCGGAACCAATGGAGAAGATATATCTTTCCATGGCGATCATGTAATCATTTACAACAGTGTGCGAATGTCATATATATATATATATATGATTTTTTGCATATACATGCCCGAAAAATACGTCACTTTGTATCCTACCTATGTTAAACGATTCTGTTCGCAAAGCTTTGGAGGCAGTATGCTAGCAGGTGGCCGTTATAAGTGTAGTATCTAAACCAACGACAAATTACATCCTATTATATTGCTTACAACATTGCATTATATCAATGTGCTCACAAGGACACAACGAAAGGAAGGGGGCTCTGTGTTTGGAATGGTGTTGCCCAATTATGTCCTAAACACGGGTATACAGCTATAGCTCTATCGCGTCCCAAGTATAAGTATTCCGATTGTTTCCGAACACACATTGGTTCACAAAACAGCACAATTTTTTTACTTTATTTGTTAAAATTTTACGAATACGTAAATCTTAAGTTACACGTTATCAAAATTGGTTAATCTTTTCCACTTAAAATTTCAGAAATGTCCATTGTTAAAACGCTTTTAATCCTTTTCACTTGATATTTTCGCCGAATATTGTAGACCGTACATGTAAAATTTACATTGTGAATGCGCTGTATTATATTTAAATTCCAATGTGTAAGGCGCAATCGCGATATTTCAATAGCTAAAAGAACTACTGGAAATAGTATTTTTTACCTACTATTTTCCTCCCCGCAACCGGATTATGAATGGGAAAAAGAATCACTTTGAACCACAATCGGATGACACTCAATCAACGATATTATTATAATATTTACTGCGACTCTCACGTCACCACAGGAAACATAACCCGCGGGAAACATAACAACGTTCTCAAAATATCGGAATATGGATTTTTTTTAAATGCGTACGTCCCGGATAATCGTGTTTATTAGATATTTTAATCACTTCCATTACCACTCGGTCGCCACCTGCTTCACTTGTCATTTATTTGTTATCGTTTTTTTAATCAACAAATGTAAATTATAAATACCACATGAACAAATGACGAATGTTTATACACGCTCATGTACTCCTATAGAGTTTTGCTTTGGTTACACGCACAAGCACACGTTATTACATGCATACGACAGTGCGTAATCCTTCGTATAATTTCCATCACGGTCTGTTAATGTCCTGTTGGTTTGAACAAGAAACGTTCGATAAATCTCAACACATTCCTTTGCGTTACCGGTCCAGTATATACGAGAACATAATAATTTGAAATACGTTTTGGGTTTATCTACATATGGCTTGATGGTTTTTATTGTTTTTAACGTGTCATTATAATAATTACTCGGAATCGTTTTGGAAACATTTGATATTATTTAAAACACACACATAGCTGTTTAAAACAGTACATTTATGGTTTGTCCATCCAACGGCCAAGTACATTAATGCATTATACACTAGCGATGAATTTTTTCGAATAAAAACAACGGAAGATGCACTGAACCTTCTGAACATAACCTTCTGAATAGCTGTGTGAACAAACACTGAATAGTTCCCATTCATATTTTTATTATGTGGTTTTATAAATTATTCTTCATTGAAGATTAGTAAAATTAGTCTTGTTGTTTGAGACCACTGTACTATTTTACTATTTTTAAGCAAGAAGAAATTTTTTAATTCTCGTTCATATCGTTGTCTCGAAATACTATTATTCTTATTTAAAAGCCAGAAAACAAAAATGATCTTGTGCGTCTTGCTATCAAGACAGTTTTTTAAAACGTTTTCAAATTATTATAGAATTCGCAATCGATGACGATTATTTGTACAACGGTTAAAGATGATATAATTTGTATACGTATATATAATACACGAACCATCAAGGATCATTTCGAAAATAACAGTCTGTTCTGGTAAAATTATTTAATGATATTTATAAAATTTAACTATTAATATAAGTACACACATACACACACACACACACACACACACACACACATATATATATATATATATATATATGGACAACGTGATATATAAATGTTTTATGATAATCGGAAACGCCCCTTTGCTTTGTCAAAAAAAAAAAAATAAAAAAAATATAAAAAAAATGACGGCATATTAGTTTATAACGAGTTTTTTATTTCGCTCCGTAACTATTAAAAATAAAATAATACGGTTATAGACAGAGGTCGTCCGCAAACATAGCTTCCGTACAGTAATCAAAATCATACATCGAATGCATATGTCTGACTCTGCATATTTGTGGACTCAGTCGTCGTGTTTTTGCATATAATGAATATAAATATGTATACAACGATTGAATCATTAACTGTTACTTCTGATATTTTGCTCATGCATATTAGTTAAATTCAAATTAAAACCATTACATTAAATTAAGTTACTACTAATGGCATACAACATGATGATTGGCATACATTACGTTTATTTTAGTCGATTTAAATTATTTGGAATATAGCTAACGAACGAATGAAAAAACTACAAATATTTTGTTCACGTACATTTCAAAACCATTTGTATATTAAATACATTTTTGAAAACTTAAAATATTATTATTTTTTATGTTTTAATTAATATTATTACGTTTATAATGTCTTGTTTGTTATAAAACCCATAATAATCTTAGGTTTGAGGTGTATTTTTCGGCAGTATAATCATATGAATATGATAACCTTACGTTAAACACAAAAAAGTAGCTTAAACCAGTTTATAATTTTTAAATTGTCAATAAAAATTAAAAATAAGGAAAATCAACACGTACAATATAAGGGGCACAATGAACCCTCTTCGAGTCCATTGCGCTAGACTGTATTCTATTTATTATTTACAAAAATCTTAACAAAAAAAAAAAAACCAGTAGCGACAATTTTAGCTACAACGGCCCACCTTTATTACTTGGATCATACATAATAAAAACATACGTGTTCATACGTGTTTGTTTTTTAACTCTTAACAGTATTTTATAAAATGATAGTATATAAAATATATATATAATAATACAAGACACATATATCTAAATAGTTTGATATGTATATATATACATTTACGATAACAATTTTAACGAAAATATGTATTGCGTAATGTATCCACCAAAGTACATACATGATGTATAATATGTACTTATCAACTCGTTTGATATAATTTCACTCATGAGAACAGCAGCTAATGGCGATTAACTTATACATGTGTGCACTTGTGCATGTATGTTATTTTACGTGTGTATGGTTACAGTCAGAATATATGTAGTTTTATGTATATCTGTATAATAATAATGTTAACCATTTATTTTTAAATACCATGGTCAACTACCGCTATGATAGGACGACCTATCTCGAAAGTAACACAAAATATATGGAAACCGGCGATTCAGAAACCCGGATGATCCGATTTTCTTAATATGCGTATTCGAATATAATTTTTTAATGTCAATAGATATGTGTTTTATTTTTCTTTATCGACGGAACAATAAATGTTTGGCGACAATCAAGTACATCCGATTAGAAAATACCTAAATACTTAAATTATATACCTACGCTTTATTGATTTTACGATCGTTCGGATCGATCATGTCCCGAAACAAAAATCACAGAATTCAACGAACATATTGTTCAAAATAAATAATCGGTTTCGGTTTGAGGAGGGATGGCGATATAATCACGAAGAGTCGATGCGTAAGATAAAACCTCCTTGAAAAATATATATGAGATCCGTGATTAAATTTATATTAACATACAGTTCTGTTTTTCGTTTTATTAATTTTCAATTAGACTGAATCAAACAATGTGAATCATCGTTTTTGAAGCGGTTTTGAGTAGAGTTCGATGCAATATTTATTACAGAGTATAATTTATAAACGTAAAAATAAAAATTCAATACCAATTCTATGGAAATCTATTAAGCAAATATACATTTGATGATGCATAATAGAAAATAATATCGAAAAAAATGATGAAAATAACTAAAACGTAAAGCGTAAACGAAGCAATCCGATTAGGAATAGATCCGTTAATTGTAATTGAATAGTGATGTGCGGAAACTTTATTATCACATGTTCCCGTGATGTTATAGACTTAACACAAAGATAAGATGTTACCTAATTATAATTGTAAAATGTTTTGTTGGGTTCACGGTGAATTTGATTTTCGTTTCGTTTCTGTTTTTAAAATACTATTTGAATTGTTCCGTGCACGTTGAGAAAAAGAGGTTTTATCGATTTCGCCAGACCTTTTTATGTTAAGGGATACGATACATGGATTCTGCTAGTAAAAATAGTCTTAAAAAAACCTATTAATTTCACCAACGAAGCAGGGAAAAAATGGTTTTAACTTAAATTAACTTAACTTTGATATCTTTGTGAATTACTGTTTTGTTGTAGTATAATACCATACATTTGCTGGTCGAAATATATGATTTACACGCGTAGCAAGGTTTTAGGTTAATATACAAAGCACTATCCCATTCGCAACAATATCAAGATTTGTATAAAAATAAGATTAGGGTTGGACTATAATTGCCTTTGAGGCGAAGGCCCAACTTCACGGAAAGTGGTACGCAGTGACGCTCAAGTTTGCGAGTGGAACCGACAGGCGTAGCGATCGAAGTTCTAAAATTTTTAAAATTGATGTTTTGTTTTTCCGGAAAAACAATGTAAACAATTTAACAGAGATTTTAAGATATGATGTTGACCATCAAAACCACGAAAAACAGTATTATTGATATGTATGACTCCAGTAGGTTGAGGTAAAAATTGATAGCTGGTGGAACCTATTGGTTATTTTTAGACTACCTGTACTGACGTAGTCGATACTAGCAGAATCGATGCTTTAATTAGCGGAATCGATAGTAAAAGTCCTGTTAATGTTCTGTTTTCTTAATATATTTATCGGACTCAGCGCTACTGGATAATACTCCTAATAATACCTAAGAACCGTCAAAGATCTCATTAAGATTACGAATATAAATCATGATCGAGCCACCGCTATGATATTATATTAGGCACACGCATAGTAGTGAAAAAGCCGATAACTTATCACTGCGAACACACGGTAGTGATAATAGTTTGCGAAATCGAAACAGGACTGCTGTGGTTATTTTCTGTTTTAAGGATACTCTTGTTGGATATTCACTGAAAGCATATCTTACTGTATAATAATAATAATAATGATTATTTTTATTATGTTAATACGTAATGTGTATGTGTGCGTGTGCGTGTAAGAGTTCACCATTAATAACGTATGTTTTACAACTTGGCAGCTGAATCATATTTCTCGTATACGTTTGTGCGCAAATGAATTTTCGCTAGGTTATTGAATAGGCCAGATATAGTTCGAGACGTTTGAGTGTTTTATTACACTGTATACGACGACGTGACATATACGTCTATACGGAAGAAATACCGTACGAGATACACAGAAAGAGAGAAAGAGAGAGAGTGTCGGAGAGAAACCGGCCAACGAATTTATGAACGATATGTTACACACCACGAACGCTATTAATCTTGCACACGCTTATACGAACGTATGTAGATAACTATAATATTATATATTTAAATATACATTTATACGCACCGGTGGTACGACCCATAACGAGGTGTAGGTGAACCTTATATACGTGTTAATAACAATATTATATCATTTATAAATATTATCTGCTTGTATATCGCTTAAGTACGTGTTCTTTTTCGCCCCGCCCAGCCACCGTCACGTCTTCTCCTTTCTCCGATATCTGCTGCTGTGGTGTGTCGTTCGGTTTTTCTCCGTCTCGCAGACGACGCACGTCCTTCTCCGTTTTTTTATTTTTATTCCTTCCGATCCGTGGGCAATTTCTCTCTCTCTCTCTATTTATATATATATATATATATCTTCTTTTGTTCGCTGTACAGTCTATTGCTGCGTTTCTCTTGCTCACTCATTTGCTCTCCGTATTCTTGCTTAGCATTTCTGTCCGGTTTTACGCGCCAGTCTGAAAACGTGATAATGGGCTTTGTACGACGATCGTATTACTAATAGTAACACAACAAATGTGTTACGAATATGTTGCACCTATTCAACCATTAAATTGTAAACAGTCGACAAACAGTCTGTCCCTGTAAGTACATTGTGTATTATACACATATTATATTGTACAACGGTAAACGTACGGGTTGTCGCTTTCCCGTTAGAACAGTATAGTGAATAGTCGAAATGACAATAATAACACTTGTCACATGACAAAGTAGCTACAGCGCGAACTAATAACGCTTACGAAATCAAATAAATTTATTCTTCACAACGGAAGTTTAATATTTATTTTAATTAACTATTCGTTTTGTTTTCAGCAAGTTGTTTTTTAAAAAAAATGATATAAGTGGGTATTAGGATAATTTACCTACCGTTTATCAAAAAATGTATACCTAATTCTTCAGTTTTTTTTTCGTCGATTTATTCTATTTATAGCTGTGTAATTATATACACAGCTCATTGAACTATCGTTGCATCTTCTCGCGGACAATGTAAAATCTGAGACAACACAGTACGAAATATGACATAAAATAGTTTTGTTTGAATAAATTCCAACGGGTGAAAAGGTACTTATGAATGTATTTTCAGATAATTAATGCTTAAAATATGTACGTAAGTACCGATATGAATAAAATTATATCAGTCGGTATACAACGTTTTAAACGCTCAATTATATATTTTTAAATAATTTCACCAGAATTTAACTGAAATCCAAATTTCATAGACAATTATATGCTCGTGTTTCATTTATATAGTAGGTATTAATTTTAAACATATATTTTATTTTATGTAACTCGAACGAGATCAATCAATCATAAAAATGTGTAAAGTCTATAGCATGGGTGTTGTATGGAAAAATGAATTGAACCGGTCAACGAATAGCATGCGTGAGAAAATAATTAATAATGTAGGTTTAATCTTTAAAAGCATCAATTTATAAACGTGAGCGTGGACTGTCGAGAAACATAAAATATATATTATGACCTTAAATAAATTAAATGTGCCTTGTACTGAAATTATTTATACTTTAAATAATGTTATTTAAATAAGATCAAAACTCATAAAATAAGTTTTAATTATTTTTAATTTCTATTAACACTTTGAGTTCAATAAAAAAAAAAAAAAATAAGAAATGTGTGAACAACAAATTAAAAATATTGCATTAAGAATTTCGACAATTTGAAGGCGAGTTCCATATTTTTGATAGTTCCCGACTGTATTGCTTTAGATTGAATGTTATAAAGTTATAGCTTTCCTCAATTTCGAAAGTGCAGTTTAGCATTATGAACTGTTTTTTACGTTACAAACTAACAAAATAAAAATTACAACATGGAATATACGTTATGATTGAATATAGACGTTTAATTTTGATAATCAATAAATTATGTTATGATAAACATTTTAAAAATAATCGAATTTCTATACACTATAAGGTATTCTACATATTTATCCGATCTTTATAATGACGTTCGTCGGGAATCAAAATTCATAGTTATTAAGGAATATTTTTTGAACACTTGATCTGTGCACAATTTTAGAATAAGAATCATATGAACTATTTTGATTAGTGCATTCATAGGTAGGTACGCTAGATAGAATGTTTATTGTTTTAATAGTTTTATATTCATAACAGCTAAATGTTCGAGTTAAAATGTTCAATTAATTTATAACTATGGGCAAATTTTAAAAATTTGTTTGTATACCTAACGTATCAACTTCAAGATAGTTAATTTTAGAAATTATACCAATTAATTCTAGAACAACTTCAGTTGAATATCGAACAAATTCTAACTATAATTGTTTTGCAATATTTTTTTTGTAACATTATTAAACTTATATTATTATATATATTATCCGTACAACATTTTTTATATTACTTATTTAATCATTCAAAAATAAATACTCACATATGTATTATAACAATAGTATACTCGTATATCATCGCTGAATCAAGTATGTCATCTTTTAACTTTTAATAATCGATTCCATCGAATTGTTTTTCGTAAATCGATTTCAAGTAGCTTTTATTTTAATATCTCTTAGCTATTAACTGTTGTCAACTTAGTTTTTCTTTTCAAGTTTTTGTATAACTAACATAAGTATACCATTTTTAACTTGGTGTATTACTTCGCCGTTCCTTGTATGCTATATCATTATACTTTGAAATGCTATTTATTCTTGATAAGTGTAGTCTCGACTAGGATCGTTACTATTTCTATACGGATTTTGTCTGTAATATATCGTCTATGTATCTTAATTATCCTTTTCTTTCAAACATTTTTTGATAAGTTACTTTTATTCATCACGCTTGGTGACTTCGTTAAATTTGAAAATGGTTCACCGTGTTATACAGCTTTTGTTGATATTTTTCAAGCAGATTTTTCTCAGTCAATATATACAATTCAAATGACGTCTATTGAATACGTGGTAGACAAATATACAAAGTAAATAATAATAAGATTGTAACTGCTGATTCTAGCATGGCGTAAAAAATAAGAAATAGCAACACAGATTACAAACGTTAAATTGTCTCGTATATACACAAATACATATACGAGTACATATATAGTATATATTATAATGCAATGCGTGATTTGTCGAATAATCTAATCTTATATATATATAAAATTAGAAAAGTTAAAACCAAACTGGCAGATTTCTATGGACAACTGAGCACAAAGACAGGCGCCTCGAATTGTGGCTACGATGGTCGATTAAAAAAAACGGTTGAAAAACTATAAGAAATTACGGCTGTCGTGCTGCAACTACTCATTAAAAGGTAATATAATTAACGGAATTCGTCCGGTGTTATCGGACCGTCAATTATCTATAAGCTAATCGTATTATATTTATCATCCGTTTCTAGAATTGTTATGTCGATTGTTGGGAGACTGACGAGTTTAAGGTTTCGATGTCTCAGGTCTTATGAAAAATTAACCTTCGCCATTCTTCTCCCATGCATCTGCGTCTAGTACTTAAGTTATTTATAATTATTCGTTAGTATGTAAAACTTTTTATTTTTTTATAATATTATATTTTATCTAATAGTATTTTAATAACTGTGAAAAATAAATGTTGTATCATTGAAGCGGCCAGCCACATTTATTTTCACATAAGTGAATATTGTCACCAGTCCCATCGCAGTATTATAATCATTTTTTTTCAGATTGCACCCGTCAAGTGCGCTCTATTTTAACAGGACCACACACTTTCTTGTATAAAGGATGTCTTGTGTACAAAAATATTATCAAAAACCGACCAGAGCTTTCAATAAACCTATTAAGAATATCAACGGAATTTTTTGAATCAACGGAATCTAACGGAAATTACCACATTATCATAAGTTTTAACCAATTATATTGTATTTAAATTTATTATTTTATGCTTATATTCTATTATGAATAAGTTTATTTGTTCATAAATTTATTAGATTTTAATTCTTGCTCGTTAAAAAAGCTATTCGATTATAATATTTAGTGAAAATATCGGATAAAATTATAATAATAACTCAATTAGTATTTTGCTCCCAATTTTAATATACTAAGTGATGATATTCTCAGTGCCAGTTCTAATCAGAAATGAAAACGTTAAAATCACTGCCAACTTAACTTACAACTTCAACTACTTCCAAATGCTTGTTTTCTAAATTTTTCTTGAGTTTTAAAATCATTATTAATTACTATTTTCATTTTTATTATACTTCTCTATACTTGCTGTACACTTTCGCTATCTGTATGTTTATTTAATTATGTATTTGTATTTTTTGCTTCTGTATAATGTATATTTATGTAATATTTCTCTAATTTTTAAGCTTAATTTGTTAAAGAAATAGCTCTAAAAATTAAAAAATGGCGTATTAAAATGTAATTGAATGAAAAATAATCAACATTTGTATCGATAAAGTTTACTATTAGTATATAATGCGAACTCGTATAAATTCTCTAATTTTTATAACATTATATATATTTTATACATTGACTTTGTTGTGGCCTGTTATAGAAATGCAATATTATAATAACTATTCTTTCGTTCATTATTGAATATTCTAAATCCTGTAATAGGATTTAATAATCATCATTTAGAAAAATTTTATTCTTATGAGATCAATAATTATTTTTTACTCATTACTAACAAATTTTGAATTTTTCACTTTCATCAAACATTTTTCTACCATGAAGTGTTTTTCAATTTATTTTGTATTATATTATTAGTAAAATAATTCACAACTGTAACCGTAAGTCTATACATTTTCTGAAATGCCTAAAATAAGATAAATGTGTAATATACATTTATATACACATATGTTATATACTAATGTATTTAAAATTTCAATATTTCAATAAAGTGAACCCCAACATCTTTTATCAAAAAATATACGCAAACATTAGTAAAATATTTGCAAATATTGTCATGCTTGAAAATGATTTCGATTTCTCAAGAAAAACTCAACACTGAATGGAACACATGGTTTTGTGTAAACTTACTGATGACGACTACAAAATATTAGGTGGTCAATAATAGTGGTTATAATATTAAAGCAAAATATTAATCTTACCAAAATAATAATAATAATAACAATATTTTACTACAATAATAATTACATCGGTTAGGTAATTCAAATTAGGAAATATTCAATATTAATCTAAAAGCAATAAAATAATTGAACACGATTAAATTGAATGAATTTAATTATTATAGATAATACATTTTTAACAATTTCTGAAAAAAAAAAAAAATGAAAAATCGAGTGACGTGTTAACACTCGGGAGAGTATTTGGAACAACTCTGTGAAAAAATAATTGGAAAAATGTTAAATAGTGGCGTCACAAAATTGGAACATAAAAATACAATTCCCCTCTCTTTCACCTCTCAGACAAAAAAGTTTCAGTATCTGTCCCTGGTTTACATATTTTAACATGTTATGCTGCAGATGTATACATTTATATGACACTACAGAAAAGTAATAAAATGCAAAAATTAAAAAATTATTATTTAAAATAAATGTATTGGTAGGGTCAAACACGGTAAAAGGTTTTTTATACACACTTTAGCATAAATTTATTTGTGTAGTTAGACAGTACATAAATATGTATATATTTTTAGTTACTCACTGTTATGATACTAAAAAAAAAAAAAAAAAAAATATAATTAAATTATAAGTTTCTTTTCACCTTGAAATTAATTTTAGTTTATTTAATTGATTTTTTTTTATATTTATTAATTTTAACATCACATTTGAAAATACTGAAACAAACTGTAATAGTTATAACTTATAAACTTAATATTATAAATATAAAATAACACTAAACGTATATAACTAAATTGAATAATAATACTATAGCTTCGTTACATATTTTTATGGAGTATATCAATAACTTGACCAATGAATAACATTTTTGTACAAATTCAACTTTGGCTTAGATTATATTGTTATAAAATATTTATTATTTGGCTATCATCAGTATAAATATAAACATTCATATTAATGAATGAGCAAAATAAAATTCAAGAATCAAGTTAAATTAACTTACTGTTAATTTTTCACTTACTATACTTGTATTGATTTTTTAACAAATATGTGAACAATACAACCTAATTTACGTTATTACTACCAACAATGTTTCATGATAACTTGGACAAGATTAAGAACCACACGAATGTTGTATGAACGATATTAGATAGGCGTAAATTATATTCCAAATGATCTACCGAGTAACATATCAATATTGAAATTAAGGACGGATAACATAAATACAGATCATTATAATATAATGCAATTTTTATATTAATAAATTGCAACTGGAATATAATAATAATAATATTATTTTATGTTCCAATTGTAATATAATCAAACATGACTATGTTAACTATTTATTAACAGAGTTATTTCGTGTAGGTTATTTTATAAGTCATTAATCATAGGTCATTAGAATGAATGTAATATGTATAGGTACCAATGTATTATTCCAAACTATTATCAAAAAAACAAAAAAATTCGTCGTATAAAAGTCTTATACTAATTACCAAATTAGTTTTGTATTGTGTTATACCTAATTTATTGAACAAGATTGAACATATTTTAGACTCATAAAAATTGTCGTAGATATCATACTATTTGAAGATGGTTCAATGATTTACTGATGTATTAAATATCACTTTTTACCTTTTGATAGAATACACACAACCTTGCCCTCTCCACACACACACACAATTATATGAATAATATGCCCGTGGTTTAGTGTCATTTTTAATAAAGAAAAACTATAACGTCTAAATGTTTTGAAAAAAAAAAAAAGATAAAACCATACCCTATGTCCTAAATCATTATATTATTATTTTGGTAGAAGAGTTAATTTCCTATTTTTTACAATATAAAGCATTAGTTATTAAATAATTATGAAATTTTCATATATTATTATAATACAGACAAAATGTATATGTATTACAATAACGGCACTCGAGATAGGCAAAACAATAAGCAGATATTAATATCGTTATAGTATGCGATTATTTCATCAAACCGCACTCGACGAATTAAACGCAATATACTTTAAAAAAATATTCTATGTAGTTGGTTTTACAGATAATTTACCGTGTTGGTTTTATCAAACATACTATAAATAAGCATAATTTAACATAACTGTTTATTACTGATTTGTGTATACTAAGTATTTTCTTATTTTACGTAAAACGTTAAATGTTTCCATGGTAATTCGCAAGTTTTAAGAGATGAGTACTTTATTGCAGAGTGTAATATTTTTCTTGAAAATTAAATCGCTATGAAATGTGAAAATTATTATTCAATTTATTTTTCAATTTTACAACGTTATAATCAGAACGCTATTCTAGCGATACTTTTAAATTAGTATTTTTACGGAAATATTATGTTTTTATATTATCACACATAACTGCGGTGAAATGAATATTTTTCATAATTCGGCTTAATTATTTCTCAATATTTATTAGCCGACTAATACAAAAAATACCACGTATAATAATAAAAATATAATAAAAAATATAATAAAACAAAAACGATATTTTGACGAATGTTTATCGAAAAGTAAACTTAGGCTAGTCCTACACTCTGGTCTTATTAAACAAAAATTATTTTTTCTTTCTCCTCAGTCACCAGTATACATTTGTATAATATCCGTTTTGTCAATAGAACGACGGTACCGTTGCGCTGCGCGGAAAGAATCGCGTCTGAACAATATAATTGACTTGGACACAGACTTAAACGAAGTTAAATGAATATTTAGTAATAATTATTTCGTCAAATGGACCGAAAACACCGTCGATTTCGCAACACTACTACGGCCAATAAGTACGCACGCGCACTCGCAATTTCTCGATTTGCGTAATCGTGGCTTCCACAATGTATCGAATACGTTAAGTTTACACTGAAAGAGAGAGAGAAAGAGATAGAGAGAGATGAATGGATAGTGGACCTAGGCGTAGAGTACAGGAAACATTATTGCGTTTGTCGACGGTAATAAATAACATCGTATGGCAGCGTGTGCAGCGTTCTAACGGACTCGCAACATTTCGGACGCACAAAAGAAGCGCACACGCGATTTACTGCGGTCGCAATAAAATGTCGTCGTAGCTCACCTCCTATAATATATTATATGTGTACGTACGCGATACCGAGTGTAAGACCGCGTGCACTCATTGCGGGTAGATCCCGTGCACGGCAAACGAGTCTAGGCGACGGGCGGCACAAGAGTCACGGCGGTGGCGACGGGCGGACATTTTTTTTATTTTTTTTTTATGTCTTCCCTGCGCCGTCGCGTCGAAGGGCCGTCGCCCAGTCGGTGCGCACGCCCAGCGGGATCAGGGACCGCGGTCGAACGCGCGCCCATTGGTCCTCCTGCCCGGTCGACCCTTTGCGTGTTCCGCAACAACGAACGTACACATGTTACCACGTCCTCGGGGGGGGGGGGGGAAGGGGGAAACCGTATTGTTCGATTGTGTGGCGTACAACACGGGCTACGTTAATATCAACAGCGATCGGGCGATGAAGAAAAAGTCTTATTCGCCGCCGCCGCCTTTTTATTTATTTCCTCCCCCAACACCACCCCAATCCGACGATATGCCCGCGTGTGCACCGGTGTACGTGACGAGCAGCTATTGTTGCGCGCCTATAGGTCATAATGCTCGAACACGCATGATGCATTGTGATACCTTTACGAATAGGGTGGCGGACAAATGCGAACATTTTTCTTCCCTTTTTTCTGCTACCCTTCCCACACACCCCCGGCGTACGCGCCCGTATCGCAGAATTTTTCCGATACGCGTTGTGTGGGAAAATCTTCGCCGTCCCTTCGGTTTCAACGGGAAGAGCTTTTTTTCTTCTCTCCGTCTCTAACCCTCCCCGTCTCCGGTCATTGCGCGTACAATACACACGCAACCGTCGTTTTCTCCTCGCCAATCCTCTGTCGTACACTTCATCCTTATATTGTGCAGCACGTTTTACACATCATCTCGCCCTGAAGAATAATACAATACAACGTAACATCTTTCGCCGTAATTTTTAACTGTTCCTCCCCTATCCCATCACGATCGTACTTTTTTCGTGCAAAAGGGCTGCAACACTGTTATAACGTTCACGCGACGTTTTACGTATCGGTCCACCGCGTAATTGTATATTTATTACATTTTTTAGAGCTTCCTCCATTCATGTTTAAAATATATATAGAGTAAACGATAGGTTAATTTTTCTTTTCAAATATTTCCTTTGCACGTGTGACGCAACCGAACGTGAGAACGCTTTCGAACAGACGTTATATACAGTGTTTATTATATTATGCTGTACACGTTATTGCAAGCATATTGAGAAAGATAATTTATATTTTGATGGTTGGCATCGAATTGTCGCGATAATGCCCGTTCGTTTTTTCTTATAAAATTACCAGTGTATTTTTTCATTATACCGTATCGCTTATGGTTAAAATAAATACCTGCATCATATATGTTAATATTATATATTAAGTAAGATGTATAATATTGTGAAATATACTATACGCGTTGAAAGTATACTTTTATTAACAATTTATTACGATTAAGGAATATTATACATATTACATAGTTTTTTTTTTTTTTTTTAATATTGCCCTTGTTAATAAACATTACAGCAAATACTACATCCTTGGTAATACATTTTCAAGAGTATACCAATATTTATTAAAGCATGTATGATACAGGTTTCAAAAAGTTATTTCTTTCTGTAAATGTTTTTCGAGTAAAAATCTGAACCAAAAATGCCATGCAACAACTTATTCTGTCTAAATCTAGAATAAGGTGATACCTCATGCACAGTAGGTATATATATATATATATATATATATGTCATGATTAGATGATTTTTAAATTTCTCGTTGGATGAAAAAACTGGAAAAAAGTAAAATAAATGTTTTACTTTTTATAGAACTTGTAGTCTATAAAGTTTTTTTTTCCATGATCGGCAGTAAATTAATTTTCTATTCAAAATGTCGGCAATTCAAAGTAACACAATCAGATTTTACTTTTATAAACAAAGAATTGTGGTTACCGAACTGCACAATGAATAGTTTTCACAAAAACTTGAAATTAAATTTTTTTAAATAAAATTTACAAAACTCGATATTTTAAATT